>VZRO01008351.1:305012-332435 GCA_013397915.1 Daphoenositta chrysoptera | reverse complement strand
TTTTTAGAGAAAGAACTTCTATTCGACTTCCTATTACCAGAAAAAGAATCCCAAATGAACCAAACTTCTGAATGACCATTTCAAAGCACCTGTGGCCATTAATCTTCCATGGTATACTCCTGCTTATATGATTTGCCATTCAGATGTTTATCGTCAGCTAAGTCTCTACAGGAGCCTTTGTCTATATGTCTGAAATCAGCTAAGCATATTTTTATGTATGGTGATTTTTTTTCTTCCAAGTCTAACAGTGAGAAGGCACTTCAACAATAAGTAAATTCCATTATCATCCTAATTCTGTAAATCATTGAAGTATGTGCTTAGTGTTCTGTGTCTTGTGGACTTCACATATCAGATATCCAGCCAATGTAAATTAGCATAATTTCACTCATAACTGAAATCACTTTGATTTACACCAGCTTTAGAATTGACTTAGCCTCAGTATCAAGAGCTGCAGCTGGTTCCTGAAGAGACTTACATTTATTACTTATAAAGTGTAAGGGTTCAGTACTCTTTGATCAAGTTCTTTTAGATACTGCATGTGTCAATGGCTAATGTTTATATCAAATTTACTTATTTGAAGACAATTGATGTTACACGGGATTTCTGATTTAGTGGAATGATATAAAATCTGTTGAAAACACAACATGAATGTAATTTATGCTTAGCAAAATATAGCTATTGCAATATGTAATTCAATCACAATGCCAGTGTGATTCTCATTATCAATCTCCATAATATGCTCAGTGAAGTGAGGTTTATATCTTGTGTAAACTCATTGTTCATATTTTCCTGTATTTTCAAGTTTTCATACATCTTTAGATATAGGAAGGTGAAGCACTTGCACCAGTTGAAACTTTGAATTCAGCAACTTCCTAGTTTTTATTTTTAGTTATTTTCCCAAGTAATTATATTACCGGTTCATAGATTATTTAAACCCAGAAAAAAAAGAAAAGTCATTTTTTACTTTTAGAGGACAGAAACATGAGGCTATGTCTCGGCCCGTTACAGAAAGGCTGCATAAGCATAGCACCAGCAAATAGTTAAAACAGATTGAAAGATCTGCACATCATTATGCATACAAAAAGAAAAAAATATTTTCAAAGCACCCCCTTTCATTGTTTTAGAGTACTTACTGCTTTATCTGAGCGACTTTCAGGCCCCCTTTTTCAGGCAGTGTGTGTTAATTGATGATTGCATGAGCAAGCACCTGATATGTATGAGACAGGTCAAAACATTCCAGTGATCCAGCAAAAATCCAGGGATTGCACTGTTACTTCTGGTGAATTTCTACCATCTAGGAAATATTTTCCTACCTCTGGACTGGAAGGTACTCTTCCAAAAGACAAGAGTCTTTAAGTGGTAATGGTGAGTTATGGTGACAACACATATGGGATGTGGTGCAAGTCCCTAGCGTGATCCTGTCATCCAGAGGCTACTTACCCACACAGGGGGCAAAATAAAGTCTTCTTTCAAGGTTGAATTTGTCTAAATTCAGGTTCAAGCCAGTTGATGCTATTTTTCAGACTGGAAGACTGAAACCTATTGCTATCTGACCTCTCACTCTGGATGTCCAATTACTCACAAACAGTGGCCAAAGTCACACACTCAGTTTTCGTGTAGATGAGTGCTGACCTCATTCCTGTATTTTCTTGCTATTTACTGAAGTGTGCCTGCCTGGTCGAGTTTTTGTGATTTCAACCAGTGTCAAGTCTGTGAAGTTTAGAATATTTTATCTACTTATAGCACTGAGAGCAATTATTTGCATTGATTCCCAAATACTTGTTAAGGTACCAAATAGCTCCCTGGGCACGGAGCAGGTGGAGCTCCACATGGGGTCCCTCAGGGCAGGGTCTGGCAGCACTCATCCCATTGCCCCAGCCACAGGCAGGGCAGCCAGGGACCACCTCCATAGGGGTGGGAACAGGTTGAAGCCAGGCTAGGGGCCCACAGACTCAGCAGTGCCTATGATGGGGTAGGGCAGGATGGTGGGGAGTTGGAGACCAGCCCTACTCTGGAGTTGATGGAGCAGGGTCTGATGGCCCCAGGGGACTGACATGGGATCCTCGGCCATGGGCAGGGTCATTGGGGGCCTGGGCAGGTACAGTGAATCCTGTGAATGCCCTCAGGACCTTCACAATCCTTTTTCTATGCCACTGCTTTCCTAGCTGCCTAATTTTTAAGTTCAATGTTAATTGGTAATTCCCAGGTATATTAGTTTTTATTTGCTCTATTAAAATACATCTTGTTCAATAGAGCCTTTGATATCAATGATCCACATCATACTGTAAAAATATTGTGTCCTTAGTATTTATTACTCCATCAATCTTCGTGTCATCTGTAAACTTCACTAATAAAAAAAACCCTACTTATTCAGTAAACTAGTGGTAAAGTGTACAGAAATTGTCTTGGATTTACAAACCCTCCCTGCAGGACCACGACAGGTGCTGAGTCAGTAGGCCAGCACTAGCAACGAGAGAAGTACAGCGAGAAAAGAAAACCTTTCTCCTTTATTTTGTGTTTCCAGTAAGATATTGTGCTGTGCTCACAGGGAGTGGAGTCACCTGGCCACAGATTCCTCTGTCAGCTGTTGGAGTGTTTAAGGGCATGGGACCCTTTGTGTTAAATGGAGACTCAAAGCAAGGTGGTCAGTACTTGTAATTCTGGGTGATGCCAATGCAGGGCTGTGTTTCAAGGCAGTGCAGTGCATCAAAACCAGTAAGTTTGTGGGAGTGGCAAAGAGATGGTGATGATGATGATGACGATGATGATGAAACAGTGTCAAAGACATTGTTCTGCAAATTGACAGATCTGGATGACTCTACTTGCAAGGTCAAATTGTGGTATGCTTTAACCATTCTGTATAATGATGTAGCAGAATTTATTTTTTTAATTATTAGCTAGAAAGTTTTATTATATTTTGTGAACTCCTCTGTCACGTGCCTAGCACCTGCTCACTGCAAGTCACTGTTTCCAGCACTTTTTAAAACCTATAGGGGTTTTGAAGGATGATAGGATTTCCTTTTTTTAGTTTTTTATGCTATTTAAGCTGCTTTAAACTACTGGCCTTTTTTGATAAGAAGTCCTGCTGTCACATGTTTTTGGCTTTTCTAAATCAAATAGAACACACAGAGATGAGCTGTACTTGGGGACTGAAAGAACAAACAGTTCGTCTTGTGAACTGAAATGTCTGCTATGAAAATATGAGCATCTTCAAGACACAATAAAGTGCTAGCAGTAGTGGAGCATTAAAATGGATGTGAATTTATATAACTGTTTGCCTCTGTCTTTTTCTAATCTGTCTCTTTGACAGTAGATAGGAAAGCAAGCACATAAAAGTGGGCTAAATTAATGAAAACTATGCGGAGCAGAGTATCTGCATTTCTACTCACGTGTCATTGAAATGGAAAGCTTTATTTAAGTGCACCTTTGTCTCCTACCTAGACAAGTAGGATAAGTCTAATGAGTGTGAGCAGACATTGCTTGTATCTGTATAAACCCTATCAGTGCCTTTTGTCAGGCAGAAAAATAATGATAAAAAGGAAAGAAGATTAGCCTTTGACAGTGACAATTCTCTATAAAAGACTTAATAGTCATTGATGGTGTTTAATGTGTAACGTACTGGATAACATTTACCTTTATGATGAAACTTCATAAGGAAACAAAAGCATTGGCTTAGTGGGTTTTAGCTGTAGTTGGACATTATGTGCTACAGAAATCCCAGCAGAGACTGCTATTCGAAGAGTTCATTGTTATTCAGTTTGTTAACATGACAATGATCAAAGATATGCAGGCTAAACCACTCATTTATTCTAATTAAAATAGCTGTTTCAATCTGTTATAGGTTTTATCCTTATAGTGTGTATATCTAGCAAAAGAGTGATTGGTAACCTTAAAATGTTACAGCAAATGGCATAGTGTGTTCTGTCTCCAGGGGCACTGTGATTTGATGCAGAAGGACCAGCGTTTAAAGAGCAGTCCATGTTTTCTTCTCACTTATAATAAAAAAAATTGGTCATTCACTGAGTGATGTGCTCCTGGCAGCCCTCCAGGTAGCTTGATACTTTATTTTGTATTACAGTTGAAAATATGACAATAAGAAAAGGCACTAAGCAGACTGATGTGTACCTACTTTAGGCTTTCTTTCATTTCAGAAAAACATGCAAAGGCTGGCTTTATATGATAGTTCTATTGATTTATTTAAATCAAAAACAACTTTGTGGTAGTTGGAGAAGTTAGTAGGTTGGTAGGTGGGGTTACTGAGTTACTAAGCCTTCGGTCTTCACTGCTAAGACCAGCCTTCAGGAATCTTAGATCCTGGAGGCAAGAGAGAAAGTCTGGAGAAAGACAGACTTTCTCATGGTTGAGGAGGATTGGGTTAGGGATCACACAGGCAAACTTGACACCCACAAATCCGTGGGCCCTGAAGGGAGGCACCCACGAGTGCTGAGGGAGATGGCAGATGTTACTGCTAAACCACTCTCCATTATCTTTGAAAGGAAGGCCAGTGGTGTCCTGGGGTGCGTTAGGAAGAGTCTGGCCAGCATATCAGGGGAGGTGATCCCGCCCCTCTATTCAGCCCTGGTGAGGCCACATCTGGAATACTGTGACCAGTTCTGGGCTCCCCAGTTCAAGAAAGACAAGGAACTACTAGAGCAAGTCCAGAGGAGGGCTAAGAAGAGTTAGGGGACTGGAACATCTCTCTAATAAGGTAAGACTGAGAGAGCTGGGGCCATTTAGGCTGGACAAGACAAGACTGAGGTGTATTGATGATCATCTCATCAATACATGCAATTATTTTAAGGGCAGGTGTCAAGAGGATGGGGCTAGACTCTTCTCAATTCTTCCCAGCAAGAGGACAAGGGCCAATGAGCACAAACTGAAACAAGAAGCTCCATTCAAATATAAGGAAATACTCCTTAATGTGAGGGTGACAGAGGACTGGAACAGCCTGCCCTGTGACATTGTGGAGTCTCCTTCCCTGGAGATATTCACAACCCCCTTGGACACAATCGTCTGCAATTCGATCTAGGTTAGCCTGCTCTAGCAGGGAGATTGGACTAGTTATCCAATCCAGCTGGACACCCTTTCCAACCCCAACCATTCAGAGATTCTGTGATTCTGCATATTGATTCTTGGTGCATTTTATTTGCTGTGTGTCATGTCCTGCAAATTAGTTGTATTTAATTTAGATTACCTGACCTTTTAGACTTGCAAAGTAATTGTCTTCTTTACAGTGAGAAAGGGGCTGGCACTGACCTGATCAGCTTGGTCAGCAGTTTTAACATCATCAAAACATTCAACCAATTGCTTCAAAATAAAGGACTGATGATTGTGCATGTTGTTTTTCATTTTATATCAGCTCTTACACTGCTCTCATCTCAGAACCAACCTCTGAAGCTGTAATTAGTTTTAAGAATGCTAAGTGATACAGTCTGCCTTCTTTAGGAACCTAAATTAAGTTGTATGATTAAAGTTTTGCACCGGTAAATGTTCTGATCTTAAATCTTTACCTTTGGTTGGGCAAGACTACTGTTTTATCTTCTGTATCCAAATGACAGTTATTGCATGGTGAAAAGGATGAGGTATGGTGGTGATCCTTTCACTGGAAACTACCACCACCATTGTGAAAGTTTTTTACTTTTCTTGCTTTCACTACACGGAACCAGACCAAGTGTCCTTGAGAGTCAATGTTATTCTTTCCAGCTTGGAGTGAAAGCAGCACTAGTACAGTGTTTATGAGCAGATAATAGTGCTGGTTCACACCTGAGCCTGCCTCTCACCTAGGTGGGTGCATGCATTACTTAGGAAGTGCAGCTGGGCATAAGGCTCAGCTGGGAATTCATACTTTTAGCTGCTATCTCCAATGCATGAAGCAAAGCAGGAATACTCATACTTGGGCTCTGGACTGAGTTGTGAAGCAACAGTTACAAGATGAGGTAGCTACAAGCAGATTTCTGACTGCTGCTGCCTGTAACCTGATCTGTTACCTTGATGTTTTGGAACTCAGGAGGCTTTTCTTTAAGCCTGGGAAGCTGAGTCAGTATCAAGACACGACATCTATTGTCTGGAATTAAAATGTTCAGTTGGTGAATTGGGGTGCAGACTTGAGACAAATATTAAACCATGGCCCATTTCCTGTCCCCGGCTGCATCTGAGAACCAGACATGAATAATAGTCATAATTGCAATAACTGTTGTGATAGCTGTCTAAAATAGAAGTGTCGCAGTGAGTGAGTTGCTTTATCGATCTTTGTTAATGCACTTTTTTCCTTTTTTTTTCTTTATTTTTTTTCTTTTTTAACAAAAAGTTAATATTTCTTTCTCCTTTCATCAAGAAGAAAATGCGGGTTGATAAGTTGCTCATCTGCAGAGATTATGTGTCTTTCCTCAAAATAAATTGTCCAAATACCAAACTACATTTACACATCTAAAAAATCAAGGTCTAAGCAACTGATCACTATATTTGTAGTAATGAGATTCGTAGGAAAAAAAGTGTGTCTAGCAATATTAACAGTGTAAATTTCCTTTATTTCTGAAATCCCAATTATTTTTCATTTATTCCTTCCCTGCTGTCTCAAACCCCACATGATTTTATAATCACCTTAAGTGAATACTTACTTTTCTTAAGAGCAAAGTATAAGTAATACTTGTATTACATATATGAAGTGCCACTGAGGACTAACTAATTATATAAAACTCAGATTTACTTCACTTTACTTCACTGATATCACTTATCAGAGATGAGTTCCTTATTGTAGCCAATATTGTGAAACAAGAAAGATTTCCTTTTTGACAGAGACTCTTGTTCTTCAAACATAATCTCTCTGTCCATATTCTTGCATAGAACATAGCTGTGAAATAGAATTTATATTCAATTTCCTCCTGCAGTGGCTTACCTCTCTCGTCATTTTCTCAAAACAGGTGGTGGAAAAAAAAAACCCAACCAAATAAATATTCAAAGACAAGAAAAGAAGAAGACCTGAAGACCTGAAAATAAGCCAGAATAAAAAGATAGCAGTGTTATTTATTTTTACAGTGTACTGTGATATAAATAAACAGTAAGAATGAAAGATGGGAATAGGAACAACATATCAAGTAAGGACAAGAACACTTTAAAAGCACTGCTTCTTTCTCTGAGAAGCAAATCAGTCTTACTTTTCCCTGACTTTTTCATCTTTTCCCTTTCTTCACATCCTCCTTCACCACACAAGCTTTCCACCCCATCAGTTAGGCCAACAGCTGAATCAGTTGTTGATGGAGATAAACATTAAGTGAGAGATTAAACCTTAGGCGTGAGCAGGAGCTCACTGGCTGGGCATTGAGAGATAAGTAGATAGAAATAGAATAGCAATCTCTTAAAATGATAATGAGAGAGAAAGTGTTTATAAGTCATGAAATGATAATTGGGAGATGCTTATGGTTTTACTGCTCCTGATGGAACATATTATGGAACATATTATGCCAGAGCACCTTAGAACTGCCCAGACTGAGGTCTTGCTTTAGCAGTTTCTCTACGTTATTTTGCTCTAATACTCTTAAGACATAAAATTAGACATCTAGCTGTCAAAGAGAAAGGAGTAACACAGTCGCAGAAAATTATCAACTCTGTTTTCCTTTTATCATTGACTTGCCACCACAAAATCATCACCCTATCTCCGTTAAGCATATGAGGAACTTTGGCTCATATTTTTATATTCTAAATAAATGCAAATAAATTCTCAAAGGATACAGTGTTCATATTGTGTACATTTTATTCTGGACTGGTTTTATTTTCATTTTTTAGATTAAATGCATCTTAACAGTTACAGTGCATTGGAAATATGTCTGTGGTAATAAGTGAAGTGGCCCCATAGAAGCAGATGCATAGGGTGGAACAGGTGGTGTGGAGGACTCTGTGTCCTCACTGAACATGTTTTGGGGTGTGTATGTGGGATCTTGAGAGTAGCTCTGGTTTGATCCTGTGGACTGAGAACCTGTTACTGGTGTCTTAATCCAAGAAAAACTGTGTGCTCTAGTAATTCTCTGTGCAGTGAGACAAAGAGCAGTAAATGGAAAATTCAAGAGATTCCCTTCAAAAATGCACTTCATATCAAAAGTAAAATGCTGGTGTAGATGTTCCGTACTTTAAATACCTAATTAGACTACATGAATACATACTGAATAGTTGAATCTTGACTAATATTGAAAACCACTTGATAAATAGACCTATTAAAACCAATAATGAGACTGCTTCACAGTGAAGTGCTACCCAGCATGAGTAAGAACACGAAAATCTTTCTTAAAGTAGTAAATTTTAAACAGTGTTCAGAATCCATAATTGATGGACTCATTTGCAAACCAGAATTAATATATGAGCTTTTGTCATACTGAAAAAAAAAAAGAAAAAATTAAGCTGTTTCAATGTGTTCTTTATGACTTTTATTCATAGATTCATAGGTTTTCTGGACTGTAGTTGTTTACTTACATACAGTTAATACAAACTTTAAAAAGAAAAAACAGGCATCCCAACATTAAACATTCATGGAAAAGGCTGGTTACTGACAGCTGTTATTATAGTGGTGATTAAAGAGCACTTTAGAGGTATGTTCTCCAAAGCAGAATGTTTAGGACATTTAAGCTTAAAGTAAATGGCCAGTGGCAAATAAAAGATTTGTCTCATAATAGTATTTCTAAAGTCACTAGTCAATGCCAAGCAAGGTTGACAAGAATAATAATATATAATTCCTTTTTAAAAAGTAACCCCAAAACTCAGGTGTTTAATTATTGATCCAAGTAATATTTTCCTTTTAAACTCATCCGGGGGCTAAGAGCCATTAGTTAAAGCATCTGACAGAAACTCTTCCTAAAGGATTAATGAAATGAACTCTTCAGCAGTTTGCGAAAAAGGAATTTTACACTAGTAGATTAAAGAAAACAGACATGTAAAGCATACTGAGTCACTTAGAAAGAATAATAATTACACTAAGGTTTCTTCCATTCCTCCTTTCCCTGTACACCGCTTCCGAGTGATAATGGTACATCGGTCTAATCCAAATGGTAATTAATTTTGCATGTGAAAACAAAATAACTTTCAGGCTGTTTGCTACCTTTATTCATACTTTGTTACTTCACCACCCAGCATATCTGTATCTATTATATATATAGATAAAATAATAATTATAGATGTATGTGTGTGTAAAAATTAATTAATATTGATTAACAAGGTATTCTTCACTCTAAGGAAAAATATCATAATTATGGACCTGTTTGTTACTTTCTCTTGTTCTGACTGTTAAAACATTAATGAATTATTTGTACAGAACTATTTCACAGTGTCTGTGAGGTATGTGTAAGGTATTAAAGTTCTGTTATGGATATTTCTGTTTGAAATCTCTACCTTTTCCCCCATTCTGTAAAGTCAGCATAGAAAAAAAATAGATACCCTAAGTGCTTTTTGAAAATCTATTCTTGTGCCCATCTGTATTTCTTGAAGCCCAACACCTTTAAAAATTGAGTCCAAAGTGACTTCACCAAGACATTACTGGAAGAGAGAGGACTTTAACATAGATCCTAGGTTTACGCCCCACCCTTTAGATCATTTCTTTACCCTTTCAGTCTTTCTGTGGTCACAATTCTTATAAATGTCAGTGGGAGCAAAATTACAAGTATTGGAGTTACGAGCCAAGAGTGGGGAAAGGCTGACTTAGATAAATTTTATTTTGCACTCTTGCAAGCCAATTTTCAATAATCCACTTTATGGCCCTCTACACCCTGTTGAATTGTGGGATAAAAAAGTGCAACTGACATAATTCATCACCTTGCATCTAAAGGCAGACTCTCATTTGGAAAGAGGTGAAGTAGAAAGTCAAAATTAAATTGGTTTGGTTTATTTCAAGCCTCAGGAGCTGTAGTGACATATGCCATTTCACCTAAACAGGTATTTTTAGTGTTTCATATAGAATCAAAAAGTGTGCATTGGAGTTCCTATCTATTGTAGAATTAAATAGACGTTTTCACTTGGGTATACTCCAGGAGTGAAATTATGGCCCCATTCAATCTGATGGAACTTTTTGCAATTGACTTCAAGAGGGACTAGGACTTCACCCCAGGAGTGTACTTTCAGGCTAGCTAACATCTTTTTTTAATGTACCCCCTACACAGCCTATTAAATATTCTTGTCATTACAGAATACAGAAGAGCCCATTTTCCAATTTGTCTCGCTCTGACGAGCACTGTTTCATAGAGCTCCTCTCAACCCCTGTTGTTTCCTACTTACTAGTTAGAGCATGAAAAAGCCAGTGGGTCAGAGGTTGCTTTCTCAGTCATCACGTATACCTTCTAGCAGCTAACGGAGCATGAAGGCTTCCTAACGGGCAACCTGAATTTAGTTACAGGCTTTTGACATACCTGGTCCATCTTTTATATGAAGATTTTTTATTACAGGCATGGTTTAGTAGAAAAACCCGTGATTCGAAACAGCTGGCCTATGGAAGTCACAGGGAGAGAAGGCACTGTGGGAAAGAACAGGAAAAAAAAGCTTCTGAGCATCTCTTATGCAACCACAACAGAAAGGAACATTATCCCACGTTTCAATTACTATATCTTTTGTCACTTCTTACAAAAAAGCCACTTTAAATTTGTAGTGCATTTCAATAACCCTGAAAACAGCTTACCTTGGTACATGCATAGAAGCACCCCAGAGTCTGTGTGTGCTGCCATCTCTGCAACAGCGCTCTGGCTGCTGCTGTTCCACAACACTGCCTACAGCTAAATGGAAGACAGAGCTGAAAGAAAAACACATAAAACCAGTTATTTTCACCCAACAATGTTTACTAAGGGATACAGGAGGGCTGGACTTCATCACCATTACATTTGAGAGGATAAAATATGACAGCTGAAAAGACACTGAGGCTGACTGCAAGTTTTTTGTGTGAAGGATCTACTCTGCCAAGAGCTCAACGAGATTTTCTTTGGATTTAATGGGAAAACTTAGGCACCTCACCTGATGTAGTTAGTTTAGTGAACATTTATCTTCTACCTAGATATTTATATTATAGAAATGTTTTCATTTCTTTGTGTAAACAGAATGAAAATCAAAATATTAGTGATAAATTCTGGGTTGCACTAAATCTGAATTAACTACCTGTTTACTAAATTGTAACTGAGAAAACAAATGATCCTCTGTAATTCTATGTAATATTCTGATCTTACAGAATACATCAAGAACCATATGTATTAACAAAAAACCCTAAAGGATGCAGTCTCATGAGGACACAATTATTTCCTTGATTTTCATGAAGACATTCAGATATAGAATCCCATGTGATCAAATACCAAGAATTAGATTAAGTTCTATAGGTTTCCTTTCAAAAATGTTAATGATAAGCACATTTTAAACTGCTAAAAATTGTGTAGGTCATAGTTTGAAGGAAGATGAATAGAAAACAATTGTGGGTTTAGAACTAAGAACTTCTATTGTCTTTTAAATTTTTTGTTGTTTTTGTATTTGTTATTTGCTTTTCAGAACATTAGACATGCACTTTTCCTCACAATCACTCACAATTTTCTCTGATACAACTATGTGCAGGCCTCCACTTTATTTTACTGCTTGTGTAGATTAAAGGCTCTGCAAAGCTATCTTCAAAGCATTTTACAAACAAAGCATTCTCCTAACTGTATTCAAGAATGCAATCATTTTTAGAGCCTGCAGTGATTCTTGCTTAATTTGGGAAGGTTTAGGGGCTTTTTATGTATAATGGAGATGGTTAATATAAAGCACTAGTATGGGCCTGGTCCAACAAGAGAATAAAAAAACCCTCTATGCCCTGCATATCTAATGCACTCGACAGTTTTTAAGCTGACTTACTCAACATACTGTATTGTTGCTATGGTTACTCTACATTACACCGTCTCACACATGGCCTATATATATACATATATATATATATGTATGTATATATGTATATATATGTAAAGATTAAGACCACTATAAACTTACATCGTAGGATTTCATACAGTTTATCTTTTGGGATGCTCTAATTCACCAATCGAAAGCTTTTTAATGTATATATACAGCATACATGAAGAAAATAAAAGCCCTTGCTTTCCTTCATTTGTATTCAATAAACATCAGAAACCACAAATGCTATTGCCACTCCACTGTGTGAGTGCCCATAAAAATATGCATAGTAAACAGATATTTCTTTTTAAACACTTGACCAAAGGAAAAAAAAAAAAAAAAGAAAGGATTGCAGAATAAAAATGTTTATGTGCCTCTTTTACACCCAGGTTGAAAGACTGGTTCATTCAATCAAATGTCATGTTAGAAATGTTTTATCTCGTTCTTGTTCACTTTTGTTCCCAAAAAGAGTTACCAGAAATGTGGACTACTCAACTGGGTGTGTGATTGTGTGGGCTTGTTTGTGATTTTTAAAATCTATTTTATTTCTAGACTCCTATCTAGTAGACTCACTGTCACACTTAATTTTATAATACAAATCAACCATGTTTATGCTTTGCCCCTAAAAACTATAATTAGAACAAACACTTTCAGGATGACTGGGAACAAGGTCCTAATAAGGTTCAGTCTGAGCACTTTTCAAGAACATCATTTTAGCAACTTCAATCCCTTTTGTTTTCATTATTTATCACATTTTAGATAAATGTGAAGGGTGAGACAAATTAAAGATAATATTACAGTGATTTTCCCTCCAAAGGGTAGCAGTTGGATACTTGAACTGAAAGACTTTGTTGGCAATGATAACAGGTCAGGCTTTGGCTGTATTGGTCTGATTAGTGTCTATGTAGTTAATCAACTGTTTTTATCATAATTTAAAAGACACAAGACTAATTCTATTGCTGTTGTTGAAGTGAAAGAAAACTGGCCGTGTTGAATATATGGATGGGTGATTATCTCACAGTGCTGAAAGCCAGATGGGACCAGAAAGGCACAGGACAATATTTGTAAGCAATGCAAAGCTATCCTTTTGCACTAAGAGCTAAAGCAGGGATTTGCCTCTCCAGTAGGCAGTCATCCATCACCTTTTATAGAGACTCTTTTTGTACATATCCACATTTTCAAGATTTAATGTGAGTGTACAGAATTGGGTAGAAAACAGAATGTAATTAGCCTGTTCTTTGGATATGCAAATCCTAGTCATAGATTTAAAAGGACTCTGAATCATTTCCAACTTGCACTTACCTTTCAGTGCTACAGAAACATATTTGCAATCAGAGCTTAGGCAGGTCTTAGCTGCATGACCTTCTGTAGTGGTTATCACTGGTTTAAATCAAATAAAATTGTTTTCTGTACAACCTGCAGAGCTAGTTTTATGCATTCTTTGGTTTACCAGTACAGTTACTGTGAACTTTCCAGTGTGGCTAACTAACTGGTAGAAACATTACTTGATGGGATAAAACAGTGAAGGTATCAGTTTAAAAATCAGCAGTCTCACAGGGATTTGCACATCATCCTACTTAAAAGCATATTTAGTGTGTATTCTTGAGAGGTTTCTATTGGTAGCTAAAACTGCAGCCAATCAATTTCTCATTCTCAAAGCATTTCTCATACACCTTAAGTGCACAAAAGCGAAGAGCAAGTATTTTCCATCCATCCCTAGCTCCTTTCAAAGCTGGATTACCTCTTTTGTCCCTTAAAAACCTCTGTAATCATTACAATGAAGAAATGGCAAGTAATGAGGCATGTGAACCATGAAGAGTAGGATACTCACCCTTTCCAGGGAGAAGTTCAATTCCCAGTTTGAGAAATTAGAATATGCTTGGAGGCCTAGAAATATTTTTAGTAGGTTGTGGAACAGTAACTGCAAAAGAATAATTGAATATTCTTATAAAGATTGTAGTCACTTTCTGCTTAATCAAAATGGTTCATCTACCTTTTTTCCTGTATTGCATTGCCACCTGTCTCTCTAATATGAACATTCAAAGAATGAAATGGAAACAGGGTGACTAGATTTTGGGTCATGCCAAATGAGGTGGTTTTTTTTCATTTTTATTGTGGGAAAAGAGATGTCATTCATCATTGCCTTGTTTTCCCAGGGTAAAAATGACTGTACTGACAAAACTATAGAGATTTACAAATGAAAAGAATCATTATTATTTTAAAAGTAATTTTTTCTAGTATCTTTGTTGCAAGTTGAAATATAAAGATATCACTATTTTAAGGATAGGGTGATAGCCTCATAAATATGGCATTCAAAATATGCATATAGTTTTTATTCTTTTAATGATGTTTCTGGAAAATATTTAGCATGGCACATGGAATAAAATGCGTGGGTTAAACATAACCAATTCTAATGTTATGATAACAATGTCCAAGTCTGCAGCCAAAAATCTAGCTCAGTTTCTCCTTCTGAAACTAGGATTCAAGAGAGAAATCATTTAACAAATATTTCTTTTTCCATACCCAGATGTATAGGAATATGTTAAGGAAGAGTGACCAATGTTTTCTGTTCTAACATTTGAAGTAGTCTCAATTGCATAAATACGTTGTATATGTTGACCTAATCCACCCCAAATATCATGTGTTACTCTGGATATGTCATAAAAACAACTTTTATGATCTGAGCGTAGGCATTTACTTGTCATCAACCTCCTGTCATCTACTCCCCTAAGATTAAGTCTCATCAACCCCGTGCTTAGTTTAGATACCTTTACACCTCTGAGTGACTATGCCAGTATCTCCAGCCCTGTGTGCTACAGGAGAAAAAAAGGGCTTTATGTCACCAACTTTACTTAATAGTGGGCATTCCCTGACCACATTGTTTCCTATAGCACAGCTGTGGTAAAGTCTGAAAACACCTCCATAACAGTACAGTAACGTACAGCCTGGCTGTTCTGTGCTTGGCTGTGCTTGGCTGTGGTCGTTCTTGGTCAACACAATTACAGAAATGTGCTAACATGCTCAGGATGTTAAGGAACTTGGGCTATGGGCATCTCTGAACATGCCCTTGAGCGTTTCTAATGTAAGTAGTGGGGAGATCTTGCCCTAGAAGTTGGCATGTATGCTCATCAAACCATTGGCAGGCACCATATGTCTTAGTTCCCCTTCCACAATGCTGTATAATGAAAAAAGGAAGGTAATCAATATTAGAATTGCAACAAATATCACAGATGGGCCCTTCGTACTACTTTCACCTAAAATTGTGGGTAAAACACTTTCTGGCTTATTTGCTTTGTCTAAATAGTGGTTTGGTTCAGGCTGAGCATTTGCAGTAGACAAGGACAACAGTGAGAGGAAGCAAAAGGGATAACCAAGGACATTCTGTCTATTATTATATTATACTGAACTGTCAGGAAAAATTAAATCAAAAGGTTGTCTGATCTCAGAGGAGAATTACAGAGAACTTTAGCTAACATATATGCTATTCTGACTTATTTTTTACTTTAATCAACTCTTTTTTTTTCTGTGCTCTCAATTTTCACTGTTATTCAGAACTGACAAATGGACAAACATGAGAGATACTATTTCAAACATTGAAAGGCAGTCTAAAATCATTTCAGAGTGTTATTAGGCACCATATTTTGTTCAACATTGGTTTAACTGCCTCGTGAAGTTCAACAAGGGCAAATACAAGGTACCCTCTGTGAGTCAGGGCAATCCCAAGCACAAATACAGGCTGGGCAGAGAAGGGATTTTGAGCAGTCCTGAGAAGAAACACTTGGGGATGTTGGAGGATGAAAATCTTGACATGCCCTGTCAGTGTGAGCTTGCAGCCCAGAATGCCAACCATATTAAATCAAAAGACCTGTGGCCAGCATGTCAAGGGAGGTGATTCTGTCCCTCTAATTCACTCTTGTGAGACCCCACCAGAAGTGCTGCATCCAGTTCTGGGGCTCCCAGCAAAAGAAAGACCTTGATTTCTTGGAGTTAGTCCAGAGGATGGCCAAAAAGATGATCAGAGGGCTCAAACACCTTTCCTATGAAGACAGGCTGAGAGAGTTGAGGTAGTTCAGCCTGGAGAATAGAAGGCTCCAGGGAGACCTCATTGCAGCCTTTCAGTACCTAAAGGGGGTAGAAGAAGAAAGCTGGATAGGGACATTTGACAAGGGCATATGGTGATAGGACAAGGGACAATGTCTTTAACTGAAAGAGGGTAGAATTAGATTAGCTATAAGAAAAAAAATTCTTTACTATGAAGGTGGTGAGACACTGGAACAGGTTGTGCAGCGAAGCTGTGGATGCCCCATCCCTGGAAGTGTTGAAGATGCTTGAAGGTTGGATGGGGCATTGAGCAGCCTAGTCTAGTGGATGGTGTCCCTGCCCATGGCAGGGAGCTGGAACTAGAGGGTCTTTAAGGTCCTCTCCAACCAAAACCATTCCATGGTTCTGTGATGATTCTATGCTATAACAACTGAACTATTGTCACAGTACAAATATTAGTGAGGGCATGTTCCAGTACAAAATGCTAGTGTGAATTCTTAAATGCTGCATTAATCCAGTAAAAAATAGAAAATGTACCTTAGTTAGTGTTAGGCACAGATAGTCTTTCAATAAAATATACCTAATAGACATAGCTAAGTGCTATCAATCTTTGCCATAGAACTTCAGAAAGTCAAAATTTAATAAAGAGTAAACACCTATCTAGAAAGTATTATACGGTGAAGCTTTTTTAAGTTGAGTAGTGTCAGCAAAGTTGCCCTCTTCAAAGTCAGGAAATTTTAAATGGCTGTTTCAGGATGGAAGAGATGGCATTTAAAATGTACATGGCTGCTTTCTGAGCTTTATGTGACCCTTCTGTGTCTTAAATAACATTGCTATATCTTCCAACTGGTACCATCCTCATTCTGTATTCTCAGTTATGTTGCAGTATTATTATGTACTTTGCTGATGTCCGATTGCAAACAACCATTGCTAATCGACTTACTCGAGCTTCCATATATAACTTTTAAAGAGCTTAAGAAGGTAACCCATTGAGATTAAGAAGGCATAAGGCCTGTTGTTTTCAGGTACATGACAGGGAGATGGAAATGAACCCACCTTCCCATACAGTGCAGCAAAAGTAGAGCAGCTTTCTATCAGTAATTCTCATTTATCTTTAGTGTGTCAGATTCAGCACTTTATCATCAAACTCACTGTCTTATCACTGCATAGCATTGTAAAAGGGATAACCCAAAAACTACGTTGCAAGAGGTTCAGAGGTTTAATATTTGGTTCAATACGTAGCAGTATGTTTTTTCCCATAGTGATTTAAGGCTGACCTTCATGCAGCTTAGAAAAGACTATTAGTATAGTAGTAAGTGTTTAGGAAAAAAATATTACATTAAAAAGATAATCAGTGTTTCCTTTAGAAATGCTGAACGTGAGCAAGGAGAAAACAAAAACCTCTTCTGAAAATCAGAGTTTTCACAATGATTATACAAATGATGCAAAAGAAACAGTGATTGTATTTCAAATATTTCAGTAAACATATTTGATACTTTTCACCCAGTATAAACTCTTTTGGATTACAGTGCAAGGGAACAACACTGAGATGACACCATTTTACTGCATAAAACATGCAACATTCTCTTTTGGGGTTATTATTGAGAAAAGACTAATAATATTTGTAAATTTTACAAAAAGGTAAGGTAAAAAAATTATACTTAAATGACATTTGGTACAATTTAGAACACATACACTTTTCTGAAAACAGACAAATTTCTTAGTGTCTTTATCTTATTCCAAATTGTGCATTTTCTCTGCAAAGGGGTAGTATTTAGAAAGCTAGTATATTTACTGCATTCATTTTCATTTCCTTGGTGGCAGGATATTTTCTCAGAAAAATGATTTATATATGTAAATATAAAAATATGTTTAGGACAATATGACATTGCTGAGCTTTGATCATGAAAATATACATCATTGTAGTGATGTCCGTCTACAGTATAATTAAGAAGAAATATTCATTCTCAAAAAATTTTAATTGGAGTATTTGGGGATAAAGAAGGGCTGTTTTATACAGCATTAAAGTTTTTCAGCCAAAGTAGAAATCTGAGCATTTCCCCCCCACCACACACTTATTTTTTTGGTGACACTAATATATTGCATCGACTCCCTGTGTTGCTGCTGTGTTTCTGGCTCGTATATATGTAGTCAGGCTAAATGAAGTGCCAGCCATGTCAGCACAAAGCTCAGGGCAAACTCATTTACTTTCTTCTTTTGAGGGTCCTTCCTCTGTCTAACCAATTAACACGAGAGTAAAACACAATTTTTCCTCCTACACATGAGACGTATGAGTACATCAGAGTAGGTTGCTCCTGTCTTTCCTGTCATCTCAACTTTGAGGTGCAGACAGTGACATTCAGGTGTTCTGAAATGATGCCAGAAATTTTGGTTTGAAAGGCCAAATGAACTGAATTTGAGCTATGTCGAGAAAGTAGCTGTTAAAAAGAGGTAAGAGGGAGGAGTAATCTCATTTTTAAGACACAAATGTGGTGTAATGGCCACTGAATGTGCCCATCTGTCTATTCACCTTGTAGTACTGATTGGTGAAAATTTTCCAAGTTTAACATCTTTGCTGCAACAACCGTAATAGTACCTGTATCATCCATTACGTGTCAACATGTGACACGTGTCTTGCTGTGTTAAGAGGAAAGGAAATTGTATTTGCTTTTCATAAGCAAGTACTTTAGACTAACAAAGTTAAACTTTTGAAGAGAACTTAAGGAAACAGAGATAGCACGATTGAAGTTTTAATTTCTGAGTATCTCCAACTCATCCGTGCATGTTGATTAAGCCTAAGGAGACAATAAAACATGGCTGCATGAAAGTAATGTTTGATGTCCGATTGTTTCTAAGATATCATGAAAGGAAGATTATTTTTTCTCTGTGGATTTTTTTGTTGTTATGTAAATAATTGCCTTCCTCTTTATCTGATCAAATCCAATTACCTCAGATCTCCCAATGCCAAAGAGCTTTTTGCTCTTTGTTTTTAAATATTACTCTGTATTAAAACATTTTAACTCTTGGGCAAATGTGTCCTGTCTCCTCTACTTTTAACAAATCTTGAAGTTCTGCTGCTAAATTAAAATCTTTAATACAAACCTTTTGAGTCTAAATGTGCTTTATTTCTTGTAGCTAAAGAAACTGTAGGTAAGAAATTTCAGTTCCCCTTTTTCGCTCACATGGTATTATCTCCCCTAATGTAACTAGGCTTGTAGCCCCCACTGAGAAGCCCTACCAATAAAGAGAAGAGAAGCACAGACATCCAAATTTAATTTCTGAGAGTCACAGCAATTTTTTAATGTTGTATTTTTAAAGGACTAACTGAAAAGTTTTTGATTTTGAACATTTTTTTTTTCTCTTTTTCCCCTGTACTAAAAAGAGCTCGTCAGCTGATCAGCTGTATCCTGCTGATGGTGTCTTGAACTATGGGCAAGACCCCAGCAAAGCCCTGTAGCTATGAGAGATGAAGGTAACTGCTGTGGGAGCATCTAGGAAATAATGTCTCACATTAAACATATTAGGCTTGGCAGGTTCTGTAACTATTTAGGCTGAAATTTTCCATTCTGGACAATTCTAGTTGTGTCAGGACCACGACTTGAAAAAAGTCCGCCAAAATGGTTCAGCTGTTTCCAGCAGCTAGGCTGCAGAAAAATGTGTTGCTTTTCAAAGCTAAATTGTAAGTGACCTTGAAACTTGGCAGAGGAGTGGCATTTGTGTCATGAACGTTTCTTTTGCTATCCTGTGACAATCCAAGCAAATTTAGCCAAGTTGAAAAAGCACATATGTTCAGTCGATACTTACCAGAAGTTCGCTCCTGTTACCTCTAAAAAAAGCCACTGAGCATGTTTTCATCTCTTACAGCTCCTATTGCTGTCCAGATGATGAGATGCTCTGCTTAAATACATCAAAAATGCTTCATTCAGGTCAGAGCTGCAGGGGTGAAACTAATCACACCTGCTGTGATCTGCTTTGAGCAAAGACTGGATAGGAACTCAAATGGGAGCAAGGGAATTTATCTTTTACCTGCTTGGTCCCTGTCCCAGTCCCTTTTCTCCTGTCCCTCCACAATGCGGCTGAGGAAGCCGTCAAGCACAGGTGCGTGGCATTTAAGCAGCCAGAGTGCTGCATTGGTAATAAGAGTTTGGGGAAGGTTTCCCTGGATAAGGAGCAATTGAGAGAGAATCTGGGGAGAGGGAGCAAGTGAACTGAATTAAATTGAATGAGGAATTATGGGACTCAGAAGTACACAGTTGCAGAGTAAGTGGAAAGCAAGAAGGATATAATAAAAGAGAAGGTTGGTTTAAATAATGTGTAATAATGATATCTGACATAAGAAGCTGCAGCCCCATGACATTTTTCTCCAGAAACTGGTTGCTTTTGGTACAGTGTTTCCTCTAAATCACTCCTGCCATTGCTGTAAAGTTAAACTATATAGCTAGAATTTTCCATTTCCCTTAAGCAGGGTATTGGTTTCTTTGAAGAAATGGTGCATTTCAATCCCTTTCAGTCTGTCAGTATTTGAGGAGTTATTAACTTAGTTTACGTTTTCTCTGCCTTTCGAAATCTGACATGGATTTGTCCCACATCTCCCAGAGGCTTCCGTGCGCAATTAGCCATTGGATTCACTGAGTAATTACTTCATTTTTCATGTAAAATGTGCTTGATTTATTGTATACTTGGGAGTGGAAGGCAGAGATAGGTCAACAACAGTTAGAGGAGATTAGCAGAGAGATTCTCTGCTGCTGTGGTAGCAATCAATCCCTGAGGAAGCTGGCTGCACGGAAGCAGTGCCACTCAAGCCTTGGCACTGGTGCACCATTTGACTTTGCCATTCCTCGGTGGAATTATTATGAGTGACTGCCAGGCAGATTTTAATCCCTACCTAGCTACAGAAGCCAGCAGATTGTGGAAATGGTGGAGGTGTTTAAAGAATGTGCTTGTAAAAAAAGCAGATACCTTTTTCTCAATGGGAGATGTGATCTGTCTTAGAAGTTATCTTCCAGGCAGAGTGGTTTCAGTGTACTGCGGGAAAAATGTAGCCTGCCATATCTTCTCAGACAGGTGTTATTTGTACTCACTGTTCTGGGTTAATGGCTTTTTAAATAGTGGTTTCAGAATAGTTATGCTTTAAAATTATATGGAATAATGTGACTTTATTTTTTTCCCTGAAAAACAAAAAAAACCATGGAGTGGCTTCTTTATGAAGAAACATTAGCTGCTGAAGATATACATACACACACACATATATATATACACACACACATATATATATGGTAGACTCTGAAAAATAATATAATGAAAATAACTATATAATGAACCCTCAAAAAATGTCAGTTGTTATGGAACTCACTACATTTACTATATTTTCTTATCAAATGTATCTGTGTTGGTAATAATTATTCCTTTGGTTTTGTCATTTTTTCTTTTATTTTTAAATCTTAATAAGAAGAGAATTATAAGGAAAACTGAATGACACTTTTGAAGATGAAGTTATTTAACCATAGGCACAATTTCCCAACAAGCAAAAACAACCACTCCTTGAGAAATGTTATTGGAATTAATTTTATTTAAAGATAGTGAGGAATTTTACATACAGAAATATGAAAAAGGAGATTTTTTGGTGAATCTCTACTTCTTTTGTAAATGAGATCAAATAAGTGACTAAGATAGTACTGTTTAGCCTTAAAATTAATGTATATTGGATGATGCTTCTCTGCTAAGCTTGTGCTGTTAAGTCTGTCAGTATTCCTTTTACGAGAAACTAGTCAGAAATATTAGGTTATGGTGTTAGATACTTAGGAGCTTTCCAAAAATAATGAACATAATTTGTAACAGGATTTTTTTGTCCTACTTTGGAACACAGTTAATTTTTTACTTGTACTCTACCAACTTAATAATTGTAATCAGTGTCTCAATATAAAAAGATCATTGTGCTGAGAAGGCTTTTCGCTATCATATGATCTTCATGATACACAAAAAGCGTGGTGGGTACATATAAACTCAATATTCCACAAAAGCTCCATGTAAGTGTTAAGAAATGAGAAATATGTACGTACTGATTATAAAGATGCAGTAAAATGATATGATTTTAAAACAGGGAACAGTTCAATACTGTGTATTCCAGCATTTAACTAGCTTATACTCCAACAGGGAAGGGCAAGGTTCCTGTCCTGAGGACCATTCCCATCTCCTCTACCTGAGAAGATTAATTAACCAGTTATTAAGTAACCAGTAATTAAATAACCAGTAATTGCAGCATTTGTATAAGTAAAGAATATGACTAGCTAAATCTCTCATCAACACCAACTTACAGTACTCTGGGGGTGATTACAAGTTGTACAGGATTCATAGAATTACACAACAGAACTCTTAAGTAATCACATATTTTCTGAAAGCTAGCCAATTCTGTGAAGGAGTTTTGTCAGAAAGGCTTTATTGAGGATTGGTGGGTGTCTGTGCTGGCATGCAGACATGAAGTAGTCCTGTCTTGGACTGAGTAAATCCAGTGCATACCTCAGCCAAATAAGTATATCTGGCATTTTCAGTGCATAACTTTATTTTCTTGGTTTTGGTTGTTTTTATTTAGTAGTATTTGACAGTATTTTTTTTCATTTAAGGATTTTTTCACAATTATCTGTGTTTATAATTTTTTCCCTAACAAAAAATAAAGTTAAAGCTCCTTTTTTTCTTCTTCTTCCCTTTATTCTAACACCAAACTTTTAAAAGAAAAGGAAAGGAAAAGACCCCCCAGAGCAGATACCATAAATTTCTGTGACAAAATATGAAACATATAAGATTTTAAGTGATATCAGTGAGAGTCTATGAGTATAATTTCTGGTATGCTGCTGGGGTTTGACTGTCTGATTTACGTGCAGCAAATTCAGACAAGTGATTAAAGTGCAAATGTACCCTTTTCTTCTAATCTTATAACTTTTCAAATTTTCCTGTGCAGTAGAACAGAAAGACAAAAACTGAATTCCTGTGTTAGTAGTGAAAAAAACAGCAAAAGTTTTAAAACTCAGAATTGTGAATCATGTGTAGAACAACTTACTTGGTTATTACCATTGTAAGATTTGAAGAAAGTCCATCAGGAAAAAAAAAAAAAGTCCCTAAAAATAATTTTAAAAATCAACATAGTTTGATAGTTGTGACTATCTGCTAGCAAAGTTACCATGACTTTCCCATTTGGTTATAGTGGTCAGAATCTGTGGTGTCATCCAAGCAATGTAATATCCTTTTTAAAATACCATTTTTTCCTCATTTTTTCGCTTTCATTCACGAAATGTGAAGTATTTCTTGGCTGACATGGAGAGAAGAGAGAAAGGAATAAAAACCTAAAAATTTGAATGATAGTGAATATTGTTGGCCTAAATTTTGTCATCTTTAAATCAGCTTTTCTGGAGGTATTCTGTCTTCAAATCTGTTCTTAACCTTAGCCAGGATGTCCTAAAATTGATGCCAATTTTTTGGCTGATATTCTGAGTTTGCCCAGTTTGGTCTGATAAAGAAAGCATTTAGATGCCCTAATTCTCTGTTTTATAAAAATAAACTGAATAGTATACTGGCAGCTGATATAAAATACTAGTAGTAAATGAATAGATCAGAGACAGTACTGGGTATTTGTAACTAATATACAGGTTTTGTATTAGGCCAGTTTTAGACTATATGTTTCTAAGATTCCCTATTCAGTAATTGGTAAGATAAACTTAGTTTTAACTACTTAGTCTTTTCTTGTAAGTCTTTTCAGAAATAAGAAGTAAATAAAAAGAATCCCATGTTAAAAAAAAAAAAAAAAAAAATCCATGAGGGAATTAAGAAACAAAGAAAAACAAAATCCAAACACACACCCTCCCCCTCCATTACTTTAGAGTTTAGTTGTCTTACATATTTCCTTCCAACTATTTCCTCAGTTATGTTGTTTGGTTTTGTTTCCCCTTTACTCCAGTGGAGATAAGTGCAGCTTAGGGGGAAAGTGAGATGTGAATATATCTGTTTCCTGTCGTTTGTGATCTTTGGCCAGCTTTCTGATGGGTAACTTTTCTGATGGTTTATCCATTATTAGTGCACACTGGAGAGGCACCAGTGGGCAGCCAAGGATATTGACTGTGGGGCTGTAGTCATGTCAGAGGCCTGATCTTAATCACACTCTATTCCTTCGTGATAAAACTAGTCAAGCTGTGTTATTGCTACAGTACCTGAAAATGGAATAGCCAGCCAAATATCTTCTAATTCACCTTTCTCCATCACCAATACAATGTCTGCTGCAGGATAACCAAAGAGATGAATCTAAGATTTTCCCTTTGCTTTGCATTTTCTCAGATTGCTTTCTCTGTAGCTGATGTTTGTTTCAATTATTATTATGCTTGAAACTCGTTTTTCTGCTTTTCTCAATCTATTTGTGATTATATTGAGCTGGAAAGGATGTTATGGCCTTCCTTTTACACAAAATTTCAGAGGCTAAACTTTCAACAAGGAAGAGAGAGCAAGATCTATTAAGTGGATTTAAATGATTATTTTGCATTTTTTTGTACAGGTTCAAAAATGTTAGAGTCTAATGGTTTTAGACTTGGATTTTATTCAGTACATCTTGCTACAGACATTCTGCTCAATGTGAGAAATTCTTCAAATACTTATAGGACCCAAGCGTGAAAATACTGCTATTGCCTGGTGATTAGAGCATCTACCCAGGAGATAATTATGCAGCTTTCTCTTTCTCTTTCCATTAATTTTTAATTTTTTATATGGAGTAAATTGACAGCACCTCCTAGAAATGTTTCTAGCATATCCTTTTATAAAGAAGAAGCAAAAAGAGTCACATCTGTTCAGGCAAACAAGCAGCTAAACCTGGGTTCTGTATGTTCTTTTAAGACTGAGCAGTTTCTAACCCTTTTCCTCCTTTTGTCAGTTTTGAAAATGCTGTGCTTTATGACTTAATTTAATCTGTTTTTCGTAAAAGTTTCCCATATAAACACTTAATTTTACATGTTTTTAAGATTTTATATCAAAGAATATGGAATGTATTGAATGTGTCAATAACACAGACAAACATTGCCTGATTTAGTTTTCTTTCTTTCTTTCTTTTGTTTTCTATATATTCTGACTTTAATAATTCTGTGTAAAATATAACACTTAATTTTACATGTTTTTAAGATTTTATATCAAAGAATATGGAATGTATTGAATGTGTCAATAACACAGACATACATTGCCTGATTTAGTTTTCTTTCTTTCTTTCTTTTGTTTTCTATATATTCTGACTTTTATAATTCTGTGTAAAATATCAGCATATCTACAATTACTAGGGTAACCAGTGTTTCAAGGTAAGAAATTTGCCAGCTATTTTCAGCTTTGATTACTCATTTTCACCATCTATTTAGAAGATTAATCTATGTCATACTTTTTGTATAGATCACTTTTGATTTGCTAAATATAGCTTTTTGTAGTTTTTCTTTAACTGATGTCAAATTGATTAGACACTAATGCCCTTGAATGTCTCTAGACTGTTTTCATCTGAGAAACAGAGGTAAGATAGTCACTTTATAGCCTTCAGAGATTTCCAGCTGAAATGAGTTAACATCTGAAAACACTACTAAACTGTCCCTACTTTCTATCCACTCTGCTCAGTCATAAGAACTATTAACCTTTGATTAACCTTTGTGTTAACTATATATTTTCAAATTCTTTACAAGCTCCCATGAGAACTGAAGGCTAAATTTCAGCCAATGTTCACGAAGTGTTTAATTTTCAGGCAAGTAAACTAATTTTCACCAATCAGACCATAAACCTTAGGAAAAAACCTAAGTTTGTGGGCCATAAACACTCAGGATAGCTGTGTGCAAAAATATATCTAATTAAGCCTGTGGATATTAAGTGCATTCATTAAAATATGATTCAGCATTAGCTGAATGGTCTTACTTTACAAAGAAAAGTAAGTGTAGGCTTTGAGCAAGCTTCTCAGCAGTGTAAGCAAATTGAACCTTTCCTCCTCTGAGTAAGGAGATGTATAATTTTTTTGGTCTTACTGCAAGTGAAGTTGGAATTACGTTTTGAAGGCGATGTTCTAGTCTGTCAGGATAAACTGTAGTTCAACCAATGTGTTTAACCAGTCATTTACATTCCTACATAAATACCTCATTTAGAATTTTATTACCAAGTCCTTCCTTCTTTATGCTCAACACTTACTTCATCTTTCCTTTTTTTGACAAGTTCCTTTTAGTTTTAGTCTATGGCTATTCTGATATACTTTGAAAGGCTTTGCTCATTTTATTCACCTCTCCTTTCTCTCCTCTTATTTTTTCTTGTTGACTTGTCTCTCTAGCTATTCCATAAAAAAATCCTAAAATTATGCTTTATGCTTCATCTCCTCAAATTAATCTGTTCTGACACGTTCTTCTCCTAATCTCTTCTTAGCTCACTTGTTTGCTCAGTCTTTTTTTGTCCTTTCCTTTAGCAGTGTCCCTGGTTCTTTTTTTTTTCTTTTATCCTTGTGTGTCTCGTCTGTGACTTCTCTGGAGACTTGTGGCTGCTCTGCCCTTCAGAGCTGACCATTTGCAGACAGAGATGATGAATGGGACAGAGGGCTGGCAAGGAAGTGCCAATTAGAGAAGCACAGCGCTTGCTGTTCTTGTGGAAACTACAGTGGGACAGCAAGGTAGTTAGAGTAGTAAGTGAATAAATGTCTCGAGCTTTCAAACGTGGTGTATGAGAGAAACAGACTACATTTCTGAAAACTCTCTGTAATGCTGGGACCAATCTTGTAAAATAGTATATTCTTGACATGCCTGAATAGCCAATCACCCAGAGTAAATAAGCATCAACAAGTAATGAAAAACAAAATCCAAGCTATAATCTGTGTGTGAGAAAAGGGCATACTTGGTTCTAAAGGAAATGAATAACCATTGTATAACACCATTGCTTATTAAAGTCTGAATCTCTATCACAGACAATTCTCTTTTTCATTTTCCATTCCTTTTCATTTATTTGAATATAAAACAATAATTTCTCTAACAGAATGATGATAAAATAATGTGAGCATTAGATTTTTAAAAATGAGAACTTACTTTTGACTGTCTCCCTATTTATGACTCATATTTCATGTTTATATAACTAAATAGTGATGGATAAATAAATTGCTTACATTAATTTTGATGGGAGAACTTAAGCTACCAATAATAAACATTTCATGTGGCGAGCTATATGAAAATACCTTCAGGAAAATTTGTAGTGGTCTTTCCAGCATGTGGTGTTTTCCAAGAAAACACTCAACGACTGTGTAATACAGAGACTTTTTTTTCCCTCCTTGTTTAGCATTTAGGTACTGAAACCAGGCATGTATAGGTTCCGATACATGAAAGTAGATGGGATTCTGACAGGGGATTCTGACACATACAAAATCAAGGTATCAAGATACCAGATACATTCTTTTGGCTTATTTTTGGTGATGACAGCAGACAAGTCTTATCTCTTTTTTTTTTTTTTTTTTTTTCTTAAATTTTTTTTTAT
>VZRO01008351.1:266287-305004 GCA_013397915.1 Daphoenositta chrysoptera | reverse complement strand
TGAAATTATGTATATATATATATATAAAAAAGTAGGTGATTTTGGTAGAGAAACTCTTAAGGTTGTATATGTTGGGTCTAGAAGTACTGGGACAATTTTTTTCACAGCTCTATGCTTAACTGATAACTCCTGACAGGAAATTGAACACAGATATAAAGTTTCTGTATTCCAAGAATGCTGATAGGACAAACACAGACATAGTATTCCAGCTCAGAGGTCCATTACCCAGTTTGGGTGAGCAGTGTATGACCCAGGCTCAACTGAATATGTCAGGATCTTAGTATGTTTCTAGTAATGATAGACATTCTAGCGGGGTTATTTAGCTTACAACACCTAAGCAAAAATCTCAGATTGGGATTAATTTCACTGAGATTTCATCTCTTTAGCTTGACTTTAATAATAATTTCAGTTTTAAATAAAATATATGTATGCTATGAATGTATGCATGCTTTTAAAAATCACTGTAAATAGCTTTTATATGATTATGTGGAAATTATCAGAAGGTGGTCATAAATGATTTTTCCAGATAGGAAAAACACAAGACTTTTGAAGGTTACTGTATTTTGTATAACACTGAGCACATTGTCAATACTAAATAGGTTAAAACAGTTCATGTATTTTCCACCAACTCAGAAGTGCTTCCTCTTATCTATTTCACAAAGCTCAAGAGTATATTTTCAGATAACAGCTGAACTCCACAATAGATATCATATTTCATCTAACCACCATCACCTGGTTGACCTGCGATTGCTGTATTGTAATACAATTGTAGTATGTTGTAATTTTCACTGTTTTTTTTTTTTTTTTTCATTGAATAGAATGCCTTTTGTTGGAAGTTTCTTTAGATATACTACTTTAACCCCCTCTATGATCTACTATCAAAATAACCAGTATGACTATGGTAATTATATAAATGAATTTGCCAAACCCTATTACATTCTTAATCCTATTTACTCTGTGATTCATTGTATCTTAATTCATCTCAATAAATTTAGAACCTTTAGAGATTTAAATCTGCAAAATTATCTTCTGTGTTTTTGCTCTTTACCCAAAACAAGTAACAGGTGAAAAAACCCAATTTAGTGCTATGTATCATTGATTCCTGCATTCATATGTGCATAATAAGCTGTGAGAGGAAAAAAAGAGGCAAATTCACACAAGAAGTAAATTACCCATCAAATTAATCTGTTCTGAAAGTTTTCTTATAGAGTAGCTTTTGCATGTCTTATCTCTGACAGTCTCTGAGGTGTCTGAATTCCTGCTTCATTCCTACTTTTTAGGCTGGAATTAAGGGAAGAGGAAAGGGAAAAGAGGGTAGTTAGGAAACCAGAGGAGAAATGTGTGAGAAATTGATTTCTGTTAGTTCTGCCATCTATCCAAAAGTGATATAATGCTCTTATCCTAACACACTTTTCCTTAGACTAATCTAAAAACTACCTTGGTCCTTACAATATGTAACCACTGTTACATGCTTGTACACATATGCACATATTATGAAACCTGATCAATATTGTTCACTGTATCAGTGCTGCACTTAGAAACTGAGCTGATAGAGAGGGAGAGGTGCAGAGTTACAGAGACTGCATAGACACAAACAAGGTGATATTTCCTGAGCTGCTGAAAAGCCCTCCAGTGACTCTCCCTCACGTTTTTCACTGTGGTATTTGTTTCACTCTACACAAATGCCTTGTCAGTCGTTAGAAACTGAGCTCAGTATGAAAATGGTGTGTCAGAAGTCATGAACCTCACATATCTAATACTTCTGTTCTGGTTCCAAAATGGGATTGTGTAGTTTCTAGAAATGAGTGACAGGAAACTTCTGTTTATAGCCTGGTGCAGAAGCAGCAAACCTCATCACGGTCCATTTCCTTTCCAATTGTTCAGGAAAATAAAAGCTGAAAAATGTGAAGGAAATGCTAAAGAAGCAATTTTTCACTCTGCTAATAATATTCTACAACACACAAAGCCAAATACTGCATTTTATCTCTGTGAGTGTAACTGAAATTCAGACTTGTAAAGGGTGTGAGTGTGAAAGATTTAAACATAGGTCTTGTTTTAATTTAGAACTGATTGCTCATTAATCTTTGGAATAGTTATCCAAACTGTCTTCCAACTGCAGGAGAGGCAATTGGCTGCTATCATCAAACCCTGCTGTGCAGTATTCAGTTCTTCTCTGGCACAGTATTTAGCCTTTTGTTCAATGTTTACATACAAAAAATTATAGAGAAAATATTGCTTAATGAGCTAATATAGTTCGATCAAAGGAGTTAGGCATTCAGTGTCTGCAAGTCCATAGCCTGTGTGAACCCACTTGAGTTGTTACATGTAAAGCATAATTATTTCACACTTTTGATTTGGTGAGGCAGGAACCTCTGACTCCATGGAAACTGAAGGACTGCTTGAGCTGCTGATTCGAAAAGGAATAAGATGTGCAAAATCTAGATTTAATTGTGAATTATTACTTTGTCCCTCTCTGAACCACAATTTGATTTTTCTCTTCGTAGGGACAAAGGAGCAACACTTTGTAGGTATGGACTGAAAGATTCTGGGTCATTTTTAGGTTTTGGCTCTTCCTTATGAAGACCTCTGATGTCTCCTTACCACTAAGCAGGCAATGAAGTGGCAAGAGTGATTTCCAATCTGGACACATGTTGTATGTTTGCTTGAGCAGGAGTGAACCTTTCCTTTCCTTTTGGCTCATTTAAAAAGGCCAGGCTATTTGGTGACCCATATAATTCTTTCTGTGTTGACTGAGGTTCTTCTTTAGTTTGATTGACAAAGATTAAATTTTTTTGAAGGTCACAGAAGTGTTAAGTGATGTAATGTTGGTCACATTAGAAACCAGATCATGAACTGTCCATCTGAGAGCAGAGCTGCTAATTGGGCAGTTCCACTGGTGACCTTGTTCAATATTACTCTTTTTTAGAATCAAATTATCATGAAAGAGTTCATGATAATTAAGTTCATCAGCCTTTACTTTCTGACTTGGCAGAGAAATAAAATACAACAGAAAAATAATAGCATGTTGGGTAGAATAACAACTATTTTTAGGCTGTATCTGCGGTGAAAGAATAACTCTGTGCATCTGCAAAAATGTCAATATAAAACTGTTAATGAATTATCAATTGGGATGATATGTATTTTTGAGAAACATATGCATTTACATGTTAGTATTATGATTAGAAAACAGCATACTAGCAAAACCTAAATAAGGAATACATATGAGTTTCAGGACTGCTGGCCTCCAAGTAATGTCAAGGAGCCCGAGGACAAGGACTTTTCATGTTATGTAGTTTTTTATATCCCTGTTCTGGCAGCAAAGGACAAATTGAGTAATAGGAAACTCATGCCAGTCAAAACCATTTTATTTAGTGTAATCCCTTGTCAGGCTAATGTAAAAGCATATATCTTATTTTAATGGGACTGCCACTGATCTGTCAAATAAAAAAGAGTAAGTTGTGTAGCTTAAACATGTTAGTATTTCTGTCTTAAAAAGACACCCAAATGCAAACCATTGCTGCTGTCTACATCCATCTTGCCAAAATATCTGACAGTGGCTAGAGAAATTAAAACAGGTGGTCTACCATGCAATCAAGTCAGAATTAAAAGTCTTTTTTCTGTTGTGAGTTCTATTATTGCAAAAAAAAAAAAAAAAGGAAAGGGATATTCTATAAGGATATAAACCAGAATAATCATAACATACACTTTCAACATATGTATGAAATTTTAGTTACTATTACATTATCATAGGACTGTGAATTCTGTAAAAAGATATTATATTGCATTAGCTGTCTATCTGCCCTATTTGAAATATAAGACATAGTTTTTTTGAGAAATAAATAACACATTTGGGTTTCACTGGTGAAATATTTAATCCTGCAAATCTGCAAATTTTAAAATTTTCCCTCTGAAAATAGTCAAGGGTCATTCTCTGTTCTTTGGTGATAAAGAGCAATAGTAAAATTGTGTGTCATACATTCTGCACCACAGTCATGGAAATATTTTTGTATAATTATATGTCTTTATTTTCATAGTATATAGTAGAATATGTACTATATAGTAATACTGGAGGATATATAGTCTCATATGTTATGAAATACATCTGTTGTCCATGGAAAAGTTGAATTTTCTGTAATGTTTATTTTGTTGAAAGCCAAAAGCTTCTGTCTAAAAACTCATTCCCATAATAAGCGGAATTTTCTATAGGAAATATGCAACTGCGTTTAATCTGGCGAGGGGGTTTCGTGTTGCGGTTTCTTCCCTCAGATTGCTGGCTCTGAAGGAAGGTGTAGAGTTTAGGAGTGAGAGGAAAATCTGACTGCCTAGGCCTGTTTGTTCAGACAGAGTGGCTCAAAACTGGCTATAGAGCGCTTTATAGATGGCAGAAACAGACAAGCTCTTATCTCATCTGTCTCACTCCAAATAGTCTCCTATTATCTTCAAGCCTATTATGCTCCTACCATGTTTACCTTCTTATCATTTAATTCTGATAATCTGAGTAGCAAGCCCCAGTTCAAAAAAGAAAATACTGACATATTTGTTTTTTGTTCTAAAACTTGCCATAAGCCCAGTTAGATTCTTTTCTATTCCACTCTGTACTATTCCCAAAACATTACTGTTTTATAGGTTTATCCATGGCTGTCAGAGTAAATGCATGAAGCCACGTTTATGGGTATTATAAAACGTATGAAAATACGCTAAGCCCTCATTTTAAAGTGTTGTAACTCTAACACCCCAGAGATGTAATGGGAATAGTGGGATAGCCTTTAGAGTTCACATATTTGAGTGTTTCTCCTGCCCTGTGAACACTGGGAAGTGACATGACACCTCCACCCAATGGATTATTTCAGTCTGCAGGTGAGTCCACATGATCTGTATTAAATATGCGAGCCCTTTTGCAAAGACTCATTTTAAATTAAATATGAATTATTTTTAATTCATTTTCATGGTTTCAGATGTTCCTAAACTAGTACTGTGGAGTTTTTTTCTTTTTTCCTTATTTTCTTTTTTTTCTTTAATCTTTAATCTCTTTGCTGACCAGCCATAAAAAGGGGCTTCCCAGACAGGACAAAAGCAAATGACATCAGTCAAAAGTCTTTTTGAATGTAAAATTAGAACAATTAATATGGAAAAGTTGGTGGGTAAAAGGCTTTAATATAGTAATTTAAGGGTATAAAGCCTCCTTATGCTTAGAAAGAGACAAAGTAATAACTTTCACCTATTAAATAGTTAGGCATGCTTTTTTTTTGTTTCGATTTTAATGGGTTATTGCTTATCAGAAGTGATTTTTTGAGTCCTATACTTTTTACTATCTCATGTCCCAAGCACCTGTTCTGTAGAGTTACTCTCATGAATCTTTCTCATTGTCAAACACCACAACTTGACAAACCCATTTCATCCTTCAATTTATAATCAGAGCTTCAACTCATTGCTTGGCTTCTGACTGCGTGTTCATGTGACTGACTGAGCCAGTGATCCCTGCTCTTCAATGTGTTGCTGCTTAGATGGAATATTTCATTGTTAATCCCACTTGATAGGATAACTCTCAGTGTTAACAAAGACTGTGTTGAATGGAGATCAGTGTCAAGCATCATTTCAGTGTAATGATTACAGGGAAGACACTTCTACCACTCTCTTCTGTGAGTAGCATTCCTCTACAGCACTCAACATTTCGCTATTTCTACAAACAAGCAATATATAATACATACAAGTGATTTTAATCTAAACTACAAATTTTATTCTAACTTGGATTAATACCCAAATATTGGTGAATAGAAATAAGGGAAAATGTAGAACACATCACAATAAAGATATTCTTCAGGTATCACAAAAGACCTGGCATAGCAGTAACGCTATTATATTCTCTTAGTAAGAGGGTTAAGCCAAGGAACATTTCATGAAACATGAAATCAACAATAGTAATGTAGACTAATCTCAAATCGAACACAGAATAATCTAAAGTAGAAATGGCAAATGAAATATGGCCTCTGGTATTAACTAACTAGCACAGACAGTGTTTCTGTTTTCTCATTAATATCTTAAGCAATATAATTTGGAACAGCAGCTGAACGTACCACTTTGGGAATTATCAATAGTTTTAATCATAGCAGATAAATAAGTCCCTCAGCTTTGCCTCAGGGTCCATTATTTTCCTAAGCAGTACAAAGCTGCTGATGTAAATGCCCCTGTCTCAGGTCTTCCTACTTAATTGTAACCACTACATGCCATATGTATTCTACTGTCTCCAGCTAGGGGTTATTAATACAGGAGCTCTGCATTTATTATCCACTGAATTGCACTTCTTCAGGGAAATATAAATTAAATTGAATTATTATATACTTCCTTAGGATAGTAATAAAGGAGAAAGAGAAATGTAATCTTTTTTTGATACACTAATTCCTTGTAAAACAGGGGGATTCAAATCACATTAGGATGACATATAAAGAATTCTCATAATATTAAAAATATATTTTCTTAACCTTAGCAAGGATTAGTTAATTTCTTTTAAAACCATCCTATTCTGCCATATATTACATTCAGCTTAGCAACAATAGCCCCATAGAATACAGGAATAAAAAATTATAAATTATATAATCTACTAGATATGCCTGATTAACCAAGAAACCTTGAAAAAACAAACAAAAAAACCCCACCACAACATCAAATCCCCCAAACAAAAAATAAAAAAACTACCCAAAACAAACAAAATACACAAAAAACCCCCACAACCAACCAACCAACAAAACCCACAAACAGAAAATCAAACAACCAAACCCCAACCCCCCCAAAAGGACCATAAAGTGTTTATTTCTTTAAGCACAGTATTCTGGGTTTGTATTGGTGCTGTTGTATTGACACACAAAATGTTTTCACAACAAAATAGTTGTCTTCTGAGGTTAGATGTCTGTCTTCTCAGTTAGTATTAGAAAGTGATGGACTGTATCTTTGCCTGGAACTTGCATTCCAACATCTCTACTTCATTACGAAGTGATGGAATGCTGAAAGTCACACAATTTTTCTACTAAGTCATATGGTGTGCTCATATCTGAACGGTTCACTTTGCAGTGTAGTATCTCAAACCCTTTTATAAAGTTAATAGCAATATCTGCCTGAGGCAACATGCTCAGAAGCCTTCTACATGGACTTCAGAAGAGGGATTACCACCAAATAGCATTTCAGCAGTTCAAATTGTGGATTTCACATATGCTGGCAGCAAAGCTCTGCTGGGTGATCTAAAAGTAGGAGCAAGGTGCTATGGAGCTGACATCACCAGGTCAGGCCGAGGTCTGACCTAAGTCAGGTTTGCAATATAGCTTTCAGGTCTTTTCAAGAGAAGTTGCCCCTTCTTGGCTGTGAACAACTCCTGGAGCTTCTTCTCTTTACATTTTGAGCTAATTGTATTGCTTCAGCCAAAGGTAAGAACTTAATTTGTGCTATCACAGAAAAAAATCTTTCTCTGTTCAAAATAGCATCCACAGCTTGGTATTTCTCATTACAGTCAAGTGCTGTATCTCTTCTTTCATAAAAGATGGTTCATAGTTCAACCAACATGATCCCAGTTCACATCCATGTTATTTCAGACTATGGTCAGAATGGATCTGTTCTTGCAGTTTTGCCCTCTGTCCAATGTATAAGTCTATTTTTAAAGATGCACCTCAGCCAGCAGTGTAGATGCTTCCAGAGCATTTATATCCTGTAAGAGCAAAACTGAAACAAGTAATCATGATACGTCCCATATCAGCATAGAAAATTTTCTAATTTGAATAAAAACCAAACCCAGGTTTTGTTTACAGAATAGTGCAGGTGCAATTAGCTAAGGTAGCTATTATTGTTGTCTTGCAATGCTTCTTTAAAGTTGTTATATTTGTGGGATACTCTTTTAGCTCTACAGATAGAAACTATGGGTGTTTTTCCTTCCCATAGGTCTTTGTGGCTTAACCAACCAACCGCTTTTTTTTTTAGTTTGGGATTTTTTTTGTTTGTTTGTTTTCTGTTTTTTGTTGTTGTTGTTGTTGTTTGTTGGTTTTGGGGTTTTTTGCTTTTCTTTTTTTTTGTCTTTTTTTTACTAGGAGATAATTATTTTCTTAATGAGAAAGTAGATTAGGGGCTTGCAAAAAACTTAATGGAATTTTGCATATTGTTGTCATTTCAGGATATGTGAGTGCAAAACATACAGAAGCACAGTGGGGCATAGGGTCCAGAAGGTGAAGGCTAAAAAATAAGGTTTTTATTAGCAGAGATTGAATGCCATACTCATCTATTTTTTTTTTTCTTTTTCATATATTAGTGTTGAAAGACCAAACAATGGACTCATATTTTGCTAGTGTTATTTTTTTTTTTAACTACAGAAATGTCTAAATTGTGAAGTAATGCATGGAAACTTGTTGATGGAATTAAAACTATGTCATTTCATTAATAGAGGGCTCTTGGTTTGCTTAAGGACATACAGTAACAAAAGGCAATTATAACCTGTTATGTAGTGGATACAGGTAGTAGAGGAAATATCCTATACCACCAGATTCTTCAAATTAAATCTACAGTTTATTAAATAAAGTCCACATATGATTAGATACTTTTATTTCATTATGGAGCTTTGAGATAAACTTTTTCTTTGAACTTTGTGGGAGGGAAGGTAGAAATCTTGACTTCCACAATTTCAAGGACAAAGCAAAGCATAGTCTTTTCATTTTCAGGATATTTTTAAGCTAAAGAGTATTGCATCATTTGTATGCTGACATCCTTCCTATTGTTTTCATTAAAAAAAGAAGAGTGAGAGTCTGAGAAATCTTGAGCTGCGCCTGATAAGAAATTTTTAAAAGATGACCCCAACCTGTGGAGGATGATTTATGAAATCATGGTTTTCATTATTAGAGTTAGTGCTGACTCTGTTGTTTTTGATTGATATGCCTGGAGCTTATAGGCTTCATTTTCTTCTCTAGAGCAAGGAGCAAGGGCATTGGAATTTTACTGGAGAACAAAGTTATGTAAAAGACATCCAGGTACCAAAACAAGTATCACTGAGGATAAAAGGGCTACAGAGAAAAATTATTCATGCTTTTTAAGTTGCTATGTAACATATATAAAGCTTATGATTTTAACAAAATTTAGGGACAACAATATTGAAGAAAAAGAACAATTTACTTTTTTATACACAATCACTGAATGTAAGATATTCCAGATAATTTGATTCCCATGTTCATATCCGTCACTAAAATTAAAAAGATAATAAGTTAAATGCCTTTAAAATTCCCTCCCCAACAAAAAAAAAAAAAAAAAAAAAAAAAAAAAAAAAAAAAAAAAAAAATCAAAAAAAAAATCCTAAAAGCAAAATCTGCAAGAAAGTATAGAAGTCATATCTACTATATTGGCATATGTGTGATGCCTAAATTGACAATACAGTGCATATCTCTTCTATTGAGGTTACAAAAAGTTATGACTGCTCTTTAAAACACTTAAGATGTCTCAACTGAGCTGACAGCAAAATATATCCTACATTAAGAAGCAGTTTATATTTCATGGACAGTTCACCCATCCTCTTGTCAATGTCCAGGTAAATGACAGTGTATATTGTTTCTCATTTTTAAAAGTTCAAATTGTCAGTCTCTTTCAAAAACAAAGCAAAACAAAAAAAGTCCTGAATTTTTTTCTTGTGTGAAATTCAGACTAGAGAGGGAGAAGGTTACTTTGTTTGCAAAACTAAGGGAAAAAAAAAAAAACCATTAATGTATTTTTATGAAATGAAATTATTGACTGAGAGTAAGATGTATTTATGAAAAACAAGATAGGAACATGTTCTGTACTAATATTTCCTATAGTTTTTATTATAATCCTGTTTGCTGAGGTTTCTTGTGCAAGTTAAGTTATGGAGGAACATAACATTCTAAGAGAAGAATGATATCGCAGCTCACCTGTCAGGGTCCAAAATCACAGACTCAGAGTCAAAGAATGGTTTTGGTTTGAAGGGATCTTAAAGATCATGTAGTTCCAACCTCCCTGCCCTGGTCACGGACACCTTCCACTAGACGAGGTTACTCCTAACCACTTTTCTTTTTGTCTTCTGATACTTAGTTTCACAGGTAAGGATATATATGGCACTGTTGCTAAACATCATATACCTGAGGCAAAGGACTTTACATTGGAGTTTCCATTCTCATCTATCTGCAGTAAAAAAACCCATTTACTGCAGAAGCCATTGGAAATTACCAATAACCACAGTGGAAGCTAGATGTAGAATGAAACTACCAGTACCACAGGCAGAACGTATTATCATGAATCAGTTTACCTGCATTTTCTGTGAGCTAAGAACAAGCAGCTGGTTACAGATAGGTTGACTTGCCCATGCCTCTAAAACCTCATTTGCTCGGTCATATGGCTGAGCCTTAAGTAAGCCTTATTGCACCAGTAAGAGTTAAAGTGCATATAACCACCCAAAAATAAAAGAAGGAGATGAGGGAGATGTGGAGAGCTGAAGAATAGAAAAAATGTTCTTCTGGTGAGGGGTTTACTTATACCCGTTACTGCCTATGTATGAATATCTTGTACATAGCAACTTTTAGACACCAGCCATTATTAATTCTGTTATTAACATGTGTTGAGCAATATTAGCTTCATGGTATAAGTCAAAACCTAATAAGCCACAATCTGAGCAACTGATTTTGGGGAAAACACTGTAGACGTTAGCTGCACTCTGCACTGCACGTAATGCATAGTGTCCCTTGCATTATTAGTAAAATTCAATACAAATACAAGAATCCGGGTGTATTTTTAGTATATGCAAACTTTTATACTTTGGAGAGATTTAAGTTTTGTCAAATAGTTATGAGAAAATTGCTGCTCTGAAATGTCACGGATAATAATTAGAGTATTGCAGAAAATTGCTTTGTACAACTGTCTTCTCTTAGCATAGATTCTAAATAGTGCCCATAATTGCAATGCTAAGCGTAGTACTAAACAGTCATTATGCAGAGTTGTGCAAGTGAGGAATTGGTGAACTTCAAGAAGCTGAAGATATGTTTTTGACACCTCAATTAAACATCAGGAATTTTCTTAGATCATTAAAATACTGAAATGCACGATTTTTAAAATGCATATTTAGATTTTAGTGGTTCATTTCTTAAAAATAAAAATATATTTTTTGTTCAATTCCGTTTGCATGCATGAATTTTCTTTTGACAGATAAAGTACACAATTCAATCAGGTTTTTTTATTTTTCTAGTGTGACTTCTATTGAAGCAAGCTATACTGAACTGTGCTCAATATTGGGTAGTACAAAATTCAACTTTTTTTTAACTGCAGTCTTGTAAATGAGTAAGAGTTTTGGGGACCATAAAAGGTAGCTTGATTGATGTTTAGCTCCTAATACAAAACTGTCTCTGGGCTGGAAAATCACAGAATCACAAAATGGTTGGGGTAGTCTGGAGATCATCTAGTCCAACCTCCCTGCAGGTTCCACAGCATTGTGTCCAGGCAGGTTTTGAATATCTCTAGAGAAAGGGATTTCACAGCCTGTGTCAGTGCTCTGTCAGCCTCACAGTGTGGCTGTTTTTACTCATATTTGGGTGGAACTTCCTGTGATAAAGTTTGTGCCTATTGTCTCTTGTCCTGTCACTGAGCACCAGTGAGAGGAGTCTGGCCCTGCTACATTCCTTTTGACGTGATTGAGTAAGTAATTTTACTAATTTTTAAACAAAATATCTTATACAATGTTCCTTCTAACACCAGAGTCACAATCCACACATTTGTGATCCAGTAACAGTTGGTATGAAAGAATTTAGACAGACTCACATGTAAGATATCTTATATCTGGCACAGAACAATCTGTTTAGGCAAAAGATGTTTTATTAGCAGGGTTTAGGAAATTTGGATGCTTCATTAATCCCCACCTATTGATTTTTTGCTTGAAGCTGATGCTTGGTTGTGTTCTCATTAGGCATGTTCATTCCACTACATTTCAAGAAAGGGAAAGCCTTTTTTTTCCCCACTCAAGTCACACTTCTGGACAGTCCTAGTAGGAAAATGTGAATTTAGAGATATGTCAGGTTTTTTGGGTTTTTTTTTTTTTTTCCAAGTACTTATTTGAATTCATACATTATTCATTGTAATGCTAAAAGAATTATAAAAAACTACATAAAGCAAGCAGATCTTGTTTCAGACAGTCAGTATGATTCTGAACTAAGGAGTTAGTACAAGACATCTGTGAGTTCTCATGAAACTCTCATCCATGTAGATGAGATGAGTTCATATCATCTAATAAAACCTTTGTTTAGTCCTTTTAGTCCATTTTCAAAAACCGTAACACTAGCATCAATAGCTTAACTGATTTCAGTGGAGTTCCTCTTAAAGTAAAACAGCGACATTTTTGTAAAAGCAAAGGAGATTCCACTTTTTTTGCCATTCATTTTCTATTCCGTATTTCAGAAAATTGCAATATATATCAGGCTCTGTGTTTTATACACCCTGGGATAGACTGATCTGTGTTAAGGTAGATTTCTTAAATATAGATGTTAGCCACAGAAGATGACATACTCAACCATATTTCTATTAAATGAAAGGAAATATGCACCATATCTCTTCAAATCTGTTCGATGAGTACTTAAAACACCTCTGTACTCTGATTCTCCACACTGATAGTAAAGGACACTGTCATGACTACTTCACACTTACATGTGTAACTTTTAAGAGTTCTAAAGTTAAGTGAGATGATTCTCTCTATAAGTTGTAAATTATCATTTTGAACTAATAAGAGTTTTGTAACACATCTGTGAAGCAGAGAATCCATATGTTCATGCATTTCATTTTTCAATTTACAGATTTGTAAAATAGCAGCAACACGTATTAATTTTCACTCATAGAAGAAGTATTTCTCAATTTATTCTGAGCATGAATTTTAACAAGACATAAAATACAACCATTCTGTTGATAAAATCCTCAAAGGAAAATGATCTCCTATTTTTTCCTAATTTTTGTAAAGGACTTTTCAAACCTTCAAAATTTAGTTTAGGTTTGTTGTAGATATGCTAAAGATATGCTTATTATGTAGAATATTGATAATTGTGTTTATAATATTTATGTCCTTTCTTCACCACTGCATTTGAACGTAGTGTCATTTTCGCGGCTTCTAAAGGAGTGAAAATAGATGATTCCATAAACTGAAAAAAGTGTGTCCATTCAAAACGATTACTTATGAAATTCAGAAACCCTGAATCATTTTATCTTTTTATTAAATCCTTTTGTAACGTTTTTTCCCCCCACCTTCTTGCATTGTAAAGTACAATCCTCTGCTGAATCTCTCTGAATCAACTGGAGTCAAATTATAAGTAGTGGCATAATAAACAAGTAATCTTTTTTCCAAATACCTATCTTTACAAACTTTAGGCTTAGCCCCAGAATTAGAGAACTAATTTGTTTGGCATGTGAAATGGATAGTTGATAGCTAGATTTTGCTGTTTTTATTATTTCACATTGGAGATGAAAACTTTCTTGGGATTTCAGGTACACATAGAGTTTAAGAGAATGTGCTAATGATTTAGGGACAAAGCCTAAGCCATTACTCAGGGACAATTCATGATGCCAAGGGATAAATAATTCAATCACATTACTGATACTTGTATCCTCTTCAAATAGTTTCCCTTTCTTTTAAGTAGGAATTTTGATCCATGAGGAACAGCAAGCAATTTCTTAGTTCTTATTATGCGTATAAATTAATTGGGGGGACGGAGCGAGGGGGAGAGAAATAACTCTAATGACAGATAATTTTAAGTATTGCATTCTCTGCCTTGACAGCATTGACAAAAATTTCTTTCCCAGAATTCGTTCCTGAAATATTATAGCTTTTGTATGTACTTCTAGTAAACATAATTAAACAATAATTAAATATTTCTAGCTGTGCTGTTCATCAAAAAGAAGCAGAGATAAAACATGTTTTCTGCAATTAGTAATTTGAGTTGGTTCTTTCATAATTTGGTTCTGACACCTGCTTAGATAGAAACCAAATTTAATCTAGAAGTAATTTCCCTGCACAGTATTTTGTACTGGGAAAAAAACCATGAGGCCAAGACCATCTTTGATATAGATGAGAAGCCTGGGGAGAGACATACTGTTACATCATACAAAGAAGATAAACATGGATGTCATAGATTTAAACACAAGAGCCTGTCTGAAATTATAAAATCTTAGAAAAGCAGAAGTTGTGTGTACAACATGGATCAAAGACAAAGCAGAACATTAATTTAATAGAAGTTGGAAATTCCTGTAAAAATGGGAATGCAATCTGGAATAAAAGTCTTGCTTATTAGGCTGTCTCATTGGGTTGAACTTCTACCTGCAAATTAAATGCCCTGTAATTATACTGAGTTCTTCATTAAAAAATGAAATAAAATTCCTTTATATATGAATAGTTGTCCCAAAGACTCCTAGACTAGGTTTCAATTCTTTTCTTAGTCTTCTTGACCAAACAGAAGAAACTGAAACCCCACATTTTATTACTAGAATAAATCTCTCATGGCCTAGGTAAGAAGTTCCAAAACAAGGGTTAAAATTTTTGCTTGAATCTGGGTATTTGCTGGTGTGTACATGACTTTTATTTTTTTAGTTGAAAGTTGGATTTTTTTACTCCAGAGCTAAAGAAGCGCCAGGACTAACTAACAACGCCAACTGTCCAGTGGTTCTCATTCCTGTACCGGCCTTATCCTTGAATATTTGTCATGTATTTTGCTTATTTTTCCAAAAATGGGCTTCCACTTCTACTGTCTTCATAACGGCAATTATTTTATACTCCACCTCAACCTTTACATGTCAGCTGTATTAAAGCTAGGAGGAGCCCTGCAAAATATGTCCAGAAATGTCTTTATAACAAAGTCATCTTACAGATAGAAAAAGAAACACTGTACTAATGAATTTTAAAAGGGAATAGAGTTGAGTATCTCTAGATGGTTGTAAATTTTTAGAAAAAAATATGAATAGTTAAATATATATACCTGCTTTTTGTGTCACATATATTTTTTAAAAGATTTTGGGATTCTATAAGACTTGTATTTGTTTATTATTATTTTGACTAAATGATGATATTAGCAAAGGAGGGAAGATAATAAATATTGTCATGTATTTCTCAGAACCATTTGACAGCAGTCATGGGAGAACAACCACGAACTAAATGTTTTCCAAATCCTTCTGCCTCCCCTCTGTTCTGCTGCCTGGGTAGCATGAGTCTGTATGGAGCTTACAAAGTCTCTTGATGGCTTTGCCTGTGTTCATTCTTGCAGTATCTGGCTCACTCTTTGCAGTGTGAGTATATATGGCTGTGGGACACTCCTGAATATAATGCAAATCTGAGTAGAATTTATTAATATGACATTTTAAATGACCAAATTCCATGCTATATTCCCAGTGTTAGAATGAGAACAGTGAGAATAAACTGAAAATTTCTAAATAAAATAGTGGTTTTTTTCAATTGAGCTCTGTAAAGGAACAAATTTTCAAGTCTGCAGGCCATTTTCAATTAATTTGTCTGCCCAAAAAAAGAATTTCCCTTGTGAGGAAGAATCCTTTGCTTCTGTGTTTTGGATCAGTGAATTTTATCGCTTTCGGTATTCAGAGGAAATCTCATCTACGGAGGGACTATAGTATTTTATCTTTATTTGCTCAGACTATTTTGGTTCCAGAGTGGGTAAACCCTGAAGTGAGTCTCTAAATTGGAAGCTAAATCTCAAGACATTACATCCATTTTAAAGATTTAACTGGACTTTTGTCATTACTGCAATTGCTTGCCTTAATTTCAACAGCTGCAGACTGCTCACCAATGTAGAAAAGTTCAGATGGTCCAAAATTAAGCTCTTCCACCACTTATTGTTTTTTGATCTGAACAGCTACATGTTGAAGAATTCAGTCTGAATGTTCAGTGTACTAAAATTAATCCATGTTAGGAAGTATTTTACCTAGCCATAATAATTAACACCATGCAGCAAAGCAGGGAAAAGAGTATCTGTGTACAGAAGTTCCTGATAAATGATTATTTGACTGTCCAGCCCTGATAAATAGACATCCTGAATTTTTAAAACTAAAAAAAATCTTCTGCGACTTAAGTACATTTTGCCTGGAGGAACTTCAGTCAGTTTGAACCTGAAATGCAGTCCAGGGATGAATATTTAATTTCACTTTCCTTATAAGTGAAGTCAAATCACTTCTACAAGTCTGTGGGTGACAGTTTCAAATTTCAGCTCAGGAAGCAACCATCAGAGAATAACATTACAGCAGAACAAAAAGTTGGTGTCTCAGTAATGATATTTTAATATTACAGAGCAGTAGTAAAGAGATCTGCACTCCCTTGTGAGTGCTTCTGTTGACTAAGTAATCAATATCACCATAACAAGCAGCATATGTAAAATCATACCAAGAGCCAGTGCCTGAGGATAATGGAGAAATGCATTCTTCACATTTTCCTGGGTTTGCAGTTTATGACTTGTTCACTATAAATGATTCAGAGCAGTACTATTTCCACCTGCAACTCAGATATGAGCTTTGAAGGCTCGTGATCCACTCTTGGGACTTTCACATTTGTGGTCAGAATTACATTTATCTCAATCCCAAGTAAGTTTTCTTTGCGGTATTTCCTTGCCTCTTCTAGGACTAGGGTCAGACCAGAGCATGGTCGACCAACTTCTGCAATTAGCACTGTGGAACCTACTAGCCAAGCAATTGTGGTCACTTCTACCTTCTTAGGCAGAACCTTCATTAAGTGTGTCTGCATCCATGATTGAGAAAAACGGCTGGTGCAAAGAAAATGGACCTGTCATTCTGGCCAAATAAAAGAGAAATGACAATAAATTACATGGAGTTGGAACAACAAGAATATAATCATAGGATCATAGAATGGTTTGGTTTGGAAGTGACTTTAAATATCAACTAGTACAACCCCCTGCAATGACAGATGAGCCCAGGGATGTCTTCATCATGATTCCACAAAGCCTCATTCAACCTGTCCCTGAATGTTTCCAGGATGGGGCATCTGCGGGGATGCAGCAACCTGTCAAGTGTTTCACCACCCTCGCTGTAAAAAATTTCTTCCTTTCTTACAGTCTGAATCTATCTTCTTTTAGTTTAAAAACATCATCCCCTGTCCTATCACAACAGACCCTACAAAAAAGTCTGTCCCCATCTTTCTTTCTCATAAGCCCCTTTCTAATACCGAAAGAATGCAATGAGGTGTCCCCAGAGCCTTCTTTTCCCCAGGCTGAACTACCCCATCTCTCTCAGCTTGTCTTCACAGGAGAGGAACTCCATCTCTCTGATCATCTTTGTGGCCCTCGTCTAGACCTGATCCAACAGGTACACATCTTTCCTGTGCTGGGAGCCCAGAGCTGGATGCAGTGTTCCAGGTGGGGTCACAGCAGAGCAGAGCAGAGCAGAGGGGCAGAATCCCCTCGCACATCCTGCTGCCCACGCTGCTCTGGATGCAGCCCAGGATACAGTATGTTTTCTCAGCTGCAAGTGCACGTTGCCAGCTGATGTCCTGCTTTTCATCCACCAACATCCCCAAGTCTTCCTTTTCAGAGCTACTCTCAAACCATTCAACGGCCAGCCTGCATTTCTGCTTGGAATTGCCCCTACACAAGTATCACACCTTGCACTTGGCCTTGTTGAACCTCATGAAGTTCCCATGGGCCTGCTTCTCAAGCTTGTCCAAGTCCTTCTGGATGAAATCCTGTCCCTCAGGCATGTCAACTGCACCACACAGCTTGGTGTCATTCTGCAAACTTGCTGAGGGTGCAATCAATCCTGCTGTCTATGTCATTGATAAAGACATTAAACTGTACTTGTGCCAGTACAGACCCCTGAGGGACACCACAAGTCACTGTAATTTTAAAACTGTGCTTGGTTTTTCAATGTTTCATTGTGATATAATAGAAATAAGAGACATAACTGAGTCCTGATGGTGCAATATCACGGCATAAATCTGACACTGACAAGTAGTTAAAGTAAAATAATTATATAGTCTTTTCGCTATTCAGCTGCAATGTTGCAGTGTGTCTTGAAGAGTCACAAAAGTGCATAAATAACTATTTGTGTTTATTAAGATAGCAATGAGCTGTGAGTTGTTAAAAATAGTATTTCTGTCTAAAACAATGAAAACTCAATAAATTATGTTTTTAAAATTCATTTAGAAATGTGTCTCTGAATAGTTTCAGATTCTCACTTATTGTCTGCTTAGCTTCATTTGGTTTTATAAATGGTATCTTGTCTGTATACAGTTATTTGCATCTGTGTGGAGGGGGGTAAGCTTGTGTGCAATTTTCTTTAATATTTTTCAGGGGATAGTTTGCTCACTTTTCTAATAAGATGAATAAAGGGAAGTAAAATGTGCCAGTTTTTTTTCAACTGGATTCTATTTGATTGATTTTTGTAGCTTAGTGAGATCAGTGGATATCCTTTTATATTTCAAAACTAAATATTAAGTGCTTTGCTGGATATAGTCCTAATCACTTAGCAGAGTCTCAGTAGTCATAAACCCAGAACATTGAAACCAGTAGTTAGATGTCAGTGAGAAAAAACAACCAAAAACCCAAGCCTCCCTCCCTCATCCCCTAATAATTGTCCTTGAGATTTTAAAACAATTTAAAAATAATTTTTGATTTTAACATAAATCTGTAAAATACACATTTTGAGAAGACTTCTACGTGTGGAGTAAAAGAAAGTTTGTTGGCTCACTACTGATCAAGTGGTTTCCTAATTAGCATACCAAATGTAGATGACTGTCAATACAATAGATCTTTTGTGCTTCACACTAAGGGCAAATGTATGTAACCCAAAAGGGAAATGGAGCAGAAATGAAATGCTAGTGTTAATTTTAGTACATTTTAACAAACTTAGGAGGTGACAGTCTTCAGTCTATAACACTCTTTTTAAATTTCAAAAGTAGTTTTAACATAACATTAGTTTAAAGTCTAGCATAAAGGTGAATACATAAGTAAATCCAGGGGATCTTTTAAATGTTATCATTGATGTGATTTATAATTCCTTTTTATATTTCTTACCAAATCCTGTTGGTCAATTTTGTACTTCAAAAATTCAGTTTTCCTCATAGTAAATGTATTGAGATCGTGCTCCTTCTTACCCCTTTGAAGGGTGTCTAACTAAGAAAAAAAAATGGAATACTGTTTTTGCCAAAAGGATGAAGGAAGACAGAGACTTCTTGATGTGGTAATAATTAATCAATCACCAAAGGGTAAATACTATTTGCACCGAAGTGAATGTATTTCAATATTGGTAATATATCCTTGAAACACATACCTTAGGGACATTCGTAAAATATAATTTTAGAATTAATTAATAGAGAAAATAATTAGTTAGACCTTTGATCTTCACTATGTTTCTACACGTTCTTCTACTGAGACGAAACCAAGAAGAGCTTCAAACAATATTCTGTACCTTCAGACACCCCTTTTGCTCTCAGGAAATTTCTATTAGTATTGGCATTTACTGCGACTGTGCTGTTGCACCTGGAAATTCATAATCAAGACTCCTTTGCCTGCAGGTGAAAAAGCATATGCTATTAGCCTTTTTCTTTTTATTTCCTGGCTTTTGTTTTGCTATATCATTTTATTTTTTTTTATTTTCTGGTCAGGTGTCTGTTACTTTTCCACACACTATGTAATTGTTTTCAACAGCATAGAAATCTGTTGCCACTTCCTCCTTATATGTTTTGTTGGATTGCTGGAAAATGGCTGTTTGAGCTTTTGTCATGAAGTATTTGGGAATCAAATCTAGGTTGTTTGCCAGATAAACCTCTAACGTTTCAGAGGCTGTGAGTTTGTAGGTGACAGATGAACTACTTCATGTGACTTATTTTTGATCTTAAGGTTTGTGATTGTCTTCTTAAGATCCTTTAATGATAGGATGCTGCTGTACCACACTGTAAGCAATACATTTATGTTGGGTTAGAAACTGAAATGTCTGAGCATTTTTTAAAACCAAATTGATAGTTCAAATACCATCCAGGTATTGATTGTGATCTCATCCCTTAAAACAATTAATATGATTCTTACTGATTTAATTTGAAGAATACTGACCACACTTCTTGTTTCGATTCATACTTTTGCACAAAAAAGGACAGACCAACATGAAAAAGGAAAATCTTTTAAATAAAAAGAAATAAAAGGAAAAAAAAGCAGAAAGACTACGCTTTTGCAATGGGACTACTGCCAGAAAATAGAATTTTATTTCTAACTAGTGTCTTTAGTGCAATTTTATTTTCCCACCCAAGAGCAATAAATGGGATAGCTACATATTAGATGTTTGCATTATGTCAAAATATATATGTATATCTATCTCAACTGGAACTGTTTTGTTCTTCAACCAAATCCTTGTGTACACCCATGATTACCTTGAATATTTTTTCTAATCTGGAAGGTACTGCTATCTAGTAAGATTTTGGAAAAAAGACCTTTATCTAAAAGTAAGGTTACTCTGTGTTCCTCATAGTGTGGAAGTCTATAGCATATGACTCTCAGTATATGGATATGCCTTGAAACATTTTAAGTTCTATTTTTATTTAAGCAAGGAATGTTCATTTCCTCACTAAAACTGGAAGCAAGAAGAATCAGAACCACATTATGCTAAATAATGTTCTTAAGTTTACATAAAAATTGTTGGAAACAAAGAGTGATTTAAAAGCTTTGGTAATGATTCTGGAGACAGAATATTCTGAAGAAGAGTCTCTGCTCATGCTTTGTATTAATTTAGGAATTTTAGCTATACTCTGATATGAGTAACAATATAGAACACAAGCAAAATAAATATTCAGTAGATTTACATTTTTCATTTGGAATGTCACTTATTTCTTGTCAGAATGAGACAGCTCTGTATCTGCCTTGCAAAGCTGCGGATTATGACTGTAAAACACCTATAAACAAATTCATAACAGCTTCAAACCCAGTTTTGGTTTAATTAAAGACAGTTCAAAGTAACTGGTCTGGTCCTGTAGTTACCTTGAGGTTTTGCATTTCTTTAAGTGTCCAGATTACTAAGAGCCCCACAACAAGCATTGCTGTCTGTAGTAAGTGAGTTTAGTTTTATGGCTGGTCAGTTACATTAGGAAAAGCAAGGGAAATGAAAATCTGTTGTGCACCATGGGAGGCAGACAGCTCGTTTCCATAATCTCTTGACCTCCCAATCTGATCTTGTGTTTTCAGCCTTTTCAGAGCAATTTATGTTTTCAAGGCATTTGCATAGCTGATCTCCTGCAGAGCCACTATCCCCGGTTTCTGATCTGGATGTGTTCTGCTAGTTTGAGCACTAAACATTTTAAAATGTATGAATTCTGACAAGCAACTGGTGACACTATGATAGAAAGTATGTTTTTAAAGCTATTAAGTACTTACTGTATATATATTCTATATTTCACTTATCATTTGACAGCAGAGTAATTGCAAAATGAACTTTTTATATTGGATTGAGGACACCATAAGCTGCAACAGCTGTGGGTGTGAAGAAAGTCTTGGTTGTACATGCTTTGCAGTATGTCAAAATAATTAAATAAATAAAGTTTGCCATGCTGACAGAATGCAGGAGGTAGAATTGGTGCTTTGTTGATAAATCTTCATGAATGAACTTTTACAACACTTGTTATATGAAAGCCTAATTTCTGTATCTTGGGTGAGTAAAATTGCCTTTGGAGTGTGACTTAGAACATGTGCTATTCATTTACAATGGAGTAGGCTGCATAATATCTGTATCCCTCCCTACATCGCTTAATTCTGTTTCAAAGATTGGTATTGGTTAGTAAATTTACTTAAACACAAGCCTCAGTATTTTGCAGGATCAGCAGCGCACATATTTATCAATTAAATTTTATTATATTATATAATAGAAGTTTCACAAATATTTACAAATAATATTTGCTGCATATGAATAATATTTGCTCCATTTAATAGCTGTTCCGAATACATGTTTGTTATATGGGCAGTTTTATTTTCAGAAACCTTGGTCAGGAATGTTGTTGGGACTGTGCCAAAAAAGGAAAATTGTGAACAGTCGTTTGAGTTTCCCAGAAAAGAAGACTCAAAAACCTCTCTGAACAGTCAACCCCAAGCTTGTTCTTAGCTTGAATATTAGGTTTTCCACAAAATATTTTTAAATTGAAGTGTATTGAAGTGTATAATTTAAGTATTTCTTACCTTAATGTAAATTTTCTTGTTCTGTCAGATTTAGTGTCATACATAAACTCAAAAACTATTGTTTCTTCTAATTTTGAGTCTGACTAGTTAAGCTCCTTCTAATGATATGGGCTATTTGCCTCATTAATGTAATTTCATTCTCTGTTATTATCTTCAGTACTAGGCTGTTTTCCAGCAACAATTGCTATACAAGTCATACTAATTTGTACGGTTTCACTGCCCTAATATTCCACTGAGATACTACTTTAATTAAAACATGACCTTATTATTCATAACTAAATGTGAAGCATAACCTTTTATCCTCAAGGAGTGTCATCAAAGGTTGCATCTTAGTTCTGAATCAGATCAATGGCTGTCATGCAGGATGAAGCTCTTATCGTCTGTGAATGGCACCCGATGGTAATTTATAAGAGTACCTGCCAACTCATCGATCTTTAGAGGCACACTGCAGTCATTCTCAACCTGCTTTAGATGCTTTCATTTAGCACTGCCTAGCCATCACTCCCCAATGATAGTCAGGAGGCAATTCATAAAATCAGAGTGAATTACTGTGTTTATATGTGTCTTAGTATGAAAGGCAGTAAGCAATTCTCTGAAGGCTGAAATAAGTTTGTATATGCTGTACCATCAATTTATTTTGTTATTGTGCCTGGAGGGGAAAAGACTTTTGTTTTAAAAGGTGAGCAGTTCTGCTTCAGAGTTAGGGGACCGTGAAGCAAAGCTGAATAGTTGTACCTATCTTGGAGAAAGAGTGAATGGAACACCCTGCAATATAAATAGCTAGCCTCAGGTCAGCATAAAAATTCATTACCATGGCAATAGAATATGCTGTAAGAAAAACAGCTAACAAAATAACCAAATGAAGTGGGTGCTGGCATATATGGATGTTAAGTAAGCATTTTGTTCTGTAATAAAAGAGATTTTGGAAGAGTTAAAGGCTCTTGACTGGAAACCCCTACATTGTCTATAAAGGATATCAGTATCTGCATCACTGTACACAATCCACTACATAGCTAGTTCTGTAAGACAAAGCATCCTTATGCAAAGCATCCTTCTGTCTTGAACTGCACTCAGTTCTTTGATCTCCTGTTCTACACTTAACCTTGGCATTTGATAGGCCCTGTTGGGGTGGAAGGGATAATGGTGATGGAATAGGAAGGGCTACACAGAAAAATGTAGAAGCCATTTTAAAAGTGTTGCTGGATTTAGAGAACCATTGTGATTTTGTTCTTATTGATTTGGTACCCTTAGAGGGAATTATTCTGTTTTTTTCTTTTCTGTCACAACCAAGCTAACAACAAAAAATACCTTTCTTGACCTAATACTGTTAAAAAAAAAAAGATCATTTAATGAAATAATTTTGTTTGCTTGTTTTGCTCATTGTTTAGTACCAATTGATTACTCTTATAACATTTGATAGGTCTAGGTCTAATCAAAAGGTCAACTGACAGTTTCTGTTACTCTCTGGTACTGTTTAACTCAGATGGCAGAACACATGCAGCTATGGAGCCAAGCATTTCACTAACATTTTGCAGCTCTGAAGGTGTTCTTACATTTTTTTCCATTACTCACCATTTCTGTGAGGACTGTCTAGAAAAAGACAGTATTTTGCTTTTTCTGTAGCATAATGAAATAATATTATGGAAATTTCAGATCTATAAGTAAAGGTAATAAGGTTTTAATATTAAAGAAATCTTAGTATAATTAGAAGGCTCAGCAATTTGCATGTTATAGAATACCTAAGGTGTCTTTAAATTGACTGAAACTACAGAAAGAAGCAGACACACACACACACACACACAAAAAATCTTTTTCTATTACATATTAAATTAGTTTTTATAAAAATCCATTAATTTTTCAGTCAAGGTTCAGAAATCACAATGAAAGAAACATTCCATTACAAATAATTAAAACAGTAGTAAATAAAATCTATCCATCTCAGAAAAAGGAAGGCAATCCAGTTCAAACCAGTAATTTCCATTGATGAAAAAGTATATAAAAGGGATATAAAAGAAAAGGCAAAAAATCATCATGGCATCACCATCATATGCATTGTACCAGCTATGCAGGAAGCTATGTCCAAAATCTTTCAGAGTATCTCTCTTTTTCCCTTCTACCTCTACTTTTTTTCCAAGTTCAATCATTGCCATTTCATTTCTTACATAGCCTCCCACTGTTACAAAGCATGCAATTGTATTAGTATAGGATCACTCCCTAAGGAAAAAAAAAAGTGAATGAAAACAAAAACAAAGCCCTACATAGATAAACATCAATAAAAAGGATAAACTGTGTGCTTAGGATTTTCATTTGACAGCTTAGTGATGCTTTGTTGAATTCCTTTTACAAGATTTATAAACAAAAAAAGGTTAATTCTCCTCTGAGAATCATCTGTGGATTACTGTTAAACACCACAACACTAAACTTTTGTCCTTGCCTTTCTTAGTTTAATTTTAATCTCCAAAACATAGCTCACCTGGAATGTTCCACGTTCTATTTATTGAATCTTTTTCATACTAGTCTTCCAGTTAAGAAGGAAAGCATTTTTTCTTCCTTCAAGGCAGAAGGTTTTCTAAATCTTGGCACTTTGTCATTTTGACAATGTACTTGAGACCAGAAAAGAAAAATAATAATGAAGCCTGTTCATGTCCTAAAAACTGTCTTTTAAATTTCTGTACCAGGTTCCATTGATGTTTTTTACTAAACTCATGAAACTTACCTAATTTCTAAGTGAAATATACTTTATTTTGTGGCCTAGAATGTTTGAGCTTTAATTTTGAAGGTGAAGACACCATATTGTAACGTTAACCTAGGGTTCTAAACTTGACTCGAGTCCTTGAGAGTGCTACATTAAAATAGTCAAGTGAAATAACAAATATCTACTAAAGTAAGCTTAGTCTCCAGTCCATCATAGGATTTACAGATCCTATACAGCAGAAATGCTACCAAGCCAGTCTGTCTGTACCAGCACAGGGGTTTCTGCCATTGCACATGCACGTCCTTGACTTTGTGGTTTTTCAGTTCCTTGACACTTATAGAATGAATGGACATTCCCGTTCTTCCAGCCTGAAGAAATCCTTCTGAATGATTGTCATGTTCTCCAACATATTGATTACTTCCCCCAGTTTGGTGTCATCCACAAACTTGCTGAGAATACATATCATACTTGTTTGGACTTAGTCTTGTTTACCTTTTACAGATATAATTAAGTCAGAGACTCATAGAATGGTTTGAGTTGGAGGGGACCTTAAAGATCATTTAGTTTCAACCTCGCCTGCCTTGGGTGTGGTTACATTCCACTAGACCAGGTTGCTCAAAGCCCCATCCAACATGGCCTTGAAACTTCCAGGGATTGGGCATCCACAACTTCTCTGGGCAACCTGTTCCAGTGCCTCACCACTCTTGCAGTGAAGAATTTCTTCCTAATATCTCATCTAAACCACCCTTCTTTCAGTTCAAAGCCATTTCCCCTTGCCCTATTGCTACATGCTCTTGTCACATGTCCCTCTCCTGCTTTTTTTGTTTGCCCCCTTTAGGTACTTGAAGGCTGCTGTAAGGTCTCAAAAAAAGAACATCTAGAGTCAGGTGTGTTGTGTTTTTATAATTCCTTGGTTGTTTGAGGTAACAGCAACAAGCATAGAACTTTTAGGATGAAACATTGATTTTATTACATTTTTTTCTCCAATAATTTTTAGAAATCATAATTATCGTAAGACTTCCAGCTGTGCCTTTCAAGTTGAAGTCACAAATTTTAATGCAGTTCTTCCACGTCTGCAGCAGAAATCAGCCATTCTTTTCGAAGACTAAGTTGTTGGTCTATTAAAGACACAATCTAGCTCCTTTTCTCAGCTTTTTGTTGATTTGTTTGTTAGAACATGAATCTTTGAACATGCAAAATGTTTTCCTTCTGAGTTATCAGAGAACTCAGGTGCAGGTAATACCCCATTTTTGATATAAAGTGACTTTGTTACATTTTTCTTACTAGATCCTGCCTAAATCCAATATATCTATGATTTTAACATTTTATTAATGCAAATCTTCCCATCAGGTCTCAGTAATACTAGCTAGATCATAAAAGAGCAATTCCAATCCCAATTTATCTTTTTTATTACCCAGTCTTCTACCATTCATATATAGGCAACTAAAGTATTTCTGTTCAAGCTTCTTGGTGACTTGATTAGTTCTATTCTTGACACCTTGATTTTGCACTAAATGAGTGTTCATTTGTTTCTCCTTTACACCCTCCTTGGTAGTTTCTGGTTTATGCACTCTAACTGGCTGAGTCAGCTGATTCCCCACAAGTTCAATGAATTCAGATGGATAAATAGCACATTTACTAAAATGGATCATCACCAATAAACTGTGACTAAAGAGACATAAATAATCCTGTATTTACATTGTGAATAGTATTTATTTTAGTAATGTAAGTCAGGCATCTAGTCTCAACTGCTCCATTGACTTTCTCTATACTCCTTGGAGAAAGGTTCTCCATTCTCTAAATTTAAAAGAGCAGCCATGGTTATCCTGATAGATCAGCCAAACAACTGTTTTCGCTTATTTTCTTTTCAATGAAATAGGAAAAATTTCCTAAAAATGGACCTTTTCCACATATGGAATTTTCCCTGGACCTCTAAGCATGTGTTTGTCTTGCCATGTTCATTCTCATCTCTCTCCCAACATCTAGAATATTTCCGTGTTTCCTAAACTGTAGGGATAAGTTGTAACTCTTCTCCTCTGATTTCCACCCTTTGTTCAGTATCACGTGAACATAGTTCTTAAATCAGCTTATCAAATTCTCCTCCTTTGTGCTTCTCTTTCTTATTAGAAGATAGCTACTAACCTTAATCTCTGCAAATCACCTGTCTTTTTAGACAACATAGACCCAGTTTGTGCACAGAAAGGTCTTTATAACTTCAGAGAAGAACTAAAATGGAGCACCAAAGTCTCCTGTGGGGCATATCCTCCAGGGCTATTCTGATTATACATTTAAATCACAAAACTTTTTTTTTCTCTCTCTACTGCTTTATAACTTATCTTTTAGGATGTAGAAGGCAGGGAGAGTGGGGCATATACTGTGATTAAATTAAACCTTATGATGTGATTAAAGAAGTGGTTATTACAGTCTAGTTCATAGTCAGGAGAAATACCTGGGACACCATTTCAGTGCCTGTACTGCCTGACTTCAATCTATGTTAAAAATTTGGGAAAAAAAGAGTCAGTTTTTAAATGCCCTGGAACAAGAAATTTAAAATAGATTCTCTTGTTCTGCACTAGTTCTTAATCAGCTGACAGCATACTGAGAAGAAACCACTTTGAGTCAGCACCTGCTACAGGCCTTTGTAACACTTTTGTTTCAATTAAACAGCTGGAGTCTCCTGGAATAAAGAATTTATGAAGAAGCAAAACTTACTAAGCTGGTTTGCAAACACTGAGATCCAATCTTTATGGTTCTTGAGTGCCTCAGTTTCTCCATCCATAAGCCAAAATAATTATCTTTCCATTTAAAACTTACTGAATTAGGTTGAAAAGAGAATGCCATAGGACAACCAAGTATTATTAACATCACTGTTATTGTTACATTTATAGACTGTAATCTGCATAGTGACTCATGATACAAAAGCAATTGCTTTACATACAGTCCTGTGACTGAAAGTACAATATGGTATTAAAGGCAAACACATACAATTATAGATTGCCAGCACACCAGAAAGAAAAAAAAAAGGAAAAAAGGATTACTCACAAAACCCTAGAAAAATCCTTTCTTTGCAGATAATATATGACTCAAAGTCTTCTTTTCTCCTGATAGCTCAATGCTAAATCTTGTCTCCAGGGGAAATCAAGATCTGCATTTAAATAAAGATATTAATAACTAGAGCTAGGTTTTATTTTCCAAGGAAGGTAAGTGTTGTAAGGTACTTAGTATAAGAGAGAATGTGAAATCAATAGTGAATGATATTCCAAATATTCTGAAGAGTTCATCTTTTGTCATTTATCACATCTTATAGAGTAAATTATAGGTTATATTGTAGAGAGTCTAATAAATCCATTATTCAGGAGTTATTGGTGGGGTTCTGTTAAAGCAATTAGCATTTAACTTTAGCAGGAATTCTCAAACACTAAGAGGCAGCGTATGTTCTTTAAGGCTTGTCACTATTGCATAAGAGAGAAACAGAAAAAATGACCCCCCTAAAAAAACAAAACAAAACAAAAAAAATCCCAAAAACTAAAGAAAATAAACAAACACACAGCAGAACAACTTTATTGGTAGAAGCAAGAAGCTGTGTAATTTAGTTTTGGAATAAATATTTAATGTGAAATGAGAGTAACAGTGTTCTGAAGATTATGTAAAGGTTGGGTTAAGGAGACTTTTAGGTGTTATGCAAACAAAAAATCTGGTTCCACAATTTTTAGTGTGAGGGGCAAGAAGCAGTTCTCCAGGGCTATAGGGGTCTGAGCAGTGTCAGATTCCTGAGCATATATCCATGATTAACTTCATTAGTGGGAAATCCTCCAGAACTGTGACATACATCTTTCTGGATGTTAATAGGATGCACTAATTTTAAATAGAATTCACGGGAGAATGAAAAACTGTCCACTGTAGATCATGTTTGAGACCACCTCAGGAACATGAAGGTCCATGGGACCTGATCAGATGCATCAGAGGGTCATGAGAGAAGTGGCAGATGAAGTGGCCAAACCACTATCCCTCATATTATGAAGTTGTGGCAGTCTGGCAAAGTTCCCATTGACTGAAAAGGGGAAACATAACTCATATTTTCCCATTTTTAAAAAGGGGGGGAAAAAAGGAGGACCCAGGGAACTACAAGCTGATCAGTCTCATCTCAGTGCTCAGCAAGATCATGGAGTAAATCCTCCTAGAAACTATGCTAAGGCACATGGAAAACAAGGAGATGGTTGGTGACAACCAACATGGCTTCACCAAGCCCAAGTCAAGCCCGACAAACCTGGCAGCCTTCTATGATGCAGTTACAGCCATGGGGGGTAGGGAAGAGCAAATGCCATCTATCTTTGCCATGTGCAAAGCATTCGACACTGCCCTGCATGGCACTCTTGCCTCTAAGGTGGAGAGACATGGTTTTGACAGATGAACTACTGAGAGGATAAGGATTTGGGTGGATGATTGAACTCAAGCAGTTGCAGTCAACAGCTTGGTGTCCAAATGGATACCATTGACACGGGGCACTCCTTAGGGGTCAATCTTGGGACCAGCACTGTTTAACATCTTTGTTGGTGACATGGACAGTAGGATCAAGTACATCCTCAGCAAGTTTGCCAATGACACCAAGCTATGTGGCGCTGTTGAAATGCTGGAGGGAAGAGATGCCGTCCAGAGAGACCCCGACAGGCTTGAGAGGTTCACACCTCATGAAGGTCAACAAGGCCAAGTGCAGAGGACACATTCTGTGGGCTGAGAATGGACTGAGAGCAGCCCTGCAGAGAAAGACCTGGGGATGTTGGCTGAAAATAAGCCCAATATGACCTGGCAAGGTGCACTTGCAGCTCAGGAAGCCAATCTGGGCTGCATCAAAAGAGGCATAACCAGCAGGTCAAGGGAAGTGATTCTCCCCATCTACTCTGCTCTTGTGAGACTCCCCCTGGACTACCGTGTCCATTTCTGGGAGCCCCAATACGAGAAGGGCATGGAGCAAGTCCAAAGGAGGCCATGAAGATGACCAGAGGGCTGGAGTACCTCTACTGTGAGGACAGGATGAAGAGCTGGGGTTATTCAATCTGGAGAAGAGAAGGCTTTGAGGAGACCTTACAGCAACCTTTCAGTACCTGAAAGGGAACTAACAAGGGAGCAAGAGTGAGAAGTTTTGCAAGGGGATGTAGTGATAGGGCAAGAGTGAATGGCTTTGAACTGAAAGAGGGTGGGTCTAGATTTGATATTATGAAGAAATTATGAAGCTGGTAAGTCACTGGGAGAGGTTTCCCAGAGAAGTTGTAGATGCTCCATCCCTGGGAGTGGTCAAGACCACATTGGATGGAAGGTGCCACCACCTATGGCACAGGGGAACTGAAATGAAATTATCTTTAAGGTCCACTCCAAATCAAGCCATTCTATGATTCTATGAAATAGTAGTTTCTGTATCTAATATCTATATCTTTTATATCTAATCTCTTTAGCTAACGGTTCAGAAAATTGTGCTGTACTTGGGCCTTGTCAAAAGTTAACAAAGTAAAGAACCAAAGTCCTCTTTGCTTTTCACTAAATTTTGTGTCATACTTCCTTGCTCACAGTTTTGAAATTCCTACACCTTTTTACTTTTCTGTAAGTTGGGGGTTTTTTTGTCAGTACTTTGAAATCATCATTTTTAAAGGTATCCATGAAAGATGTAATTTCAACTTTCAGACTGCATAACTCTCCTCTGTTCCAGCAAAAAGTACTGCTAGGAATTTAATTCTCAACAAGACACCGTCAGCATATTTCCTCCTAATTTTGCTTACAAGTAGTATTTCCATCTGTGTGGACTGGAAACTGAGAACTGGGAATGATCCAAAATCAAATTGTTTATATTCTGTCAACTTGCTGTGTCTTTTGGTTTTTCATTGTTTAAACTATATAAATCATTTCAAAGCTTTGCTGTTAAAGATTGATTTCTCAAGACAGTGTCCAGCAGTGCAATTATGCTGAGATGATCATGCTTCATGCTGGTTTTAATCTCTTTTAGGAAATACCAAAAAAATGTAATGAAATAGCTGACTCAGCTGCGCACTAAAATCCCCTGGCTCTAGCTGGGCAGGCTTGGAAGTCAGCAAGGGTCCTTTTTAATGGTCCAAGATGCCCTCCTGGTGTTTTCACCATCCCACAGTGGTTGCTGTGCATCAGGTGAAGGACTAAGCAGATGATGATCTTTGCCTGTGAGTCTCCTCTTCCAGCTGCAGAGGTGGGTGGGGAAGGAGGTGGCTCCCTACCTTCCCAGTACAACTTCTACCTGTTTCAGCTGTGGAAGTTGGCCAAGAGGGACAAAATGGTGCAAATCTTCCTGTATTTCAGCTTCAAATCCCATGAGCAGTACCAGAAACCCTGGGGAAATATCAGAGAAAAAAAAATAATATTGAAAGCAGGGAATTATAATCTAGGGAATACATTATGGGAAAATGTTTTTTTTTAAACAGAGTAATAAAATTTCTCAGGATCTTGCTTAATTAGTGAGTTTTTTTTCCCCACAGAAGTTGAAATGGAGATAAGTATAAACTAAGGCAGATACTAACGCAGTTTAGTAGATAAATCTGGTTTCAGCTGAGTTTACCTCATTTATTATTCAGTGTTTCTCAACATGTATTAACTGCAGCCATGATGAATTCCTGAGCTTGCATAAGATGTCATGTCAGCACATGCAGAAGCAGGCCTTGTCTTTGACCTGCCCTTGTTCTGATAGACTTGGCTCTGCTGGAAGGTAACTGCAGGTAACAATGGCTTTGGTTCTATTAATTCTCTATTATTTTACCACTACTAAAATTGCAACAAAAATGAATTGAAAAATACTATCATTTTAGTGGTTAAAATAATAGCTGAAAGTAGATTAATACTTACTCATTCACACATGAGTGGGAGGAACTGTTGAATGCATTTGAAACTTTATAGTGTTTAAGTTATGATCCTTCTCTTCTCTAGTGAATCTGTAAATAAAAGAGTACCATGCCCCAGCAACCTATGATGTGTAGTGTTCATTAATAAAATGACACTACTAAAAAGATCTTTGTCATATTTTCACTTTATATTATAATACTATTAATAGTTGTTTCTACAGCACTTCCATTGTGAGACAATATAATGTGGTTTTGTTAAAGTATAATGTTTCTTTGTGCTGAAAACAGGTATATTGCTGTCCTCATTAAAATTAATTAAGTTGTCAACCATGACTATTTATCTAATTATTTAATTTGCTGGCGTTTTCTAAGGAGACATAGTGAATGGAAATTATATATAAATCTGAGTAAAATGCTTCTTTCTAGGTTTTCAGTATTTGATATTTACCGATGTATATCCAGGTAAAGACAGAATTATCTTGGCTTTATTGTTCTTGCTGTTGACTTGAGGTCAGACGTTTTGCTTACATGAATCAACAGAACTCAGCTTGCTCTAAGGCACTAGCTTAAATTCATTAGGCATTTTTTTTCAACAAATACTACTGGTTGAGATATGTTTCTAAAATAATTTGAAAAACATTTGAATATTTTCCCAAAAGGGTGAAAGTAGCCTAATTTTTCCATTGGAAGACCAAACATTTCTCTTTTTCTTTTTTTTTTTTTCTTATTATTTAGCTAAAAATGCTCAACAACCAGTGATAAAAATACAAAGTTAAGGAAGGGTTTGGAGGAAAAGGACAAAAAAATTTAAAAAATGGGAGGAAAATGCTAAGTGGAGGAAAGTATTCTGAAACACAAATACTGAATAGCTTAGAAACAAATAAGAAATAAAGATGTACCATTTCTGTAATGATAAGGTACACTGGGGCAAAAGTTCATGAGCTGAGATCTGGCCCAGTGTGGTCTGCTGTCAAGGCTGATATTTTGTGTTCCAGTATACAACCGGGACTGTAAGAATTGATTTTTCAAGAAAGAAGCTGAGGGTTTTTTTGTTAGAAAACTCAAATTCAGCAAAAAGTTCAGAAACTTGTCAGTTCCAGTGAAGATTGTCCCAAGAAATATTTCCCACATCCATCGATCATTTCCGGAAAAGAGAGAGGAAACACCTACTCTGCAATATTTGGTAACTGGCATTCATTGGCATGGAGAGAACAGTTCACACCCCTGCTTTATCTCATTAGTGTAAGGAACTAGAATATAGTCCTCTTGGGGGATGCATGGCTCCAGCCCCTGGCAGCCTCTTCTCTCCCATTGTTTCTCATTCTGGTATGTATGTAGATCTCTCCCTACTCTTTAGAAACTTTGTTTCTTCAGTTGTGGAATAAGAAAGTTCGTGAAAACTTAAAAAGTAAATATTGATGGGAAAATAATTTCCCAGCCAGCACTATCTGTGGTCAAGTCTGGTTTGCTGCCATGATATATCCCTGTCTCAGCTCAGAGCTTGCTCCCAGTAAGTCACAGATTGCTCCCAGTAAGCCACAGATTCTTTAGAGAAGTAGTTTAGAATTTTGGATATAATATGGAAAATATTTATTTCTGTCTGTTGTTGCTTTTTGCAATTTTGTGATGTTCTGCTAAATGCAAATTGCTCTTCATTACATTATTTTGGTGGCTTGTTTTCAAATGTTCATCCACATGTTCATTTATAAAGAGATTGCTATGTATGATGGCAATTACAGTGTCCGTAAGAATAATAATTCAGCAAAGCAAAGCCAATAATCATTGAAGAAATATGTAGGAAAGGCTAAATTAATACCAGAAAAATGTACTCACACTACACTGAAAAAATACTCAGTTTGGGTACTCTGCTTATGATGAAGTCTCTAAAGCTCTAGTAACTACACACTCACAACAAGAAAATTTGGTAGTTGAAAAAAAGAAGTACTAAATACCTATTATTATAGCAATACGTATTATTAATGAACATAATAAAATATGCAAATTAATATAAAAAGCAAATCGGTGTACGAAAAAATTCATTGCTAACAGTCTTTCAGAGGAGGGGGTGGAAATCCCATTGCTTGAGTTATTTAAAATGGGAGAAAATGCAGCATTTTAAAGAAATAGACTGTGCTGCAGGGGTTTGTGGCAGACCAGATGCTACACCATTCTTGCAAAATCCGACAGAAGTGGATACTGAATTTAGCAGATGAAGATGACAGGGTGAGTCAGCTGCTGAGTGCATAGTATCACGTAGGTAAGCTGATCTTTTGAGAATATCATCAATGAGTCCCAAAGGGACTGCCATCCAGAAGACCTTTTCTATTTTATTTAATCAGTGCTAATGACCAGACAGTAAAGAAAGACAAGCTTTCCCAGTGACTGTACCCATTTCTATTCTGAAATGCCCTTAAGGTGATTCTTTTAGTTCAATGACTATACAGAGAAGGCAGATTAACTTAAATGCATTTCTTTAAAATTATCTAAGTGCTTTATGTATCTAGTTTAATTTGGAACTTGGAAATTACTTGGGGCCTTTATAAATCCTGGTTACTTGACAAAGGGAGAAAGGGACAGTACCTGTGGAAGCAGATATACTATGTTTCTGTTGCTATGTGGAAACAACACAAAAAAGAAAATACTCCATCACATTGTGTGGGTTTACAACACACATTTTCTCTCCTTTCATGTGATATTATATTTGATATTATTTCCTAGGGAAAACTGGTACAGAATATTAATTTTTCACAGGTTCTCAGGGAGTATAATGCACACTATTACATGGGGCTTGCATACTCAAATATATGCTTACTTCGTAATATAGTCAATTTATATTAAATTACTAGTTTTCAAAACAATTTTGTTTCAGCTTGAACTGACATTTTCAGAGTCAAGGCAATTTAAATTTAGCAACTTGACTGCACTTCTTAATTCAAGTGCACGTTTGAAAAGATTGAAAAAGCTGTTATAATAGCTTAACTCTAGTTCAACAATTTGAGGGCCAAGAGTAATGGAGAGTTGAAATCATTCCTCTCTCAGCACAGGCTGCTAAAATAATCTGAGGATTAAATCTAGTATTTTGGAGGTTCACAAAAAAAAATAAAAAATTTAGAACTGATACTTTTGCTGCCCATCTAATTCTTCAGTGAGACAACTGGGCTTCCAGGTTCTTCCAGGAAAATATAAATAAACTCTTAACGCCTCCACAGGAAAACTGTGGGCAGTTTTGCTTTGTTTTGTTGTTTAGTTTCTTTTCGAAGGGCAGGGGGGGAGGTTTGGGATTTTTTAGTTTAGCTATTTAGGAGAAAAAGTGAAAAGCAGAATTAAAAATTCCAATTCTTTGTCTTAACACCATACTTTTCTGGACTATCCTAATTGCATTCAGATGGAATTTTTGGATGGATTACCACTTTGTCAACTAGACCATGGCACTAAGTGCCACATCAGTAGTTTCTTGAACACCTCCAGGGACAGTGAATCCACCACCCTTCCGGGCAACCCATTCCAATGCCTAACAACCCTTTCAGTGAAGGAATTCTTCCTGATGTCCAACCTGAACCTTCCGTGGCACACCTTGAGGCTGTGTCCTCTTGTCCTGTTGCTGCTTGCCTGGTTAGAAGACGCTGAACCCCACCTGCTACAATCTCCTTTCATGCAGTTGTAGAGAGCTATAAGGTCTCCCCCGAGTCTCCTTTTCTCCAGGCTAAACAACCCCATCTCCCTCATCCACTTGTCACAGGACTTATTCTCCAGACCCTTCACCAGCTTTGTTGCCCTTCTCTGGACATGCTCCAGCTCCTCCGTATTTTTGTGGACACAGTAATCAAAGTGCAGCCTTACCAGCGCTGAGTGCAGAAGGAAAATCACTTCCCTGGTCTATGGTACACAGGGAATATCCTCACACTCACTGAATATTGATAAAATAAACTGGAACATAAGAGAAAGAATATAATTTGATGTTGCAGATTCTTCTTACAGAATGTCATTTCCCATGTACCTGCTGAAGGGCAGACTATAGCTTTAAGATTGATGCTAGTCCATTCTCTTCACTTTCACATGTTGTAAGGCCTACATATATTAAATATTTATTTTCCTTTTTAATGAAAATTTTATTTTTTTATGATTTAAGAAATGAAACTGTTATTTTTTCAGAGTTTCTTCTTGATGATTTTAAAATTTCACTTCAACCCAAATAAAGGTGAGATATACTGATAAATGAGCTGTGAGTGACTTCATAGTGAATTATTCATGGATATATATGAAGTAAGATGTCCTTACTAGTTTTCAGGATTCTGGCTCTTGCATCAAGATCAAAGCAAACATAATTGAAATGATGCTAACAATGCTATAAAATATGGAAAACTGAGAGATGAAGAGCCCAGTCTCTTCAGGTTGTAGCAGAGCAAACCTTGAAAAATAAGTGCTTTCACAGCTACCTAATAATCAAATAGAGGAAGCTATGTGGAATATTTTGACTGTCTGTTTATCAGAAATTCACTGTGTCTGGGAGAAAATTAGGAAATCTGTTTACATTCCTGTTAACTTTAATATATTCAAGATTTGAAATATATAAACATCTGTGTGGTGGCAAAAAGCTATGAGTTTAATAGTGGCTCAATTTCTATTACTCTACAGTTACGTATTTTCTACAGAGAATTAATTTGGAGAATTAGTTTGGAGTTATTCTCATATGAAATACCTGGTTTTGTGGACTTTTAACCTTCTGCTTTGGGATCCAGAAGTATTAGTGAATTTACTTTTGACATCTTCATGAGACATTGTTAGTGATTTTTCCGCAGATATCACTCACGGCAGCAAAAGATTTTAGTCTATATTTTTTTTACTGTAAATTGCAAGAAAGCTTATGAAATCTACCCAAGCAAACATGGAAACTTACTGGAAGCATAGACCTGTGTTTCCACTCCCTCACTGAGGAGAAATCTGTCTCTTAGGGTATTTCAACGCTGAGATGCAATGCAACATTTATTGTCATTTCATGTGTTAGGCTACATGCTCCAGTCAAGTCCTAAGTGTTTTTCTTGGAGGAATTCTGAGCTATTTGGTCCTATTTCTTGTTAAGTAGACCTGTGTCTCTAGGTTAAAAGAAACTGTGGTGTTCTTCTGCATGTGCCCTAATAGGAAGGATTGGGAAATCAGGTGTTTACGAGTGTTGAAGAATATGTCACCTAGAATATAACATCTGTATTCTTGTTTCCTGACTTCTGTGATTAATATTTTTCCCTTGTTCTTCATAGAATGTAAGCCAAGAAACATATTGTCAAACTTGCTCTATGTAGGAAAAGTCTGAAGTGTTTCATGGTATCTTTGATATTGTCGCTGATTTAAGGTTAAATGGATTCGTGTGCCATTTGCAGAAATCTCTCTACAAATCTATCAGAAGACAGAAATTCCTTTGGGAAATAAGTTAGGGTTGGAGCAAAATTAATGAGTCAGAGACTATGGTCTTTCAAGTCTGTGGACACTAAATCATTCCTGAGATGCACATAAGCGGACAGAATTTCACCCCTAGCCACTAATCTGAATAAATATAGAGGATGTGAGAGGGTTCAGTTACTTTCTTCTCCAATTACAGCTGGGTTTGTTTAAATTAAAAACAGGGAGAGTAAAAAATCTGTTCCTAAGTATTTAGGGGTTATTTAAGGGCTTCTTACTTAAAAAAAAACCCAAAAAACCAAAAAAACAAAAAAACAAACAACAAACCTCCACATTTTGGTTCAAGTTTGACCTATTACACTTGTTTAAGTAAACACCAAATATGTTGCTGGATACTAGAACTTATGTCTTTTTTCGACATTTTCTGTGTCATTCTTCCGTGATTTACTTCCACTGTAATATAGGAAGAGTCAATACTTCTTTGGTATTTAAAGAAGACAGAAATCCTATTTTGTTTGTACAACAAAAAAGTAGCAAAAACTGGCAAACAAAAAAATGTCAGTTAGAAATTCACTTATTCACTAAAAACTGTTACTTTTAAAATATTTTCAGTACTGACTTCCCGAAAATATTTTCCTTTATGATTCAATTCTGTGTCTTCTCGTGTCTGTGGCTTAGATATATCTTGGTTCTAACAAGGTGGTATGAACACATTTTTTGTCTCTTGCTTTACTCCTTTGCAGCTCTAACAGGAGCCCTAGCATATTGCTAGTGTAAACTGACGCTTGGCTTTACCCATCTGATTTAAGGAAGCTACTGAAGCACTGGAGTTAATTTTGGTGCTCTTAAAAGGACTGAAATAAGAGTCACAATGACTAGGTTTTTCCCTGTGAAGAAATAGGCATTCCCAAAGGATGATTCATTCATCTGTGAGTCTATCTTTTCACAGAGGTCTATATGAACCTACTGTGATCTCGGTAATTACCTGAACTTAAGCTGAATAAACTGAGCCTTCATCACTATGCAAAGTGTCCGTGGATGGGCAGATTTGGAGCTTTGGTTTGGAAAGGGAAATAGCAATGCAAGTTTCTCTGCAGTGCCTGGCCAGCGTGCAGCAATCCCGAGGCCGTGGCTGTGCATGAGGCCATGGCTATGCATGGCTAAGCACGGATTGCTCGCTCGTTCCGTGCTTGACGCTGCTGCTCCGACTGCCAGGAAATGTCGCAGTTCTGGGTGTTTTCTAAGAAGGACAGCATTAGCCACAAGGAAGTTAACTAGGGCAACTCCATTTTAAGATGAGAGAAAAAGGAAGCATGAAGGAATTTACTTCAGTCCAATGAATAGTGGAGTATTGCTAAGCCAATTAAGAGGCCAAATTCTACACCAGAATTGTTTAATTTGTGCATTCAATTTGTTTACTGCTACTGTGTTTTGTAAAATGTGTAAGAAAAACGTTGTGAAAAGGGGTTGGTGAAGAAGGAATTTGGGAAGACATGATCAGACAGTGGTTTGGGATCCAGTACTGAGATTTTAAGTCCAGGGGAAGGTTTGGGAAGGGAAGGTTTGGGAAGGGAAGGTTTGGGAAGGAAAGGTTTGGGAAGG
>VZRO01008351.1:203075-253410 GCA_013397915.1 Daphoenositta chrysoptera | reverse complement strand
AAAAAAACCCAAAACAAAACTAAAACCAACCAAACAAAAAACATTGGTCAGAAGCTGCCTCTACAGTGAACTCAGCTGTGTCCACCTATCAGACTTGCCTATCAGATAAGGTGCCTTATCAGGTGCAGTCCATTTCTGACTTTCAATGGGCCTCAAGTGTGAAACACACACCAAAGTATACAGATTAAGTAAAGTAGCCTCCGGAGTAGCCTCTGGGTCCACACAAATGCAGACTTTGTGGCCGCAATTAATTTTCTTGGCAAAACCTATCATTACCTGGTCATTAACCACACATCTTTTCTCTTCCTAATCAGATTTCAGATTTCCTGTGCTCTTCTATGCATAATTTGTTCGGTCTGTCTTTGCATAAATTTCTCACCTTTTGAAATGCCTCACTACTAAAGCAGATATTGCAAGGCTTGAATTGCTAAAAAATCTAAAGCTATCTGGGTCTATGGTGAAGTTTATTAGCTGGTAACATCTGGTTTAAAAAAGTGTTTTTATTTTACCCTGGTGTCTTAGCTGCATGAAAGGAAGAGAAATCTCTGCATGTGACTCCCAGGCACTTTGTCTGAGTGACCTAACTAAAGAATACTGACATAAAGGCTGGAGTTTTGCAGAAACAGTTACAAATACAACATTTTCATTGATTCAGTACTTTTCCAATAATAAAAATGTTATTTATTGAATTTTTGGGAGGACTGAAAGCCAATTCTTCTGCTTTGCAATTTATGCTCCTGTTTCACTAAAGCTATGCCCTTGTTGATATTTGTGAGCTATTGGTTTCAGGAAGGACAGGAGTGATAAACTATGCACAAGTACTTTCGCACTGTACTTGTCTGCTGGGCATAGGAATGTTTGTTCTTACGAGCTGATATCTAAAACATAAAGAGCCAGCCTTCAATAGGTCTAAAAAAGAGAAATTATACTCAGAGTTAGCATGTAGAAGTGAAACAAAATTACATATATATATATATATATATAAAACACTGTATTTCTAAGAGCAAAAGAATAAAAATCAAAGCGTTTTGGAGATGGAGTTCTTGAAAGAAAGGGAAAGAAAGAGACAGAAGGAAAGAGATAAGGAAAGAAAGTGTACTTTGCTAATATAGAGTTAATTTTCTTCATAATAGCTTATATGGTGCTGTGGTTTAGATTCCTAGACAAAACAATACTCAGATACTTGGTAAGATACTTAAGTGCTAGCAACAAGGCCTTCTCTGATCCTCACTGTGACACAAAATTGTGTGACACACAATTTGTTGTGCAATGGGTTGGGAACTGACAAAATCCTGCAGACAACCTGAACCCACCAGAGATACTCCATACCATATAATGTCGTGATTAGCAATAAAAGGAAAAAGAGGAGGTTTTAGGAACATTAGGCTTTCTTTTTTAGAGAACTTACCACAGTGTGGTGAACGGTTGTCTTTGCATCACTTCTTTTGTTCTGTTTTCGTCTCTCTTCTTCACTTTTCCTTCAGTTATTTTTTATGTTTTTTTAAATGTAGATACCCAAGCTTCCATGCTTTTATTCTTCCCTTCCTCTTCTTTCATCCCACTGTGGGGTGGGAAGAAACTGACTGAGCATCTGTGAGATGCTTAGTTGCCCTCTGGGATTTACTAACAACAGAAGGCAGTGGTAAGGGTAAGGAAAAAAAAAATCATACTGATTTCTGATTCTCTTTATGTTAGGGTATATGTATTTCTCATTTGTAGCATATTAATTAAAATGTGAGTGAGAAAAATTTAAAAGGGCAGTGAATTACACTGGTTGTTAGTAGGTGCTTCAAGATTACAATTTCAGGGAAGAAAAAGAGTCTTAACATAGCTTTGTACTCAGAGTTATACCGACCTATATTAATCTTGAAACTGTAACTGTTCCATTGTGTAAAGGATTGAATTATGAAACTCCTTTTACAAGCCTTACTATTTTCTGTTTCTTTTGACTATTTAATAGCACCACAAAGCAGTTACTTGAAATTATTGAGCTCCATGGCTATCCATATAGTTGTTAGAAAAGCAGATCATACTCCTATTCAAATGTCTAGTGTCCCTTTTTATGTGTAAACTAAACTCAGGAGGTTTCACGGAGAGGAACAGATGCTCATGCAGCTTATCCCTAATATATGAACACACATTTCTTTCTGAACTGCATTAAAGAGATTGTCTTCATGGTTTAATTTCCTCATATTAGGCTTCTGTCCTCTGACGGGAAGCTGGATAGATGACAGAAACTGAAAATAGTCTTCTATGGTAGACTAAACAACAAGTGTCACCTTCAGTGGCAGCCTGCAAGACAAGTTTTTTGAGTATTTTTCTTTAAGCAGTGTTACCTTACAGTACTTCTAGATGAAATCTGGTGGCTTATTTGCAATGGACAACTACTTTATAACAAAATCACCCAGGAGCTAATGGCTTCCAATACATTGCTGTCCCCACAAAGAGCTCTTGCTATGTATCTCTCTGCTACTCCCTTAAATAAATACTTCTTTTTCATAGCCCTACTTCCAGACATTGATTTCCCTTTGGCTACCAAACTCCATTGGTTCCTTAAGTCTTGATCAAGTTTATTTTTCCTCAGTCCTGTTTGTGCCTCTTTAAGTGATTTTTTTGAAGTGGCCATATCTGAACTTAATATGAATTTGTCTGCATTGCTGAGAGCCAGCATATATAATATATATTTTTCTTTTTATTTAAGGTTTTTAAACTGTCTGCACAACTCTTTCTCTGTAACTCGGGGACAGACCTGACCAGGATTTCATCTTGCAGTATTACTTATGCCAGATGTAGTAAACAGTGAAAACCTTCATGGCTTTCTCTGTCTTCAGAAGCAAAAGAGTACTTAACCAGAGCAAGATATATTCACAGGAAACTGAGCCTTATTGGCTAGAAAGAACCACTGGAGATACTCTGTTGCATTTTAAATGTCTCAATATCCATGTGGAGACCCCACAGTCCCTCTGGGTAATGTCTTCAGTGTTTTCCCATTATCATAGTAAAAAAAAATGTCCATGCCCATTGAAGAATCTCCCATTCTCCAATTTGTGTCCATTGACTCCAAACCAGTCACCATGTACCTCCAAGAAGACTGACTCCATCTTCTCTGTGCCCTCCCACAAGTTATGTGAGGTCTTCCCTGAGCCTTCTCCTCTTAAGGCTGGAAAGAGCTCATAGCCTCTCCCAGCCTCTCCTTGCACATTGTATGTTCCCTTCCCCTCATCTCACCAGCTTGATGACATTTTCTGGGCCCGCTCAGTGTACCAGTGTCATTCTTGTGCTGGGGAGCCCAAAACGGGACACAGCACGTGAGATGGCTAGAAGAAGTAAGTTTTGAATAATGAAAGTGATTTAACTGCAGAATCCCATCCTTTACATGTACTTGAGATGTAGCCTCACAACTATAGAGAAGGATTGCTTCCTGGACCCGATGAGTACATTTCTGCATCCAAGCATCCAGGTTGTCAATTTTTGTCTGTGTTTCAAGGGTTCACTGATGATTCATGTTCAGTTTATTCCATCAGAACCTTCAGATACTTTTCTGTCAAGCTGCTTTCTCTCCAGCCAGGACCCAGCCTATAGCACTGAGTGGGGTTATTCGCTCCCAGATGCAGGATTTTACACGTTGCTGAACTTCATGATGTTGCTGTCAGCCCATTCCTCACACCTGTCCAGGTTCCTCCAAACAACAGTCCTGCCCTGGGGCATATCATCTGTTCCTCCCAATTTAGTATCATCTGCAAATATGTTGAGAGTGTCCTCTCTCTCATCCTCCAAGTCTTTCATAGTCATTGAACAATATTTTCCTCAGTATATTAAAAGTTGGCTTTTTTACTGCCAATCACTGTTCTTTAAGACCAACAACAGTCCAGCCTATTTTTCTCCCACTTCACTATGCACTTATCTAGTCCATAGCTCGTGAATTTGTAAAAATACAGTGCGAGACTGCCAGACATGCCTTGCTAAAGTCAAAGTATGCCACATCCACCATTCTCCTTCCATGCATACAGCCAGTCCTCTCATTGTAGGAAACAGGTTGGTCAGTTGCCAAAAAGGGACAAGTGGTTCATCTGTATCTGCTCTGTTGCAGGCTAAATTGTGAGAAGCAATGTTCTTCTACACAGAGAGGTGAAAGAGGCCTTTGGTCCCCAACATGTTCTGTGTGAGTATAGAAGGATCACTTGTCAAGTCTCAGTCCGTGATACGTGTGAGACGGGTCATGATAGAGGCTTATATTCATTAGTCTTCTATCCCCACTCAAAGATTTTCAGTAGTGATTGGCCAACCCGATGAAAGATTAGTGCTCCTGCTCTAAACCACATGATGCAGTTTCACTTTCCCCCCATTTCCAGTTACTCATCTTGTGAGACTCATCTCACCTAACTTCACCTTGTTACCTAGATTACCTCTTTAGTAACTGAAAAGAAGTGGGCTTTTCTATGATATGAGTCAACTAATTTATTACTAAGAGCTACCTGGTAATAAAAGGAGATCATACTCTAAAAATAATAGTTCTTTTTACTTAGTATCAAGAACTCTGTCTTGGTTGTAGATTTAGTCAGATAAATCTCACACAGAAACATTTCTTTTGAATTTCGGTCGTTATTAAGTGGATAGGAGAAAGTATAAATCTAGATTTACCTCACATCTAAATTATTCCTATTCAGAGGCCCTTGAAGATTTTGCATAGCTTACGGTACATTATATCTCACACTAATAAATATAAGATTGAGTTTCCTTCTGGTGCTATTAGTTGTGTTCTATTTCTGATGCCTGAACAATCTATTTCCTTGTGCTGCTGCTAGTATGAGTTGTTTGGGCATTTTGGAAACATGTCAGTTTTGTAAGGGATTCAATCTTACCTGAGTCAAAAATAATGGAGTTTTGCTATTGCCTTCAATACATGCAGAATCAGGTCTTCGGTCTTTTCACTCTAATGTGATTCTAATTATGTTACACTTTTGTCCTTATTCTGTGCTTTCCCTTGCAACATTAAACTTAATTTGTTAATTACCCAGCATTTGCAAATTACGAGGCAAATCTGGAACTCATTTCCTTTGCTGCTTGCTCTGTGTCCTCCCTCTTAAACAAATGGAGTGATAAGCATATGACTATTTTTTGCCAAGCTTTATGTCCTTTATTAAAGTCTGGTGCATAGCTGTCCCTCTAACAGGTTTGTCAATTTACCTTATACAAATTACTTCACTTTAGGTTTGCCCTGATTCAAGAAGACACTTAATGTTTCAACTATCTGCACTTGTGTTAGGAATAATAATGGATTTAATGAGACTGCTCATGATGAAAGTTAGGTTTATCGGTAATTACTGTTTGGTAGTCGGGGCCGATTTGAGAATAATTTATTACAAAGATAAAAGCATTTATGAAATTCTGTAAATACTGGAATAGCCATTTACCTAATGCAAAAATGGCACGTCTAGAAGAAGTAAGTTTTGAATAATGAAGGGGATTTAAATGCAGAATCCCATTCTTTACATGTACTTCTTGAAACACTGCTGAGCACCATATTTCTGCTGGGGTAATAATTTATGTCAATCTGAGATTAGCTACAAAGAATATCTTCTGAAAGATTATTCAAAGATTTATATTGAAAAAAACAACCAAACAAACTGGTTTTTTTTAGGAAATCAAATTATCTTTAAAGGTTTTCTCCACTTCTACTCTATTCATAGAGTTCTTCTTGATACCGTCCAGAAGAATGTCAATTGTAATGGAGATATCTGTCCAACAGGAAGTGTACTGAGATTGTAGGACAATTTTCATAAGCAATTGAATAGCCATCAGTCGGCAGTGATGTTTCGTTTGGACATTTTAATGAACTGAATCACATACAAACTGATGATCTGTCAGAAGTTGAAAAGTTGTAGTCCTCTTACCAATCTTTATACCCTTTAGTACTCCAAAATGTTCTATTTCATTTTTCTTCTGTTTTTTTCTCTTATTATTTTTTCATAGTTTTCCTCTTTAACTGTCTTCCAAGCCTTGTCCTAAAGCCGTATTTTTCACAAGATATTTTTTTATTCCATGTTTATATTATGTCAGGCACATTTAGGTCCTCAAATTTGACTGTAACTCTTGGGCATTGAACTAATAACACTAATAGTAAATAATAACTTCTTCTCCAGAAAAAATTAGACCTGAAAAATGAACGTAGCAATGCTTGGTTCCCCATAATCATCAGAATGGTTCTTTAACTGTTCATAGCTTTTGGGTGCATCACCCTGGAGGTTCAGGTGTCAGATGACATTTGGAAGGTTTTTAGGTTTGGAGTCTTGTCTCTGCAGCAAGAGTTCCCTGATGTTCCAAGAATCCTTACTGCAGCTGCAGAGCTGAAGGGCACTTAAGCCAAGGATTTGGGGCTCCTTCCTCCGAGAACAGAGAGCAGTGACAATCTGGCAGCCCTGCAGCCACAAGTCTGGGACCTGAGGGATCCATCTGCGGGGCCTTCCACGTGCCAGCATCTGCCTGCAGCTCTGCAGCTCAAACCTCTGCCCATCACCTGGCATCTCCTGGCTGCAGAGCATGTTCATGGTGTGCATTCACCAATCATTTATGCTCCATGAACTAGAATAATGTTTAGTAGTATTTTTAGGAAGCTGACTTCTAACTATATTCTGGCATGCTCCATTATTTATGGCACAAATTTTAGTAGTCTTAAACTTTTTGTCATATCAAACTTGAAAAATTATAGATTTGCAATATTTTGATGTCTTTCTTCTGTCCTATCACGGCAACGTCTACAGTCATTACTAGAAGGAAAAGTTGCATTATTATTCCCTTTTGTAATTTTCTACACGTCTTACTGCAAGGGTCATAGTTTAAAGATGGATATCTGATTTTGGTTATGTACAGCTATAGTTTTTCATGTAATAAAAATGCTTGCAGTCAGGTGTACACACCAGGGCCTAAAGGCTGAAAATTCAAATTTGAGCAAAAGCTACGAATTACTCATCCTAGAGACAAATAAAAAATGCATTCTTTCCCTCCATTCAGCCTTATTCTCTGTCTTTCTCACTTGCAAAATCAACCCCATGTAATGAGCTCTTGGTCATTCCCTTTTCCACCCATCTTTCACTCCTAAGTCTATCTACAGCTTCTAGGAATACTTACTGTAAGTGTACCACCATCCTTTCAATGAAGCTGTGATGTGGTAAATGTAAGCAATATAGTCATTTTCAGCTGCCTTTTTTTTCAAGTTTAATTCATATTCTAAACATGCATCAACCAACTCTTGAGTTTGCCACTAAAATAAGGATTAAGTATTCATTTGGCATTCTTATCATACACTGGGTACTGCTATACCAGGGGAACCAGATGGGATAAAAAAATCTCATCTTGAATTTTGTCAAGGATTTTTTCTTTGAAGAAAAAAACTGGAAAATTAGCAAGGAAATAATAATAATAACAATAGAAATGTTTACAGCATGGATTGGAAAATTTGATTGTCCTTGCTGCTGGAATCACCTATCCTCACATTTAAACCTACTGTTTTCGAAGATGTATGGCCTTTTCTTACATGAAATTCCTGACACCTGCAGCACTTTAGTTGCTCCCATTAACACATGAAACGATTACTAAGTCTCAGTACAGCAGGTTCATCTTAACTGTTGTTCATCATATTTCATTCCTTCTGTAAAGATCCTCTAATTCACAACACTCTTACCAAAATAAAAAGAAACCTGAAAAGCAACCAACCAAAAAAAAACCTTATCAAAACCCAAAACCACCACCCCAAAATATCCCCAAGAGCCCCAGTTATTAGAGGATATCATGGAAATTTCTTTCCTTCTGGAAACCTTCCAATAGTGAAAACTGTCTTCCTTTTATGCCTCTGAGCTATAGTATGCAAAAGTCAGTCCTACTAAGATATAATTAGAAGTGTAGGATAATTCTAATGCTGTTTTACAACTGATGAAATCTGCTTCAGCTCTGTCTACCACCTGATTACCATGGAAACCATTGCTGGCCAACAGAGTAATTCTGATCAAAAGGAATTATTATTAATCTTCCCAGTCAAGGGTGGATGGAGGTCTGGACAGCTTATGTTAAATTTTCTGGTACAGGCTGAAAGGTTCAGTAAGGGTAAATATTAATTCTTAGTCTGTTAGAGGGCAAGAGTATTTCGTTATGAGACAAGTACGACCTGCTGTCCAAAATTCAGATACTAGCAGATTGCAATATGAGCATCCAGAAATTGGACATAAATAAAGGTAGTTTTCTGGATGGTAAGGAGCTACAAGAAAAACTGACATGAGAAAATTAACTGTCTATTTCAAGGATAGTCAAATGACAGCTTAAAACCTAGTGCTGAAAGGAAAAAAGTAGTAAGAATGTGGTACGCAGGTTAGTGTTTAGATAGGTAAATAGCTACTCTTGCCAAAATTTACTCAAGTTAGAAAAAAACACTTTGGTTTTTCGGTTTTTCATTAAAAAAAGAAAAAAAAAATGCAATATGTTTGTTAAACAAAGACAATTGCCGTGGTTTGTAATAAACATTGAAATCTACGTATCTTACAGAGATTAGAGAGGAGGTGCTAGAATCTGAATTAAAACTTCTGCTATTTGAACAGAAAGCATTTGTTGTTTATAGCAAGACTGTGAAAGCAGAAGAGAGTCCACCATTCTCCAAGAGTTCCCTGTCTATTGAAATGTACAAATTGTTCTTCACTTGGTGTTTCTAGACTTGAGAAATTTTCCAGTTCACAAATTGATGTTTGTAACAGACAAACACTCATATAATGATAGAATGTTTTGGTCTTGAAGGGGCCAATAAAGGTGACCTAGTCCAACCCCCTGCAATGAGCAAGGACATCTTCAGCTAGACCAGGTTGCTCAGACCTGGAATGTTTCCAGAGATGGGGCATCCACCACCTCTCTGGGAAACCTGTGTTAGTGTTTCAACACTCTCATGGTGAAAAAACTTTCCTGTATCTAATATAAGTTGACCAATGCCATGAAAAACATGATACTTGTACATCAAAACTGTAGAATTCCAAGTTTCTTGTGATTCCTATTAAAAAAGACTACAAATTGAGGTTTTAAAAAGCAGATAACCTCATGAACTTAGAGTGAAGAAAGAATGAATGGAGAATCTATACTGAAAATAACTGTAATTGTAATAATTTTGTTCTGCTTTAGATGGAATAAAAAGGTATTTTTACCTTTTAATCAGTAAATAAGTGTTATTTTACTTTTTTCTCATTTAATGGAAGAATGAAAATTAGACAGTTCCCAGAGAAGTCACAATTAAATACATAGATAATTAGCAATTATTTGTCTCAGTCAAGCTGTTCTTCCAGGCTGTTTCTGTATGCAGTAGGTTTAGGTACCTTTAGACAATGATTTAATTCCATCTTAAAATGGTGTTATTAACCTAAATTTTAAAGTAGCCTTTTATTTCCTTTAACTATAAAGGCAGCGTGGACAGTACGTTCACTTTGCTTTTTGAAGGTTAACCTAGGTGAATGAATCTTTTACTTGAGGATCTTTCCAATCGACTGAGTTATTTGGTGGCTAACCACTGGTTCTCTTTGTCTAGTACTGCCCCAGTGACTTTAAAAAAATCACAGGCCACACTGATATAAGTTTTCTCTGTAAAAGAGATTGGAAGATTAATATCAGGCTGGGGTGGAAAGCTGTTGGGAATGACAGGGAATGGATCATTTTTAGTATAGCAACAAACTAAGGCCATGGTGACAGGAGGGTGGGTTTTAGGTTTGCTTTCTGGTTTTATTTTGTATGTGTGTGACTGGATTAATACTGACTGTCTAAACATAGTTATATTCATAGATTTTGTATAAATAAAAAATGAAGGAAAAATTTTGCCTACTCTAATGATTTGGAAGATGAAAGTAGGTACTGGTATATTGGAAGCCAAAAACATGGAAGGACTCTGTACCTCATCATTGTACTTTATAATATCAGACTCTCAGTTTCCCAATGGGAAATAAAACAGGACTTCTTTCTTACTGTCTTCACCCTTGGTGGCCAATTAAAAGCTTTTTTGGTTCCAGCTGAAGACTTGGCAGGTCTAATGTTTTGGCCACAATGTGATGAGGAGTATAATGAAAGTTAAAGTTAAATTACAGTTCAACACCTGTGGCTGGCTTGGCTCTGTATTCACATTTGACACCAAGCCAAGGCAAAGCCAGAGTGAGAATCTTCTAATGTTATTTCTTGGCAGTCAAAGTCACCTTAAATATCAGTTAATACATTTATCTTTTCTCATTTTTATAGTTAGCTCCAATGCTTTGACTTCCATCTTGCTCAAAGGGACAAACTAGGACCTTGGCACGTTTCCATTACTGCAGGTTTGGCTGAAGGAATTATTCAAATTTAAGATAAATTTACTTTCTGAATGGAAAAGATGAAGCACAGCAGCTATTGAACTTTATCGTCAGGCACACTGTTGTTTTATCAAAATCTGCTTTGAACTTCTGTTTGAATGGGTATTTTGGTTTAATCCCCACTGGTAACTGAGCCCCATAGAGCCACTTGCTCACTTTCCCCCCAGTGGGTTGGGGGGGAGATTTGGAAGAGTAAAAGTGAGAAAATCTGTGAGTTGAGATGAAGACAATTTAATAAGTAAAGCAAAAGCCACATGCACAAGCAAAGCAGAACAAGGAAATAATTCACCACCCCCCATGGGCAGGCAGGTACTCTTCAGTCCTCTCCGGGAAGGCAGGGCTCCATCATCCACAACAGTTACTTGGAAAGAGAGATGCCATCAATGCCAATGCCCCCCCTTCCTTCTTCTTCCCCCAGCTTTACGTCCTGCACATGACACTGTATAATCTGGAATGTGCCTTTGGGCAGCTGGGGTCAGCTGTCCTGGCTGTTACCCCTCCCAACTCCTTGTCCACCCCTGGCCTCCTCACTGAAGGAGTGAAAAGGCCTTGACTCAGTGTAAGCACTGCTCAGTGATCCCACAATCCCTGTGTTATCAACCCTGTTTTCAGCACAAATTCAAAACATAGTCCCATACCATCTACTGTGAAGAAAATTAACTCTCTCCAAGCCAAACCCAGCACAATGGGAAATGATTTTTCTATTCTGTGAAGTCTTTCAAGTTTTTTTTTTTACATTTTGTGGTCTGCATTTAATGAAACTAAAACTTCTGAAACTCTTCAAGAGAAAAGCAAGACCAATTTACCACAGAATAGCCATTTTTCTGGGGACTACTTTACTTTCAGAGAATGGGTAATAAATGGTTTTTCAAAATTGACATGAATGAGGCAACCAGGAGCTTGGAGCTGGCTCTTTAGAGTAAGTAAAACAAATCCATTTATTGACTCTTTTGGTTAGGTTTCTCTCAGTCTCATTATGGTAGTCCCTCTTTGAACTTTTTATTAAATAGGCACTTGAACAGGATCTTTGTTCTTTATCAGAAGAAAGTACTCTAAATTCTTCCTTTTATGTAAATCAATATGCCAAAAAATGGAGTAGGGACACAGAGAGCAAAAAGGAATGGTATTTATCTTACAGGCAGCATCCATGTATGAGCTCCCTATCTAGACTCTGAGGGTGCAGAAGAGAAAGAAACTTCTAGGCATAATTCATCTTATCCTAAAGCAGATACCTGATAGATCAAATAAATTCCATGCTAACAACATCTATTTCTCTCCATTGATTCTGAAAGAAACCAAACTGATTAGTTTGTTGCCGACATTGTGGTTTTGCGTCAAGTAGGTCAGATTAATTGTACCCATGTTGTTGCTATGGTCTAATGTTTTGACTATTTGTCTGAAAACAGATGGGGAGACTCAGCCCCCTTAGAAAGATGGTAGTGGGACCACAAAACGTTGTTGGTACTTCACAGAGAGGTTAGATTAGCAATAGACAATGACTGGGGTAGGCAAGTGTACTATACTGGAGCAAGGTGTGGTACTGAAGGCAGGTGTTCAGACACGATGTTTAGGAAAACAGAGTACCTTTAATTTTTATCAGTGAAATACACATAGTTCTTGAAAAAGTTTCTAAATCTAAAACTATGTCATTTAATTACTTACTGTCTTAACTATTACTCTTACTTTCTTAATGAATTTGTTTGTATAGAAGCTCTGTTAAAGTTAGTTAAATTTTTGTTCTTTCTATACCTCTATTGCTTTCAATGTTAATGATGATTACATTACAGAAGTGGTATGTGAGCATTAAAAGGTTTATACTATACTGTTCTCTGACTATATCAATATAAACCACTGGTATTATTGAAGTACATGCATATAAGTATTTATGAATGCAGATATACAACCACAAAATACATAGCTAAATGCACTCTTAATTCTTAAGAATGCATTTCTTAAACATATATATTTTCGCAGTTGTTTTCTGCCCTTAGAAATGAAACCTATAGTACCAATCAAGACAAACGTTCTCATTTGACAGTGGAAACATTACAGGTCACATGCTTATTTTTAATGATTAGATAATTTTAATCTCCATCTCAACTCCTTTCTAAATGCATCTCAATAAATATATATTGGGAAATTGCTTATTTTATTTCTATTTGATTTCTTGGGATTGTTTTTGGTTGTTTATTGGATGGTTTGGCAGGGGATTTTGTATTATTTTTTTTTGGGTGCATTGATTTTCAGGTTACAGTTAAGAAATACTATATAGTGTCTCTTGCATTTCCTACTTCAAGGCATTTTTCTTAGAAAAATAAATGTTAAGCCCAAAATTACCAAACTCAGTCTTAACTGGGGAAACAGGAGGACTCTAAACTTAGATAAATAGAAAATCTGGGACACTGTAATGTAATTCATGCCTAAAATATGTGTTGAGCTATAGTTCTGCTTTCATTCATATGCAAATATTATGTATTTCAAAAGGAGGGGTTCATAGGTGGTTTATTATCTATTAAGATTTATCTGTCCTATTATAACTACAGTCCAGAGGGTGGAATGCTACAGAGAAGATCTATTAACAGAACTGACTAAAAAAAGAAATAAATTTAGAACTGAAACTTTAGATAATGGGTCACTGCCACAGTTTTCAAGACCGTAGTTCAATCTTCAACACTGTACTTCTATTACAGCTTCTGATAAAGAAATACTGCTGTGAAATTTTGCCTCTAGAAAAACGAAGTGCAATTTTTGCTGTTCAGGAGTTGAGAGCTGAGACCAGATTGTGCTTTAGAAAATCATAGCTGTCATTTTTTTCTACTCTTGTTCCTAAAGGAAAGTAAACTATGTCAGTCGTGGATATCTGACTCATTGCTTCTTTCTGCAGTATCTCATCTGTGCTAGCCATTTCAGGGTGACAGCTGAGTAAAAGCCCTGACTGTATCTCCATCTACATGTTCCCACCTTTCCCAGATTTTGAGAAAAAGTTGCAGCCTACAGAGATAGCTGTTATAAATGCCTTTGGGTTAATTTTATCCTTTCTGACCTGCATTTTAATATAGATAATAGCAGATAGTAGACATGTCTGAATATTCAAAAGGGCTGCAGATCATACCATTAATACAGACACAGGTAAAGGGCCAAGCTTCTGTTTAGCTAAACTTTTTAAAAATAAATTTGTTGTACATGCTAAGTGCAATAGGTATGATACAGATAATTTTTATGTAGACACATGCTATCCTCTGTGAAATTTGTGTTGACTAAGGAATGCACCTTATGAAGTACCAGGAACTTGCTGATTGTTTAATCAGTATTTGTACTGCCTAGTCAAAATAAAACCAAGTTGTAAGCCTGTCTGAGTTCAAGAAGAGTTTGGACAATACTCTCAGGCACATGCTGTAACTCCTGGGTCACTGGTCCTGCACAGGGTCAAGAGTTGGACATGATCCTGATGGGTCCCTTCCAGCTCAGCATATTCTGTCATTCTCTCATTCTGTGGTAATATAATACTATTAGTCAAATTGCAGTGCTGACTACTTGTATAGTTTTATTAAAATATTGCTAATAGCCAGTAACAAAACAGTGAGCACAGATACATACCAAGTTTCCCATACCCATACCCGTCTGGTTTTGCTGATCTTATGGCAACCCTCCCAATGCTCTGCTGGATCCCAGGGTAAATGAACCATTTGCATTACAGAAAACATAATGCATCCTGCCCATTCAGTTACAAGAACTCCCTCTTTGGCAATTTCCCCATAACTTTCTTAAAGCATAGACATGTGTTTGTGTGAGAATATTTGGCAGCTTCTTTTCAGAAATGTTGTTTAATTTTAACTTTGTGTTAATTCAACTTGGAATATTTTTCTTATCCAAATTACTAAATGGCAGCTATAAAGCCATGTTTCAATCCTTTGTCAGTGACTGCATCAGCTCCAATACTTTCCTTAATTTTGATGCCATGTTAGTATGGTGGACAGTTACTAGCTGGAAATACAGGGAAAGGAATGAGGACATTATCATCCCTTGATGCAAAGTTCATACATATGAACAGAGGTATTCCAGGAACCCGAGTTATTACTGTGGCTGCACTCTGAAGACGGGATGCTGAGGCTGCCTCTTGTTTGACTGTTACATGAAATATAACATCTATCGTATGAGGTGCATATTGCCAGTAGAAATTCTTTCTGTGATCTCACATAAAAATATATAAGCCTGTATACTTAGAAAGTTACCTAAGCAGTGAGACCTTTATATCATATCTTTGGCCTGCCTCTTGCCTTAATGTTTTAATTTAAACTAATACATATGAATGGTACTTGACTGTGTATGATCTGAGCGCTTGTGAAAGAGGAAGAAGCTAATCTCATGAAAGTTGTTAATAAGTCTTAAATTATTATCAATGTTTTAACATATTATTCACTTTTGTATGGTATTAGGGCGAGGGGAGTTGGCTAATGTGATAAAAAACCAATTAATATGATCCAGAAGCATGTGTATGATAAGACCTTTGTTCAGAATATTGCTGGCTTTGATAAAACCTCCCACACAGTCATTCATTAGCTTCTTCATTGCCATTGTGACAGGTTTTTTTAATGTCCACCATAGGAGAACATGGGGATTTGTTTGTTGCTATTTGTACAGCTTGGAGCATTATCAGAAATGAAGTAACAACTTGGAAAACATCAGATTACCTCTTGTTCTGAAAAACGTCTCTATTACCAGCCCACAACTAAAACTCATGGGTAACTGACACTTTTTAATTTAATCTGAATATTCAGCTCAAATCCTATCCCTTCCATTTGGAATATAACAATTATCATCCCACTAAAATACAGATATTTTATAATTTAACCTGGAGTGAAATAGCTTCTCTGATGAACCTCAGCATAATCTTGATTTTGAGAGATGTGGAACTCAAGTTTAAATAATGTGCATATTTATAGGCACTGGGTATGCTTCAGTAAACACATGAGCTTGAACATATACTTTAAATATAACTTCTAAAGATAATACGTGTTCTACATGTTCTTACATGCACGTTCAGCAATCTAGTTTTTCAATAAATAAGAAAAAAAAATTGAATATATTTCATTTTTATTGATGATGATGTCCTATGCAGTATGGCATTTCAATGATTGCTAAGTGCATCTTTCATATCCCTGTTAGGGTTTAACAGATTAGAACTATTACATTGTTGGATTTTCCTTTTTTTTTTTTTTTTTTTTAGTCTTTTTCATGTATTGCTGTTTAACATTTTATTATATGCAATGGTTGATTTCTCCTTACTGTAGATATTGGTTTACTTATAAATTGTTAAGACATAATGGAGTCCTGTGTCTTTAAACCATGCAATAAATCCTGTGTTGAAGCAATGCTGAAACTGTTTTGATAGACATTTGTAATTTTGGATTGTGATTTGCCTGGGATCTCCAGAAGCTTGTCGTGCAATGTCACTGTAGAGCTATAATATGTAAGACAAGGTATATTTTCATTTCTGATTTTTTTTTTTTCCATTTAGGTAAGTCTGTTACTGGCTGCAATAAAAAAGCATATTTTTTAAAACAGATAGCTAAAGAGGAAACAAGCAGTGTAGAGCAGGTGAATAAGGAAGCTTAATTCTTTCTATCTCATAAAAGGATAGGCAAGAAATGAACAGTAGAAAGTCTAAAGCTAATGAAAGAAAGTGAAAATTACTCTTTCCATACACAAAGTGCATTTTCTTTAATTTCTTTCTGATCATAAGTTTGGCACTCTGTGCTGGAAGAGAGTATGGCCAGCAGATGCTGCCTTCTAAGGCATGTTCAAATATGTTCTCAGCTTGAATTCAGAAGACACAGCTGACTTCATTTTAAAACGGGGGTAAGAAGATGAACACAAGATTTAAGATCTGGGTGACAGCAGTTAAAGAAAGCTAATAATATTTTAAGTTAAAATCTTTTTGAATTTGTTGCCAAAAGGAAGTTGTTAAACATTCATTTGCTTTTTCAAAGTGGAGAATTAAATCCTTCACCAATGTGCTTTTTTTTTTTACTTCTCCCCTCCCAATAAATGAGATGAAGTTGCCCTTTCTGAAATAGATGTTGAACTCAGTAGCTTTGAGATTAAAGCATTGCTATGTGTATTTTAATTCTATTTTTATTATGTTACCTTAAATATTTTCTTTTAAATTGCTCTTTTGCATTTTGCATTTTCAGTTCACTATGTTATATTCTAAACATCACCGAGCTTGTAATTGTTTGAGGCACAAATAATAAAAGCTAGTTTGTTGACATTCCCTGAAACACCAAGGAATCCAGCCGAGACATAATGGATTTCTCCATCCCTTCCTTAAGAGGCAGTTTCTAGTTTAATTCTTTCTCTGGCAAAGTATGTTTCATTGAAGCGTAAATTCAGGGATCTAAAGGTTATGAATATAGCCCTTTGCTGTCCTATTTATTCATCTGGGGTCATGAAAGCTCAGCCTGAGATACCAATCCCTTTCTAAGACAGAAATAGAAAATACAGTAAACAGAATGAATTATTTTCTCTATGTAAATAGCAAACACTTTCAATAATGTTATTCACTACTTTTAAAAATTTGATAGATACTAGGAGGAGGCTCTCAAATAATCAAAATACCTAACTATTTTCATATTAAATCTGTGAAATGTGAAAAGCTTATCTAAATGAAGTTCTTCCCCTGTATCTTCCAAACAACTGTATCTTTCTGAGGCTGTTGCTGTGGATATTCTTTAAAAAAAAAAAAAAAAAAAAGTTTTTTTGACAAATGCTTACATTATTTAGCTCACAAGCTGCTTAATACTATTATCCAACAATATAATTGCTAATTCTTATTGCTATAATGACATTTCACCCTGGATTGTCACAAAGTCATTTACTTATTTTACTTATTGCATTTCATAGGAGTCTAAATTTCTAAGCATGAAGTGGATTGAAGAAAAAAAAAAAGCTAGGTGGGACTGATATAATTGTAAGAGAAAACTGTAGGAGAAAATAGTAGTGTCTGAATGACTTTAAATCCTTTCAATCACTGACCCTGTAACTATCACTGTGATTTTTGTAATTCCTAGGAAATACATACATTTTATATTACATATAAAAATTGCTATTTTTAAATGTAGTTAATGTTCCTCTGTCATGTCTTCATGCAAAAGGTGATAGTCAAAAACGTCATGGATATAAATGAGGAATTTGGTGTTTATAAGGGAACAAGCTTAGTGTCATCATTCTTAAAAATCATGACCAAGAGCCAGAGTGCTGAAATCAGTCAGGGGGTGGGGATGTTTCATACAATTCTTGATCCCATGTTTCTGCTGCCAGCAGAACCCGGGATAAAGTTTTGAGGGATGAACCCAAAGAATACAAATAGAAATAGAAACACTTAAACACATGTATAAATATACAGAGAAAACACTAAGTACTTTAAATTTCGTGCCCACGTCTAAGAGAGGTGTGAAAGCTCCTGTTACAGTCCGTGACCCCTTAGTGACAGTACCTAAGCATCTAAGGCTTGATCTAGCTGCTCACACAAAGGTGCATGATACTATGTGTGATAAAATCTGCTTCGGTCAAGTAAGCCAGATAGCTCTGCCAGCTTTGATGGTAACTTTGATTAATTCCACTAAAATAAAAAATTTAGAAATCAGACTTTTTTTAGTTTATTCATTGCTTAATACTCTTTTGCTTAGCAGTAATCAATTTCCACACTGACATAAAGCCCCTGGCTTTTACTCCCTAATTTATTCTCTTAGGAGCCACATAAGTGCCCTGCAAAGCTAAAAGTTCATTTCATCTTTCTTTAATTGCACATTAATTTCATGTAACTTTTACAAGAACATCATTGAAAAGCAAGATAATTTGACCTATTCTTTTATAATTAAAGAACTACAAATGCAGGGGGAAAAAAGTTGCTGAAATTCTCCTTATATTAATGAATTAGGCTTTTAATTGGTTATATATTCAACTTGTCATTTAAAACTATAATAATTATAGGTTAGCTTTTCAATTTAGTTGGTAATCTGCTAATTATTATTTAATAAATGTATTAATTAAAATATATAGGCTTTATCTTCATTTCTGTGTGACAGCTATCAACCTAAGTTGATAATTTATGCAGTGCAGTATCAGAGAGCACTCACAATTGTATCATTCTGTATATAGTTTCGAGCCATCAGAAAGGGAAGCTAGCAGGCATAATAGCTAAGATTAAAATATTAATGCAGTTCTTTCAGTAGTTTACTAATCTGTAAAAATGTAACCTGAAAAATTTTTTTTGGTTGTTACAGTTTGTCTGTCTCCAGAGTTTTTCTTTGCCTCCCCACCTCCCAGCACCCCACAAAAATGACAACCTCAGTTTGAATTCCGCTATTTTAAAATATGAAAGTCGGTGGAAAATTTGTAAAACACAGGCTTGATACCCCTGTTTAAAATCATAGCTGTGCTGAATTTGAAAGGAAATACCCAATAAATTGTTCTCCTTAAAATTAATTTACCTGTAAGTAACTTTTGATATTTTGTGTGTGCACTGGACCTGTCTGGGATGGAGTTCATTTTCTGCATAGCAGCTCGTATAATGTTGTGCTTAAGACTTCTGACCAAAACAGTAATGATAAGACACCAATAATCTGTCTTTTGCTGAGTACTCTTTGCAAGGCCATCTCTGCTTTTCACTTTGCTCCCTTCTCCCCCCTCCTGCCAGTGAATAGATTGGTCAGTGCTCAATAGGTTGGGAGTTGAAACACTTGTGCAGATCACCTGAACTAATCAAAGAGATTCTCCATACCATGGAACATCATGCTCAGCAATAGAAAGGGAGAGAGGAAGTTCTAGGTGGTTAGCCATCTTTTCCTTGGGGCCTGGCTGAACATTTATCTACCCTTGGGACATGGGGAGTGAGTTCTCTTGCCTAATTTTGTTTTGTTTTTCATCTTAACTCTTCTTCTACTTATTAAATAATTCCTTTTATGTTATTCTTTTGCTTTATTTATTTTTAGGAATCTTGATACAAAGTGGTTTATTTTTCTTTTATTTATTCTATCCTCTTCTTTTGTCCCATTGAAGGCTGGATGGGGAAAGTGAGGGAGCAGGTGTGTGGTGCTTAGCTGCCCACCAGGGTTAACCCACAAAAGTAGGACAACCTTTATTTTTCCTTTTCCCAAGAAAAAAATAGCTCATGGCTATATGTTCACATCTACTTGGATCACCATGATTAAAAGGAGAGAAGAAATACAGTATGTATTCCTTAAAGTATTCCTTTAAGTAAAATATAAAGTAAATCATAAAGTATTCCTTTATAATTTTTACATTGATTGTGAAAAAAAAAATCTGCCCAACTCACCTTATGATCAGTTTTCTAAAGAAGATTTAAGACACTTCCTTGATTAAATTACAGGAAATGGATTATAGATTACAGAATTGTGGAGATTTGCTCTGATCATGATAAGCACTTCTGAAGCCGAACACGTGAGATGTGTGTGAGAGAAAAATCATGGTAGCTTAGTGATGGACTTTTAAGTAGAATCAAGAGGAATTGTAACTATGAAGTACTTGAAGTAGGTTTCTTTACCGAGCTGGGAAAGGAAGTCACACATATAGCCAAGACTTCAAAGTCTTGGCAGTTCCCAGACTCCATCAGCTTCTGTCTTCTTGTTCCTGGTTATTGGTTGCTCCCATATCTGATTCATTATTCCTCTTCTTCTAAGCTTCTTTATGCTTTGTTCCTACCCAAACTGTTTATTTCAGTTTGCATCAGTGCCCTATCATTTTCCCATGACTGCAACAAAATATTTGGTGAAATTCATTAAAACACCTTTTTGAGATTTGAGCCTTCCATATGTGTAGCCACAACATGTCCTTTGAACCATTAAGTCCATGTGAAAACTGATGGACTATAGACCCTCTTGTCTGGCATCCTTGTGTGCTGTTATCTTTTTGGTGTATCTCTGCCTAAGTTGCTGAGAACTGAGAATCACAACATTTTCAGTACTGCTTTTCTCCAGTGGTAGTGGGAACTGTGCACATGCTGGAGTAAGTATCAGGCAACACAGCACAGGTAAGAGATGATAGAAGCTGTTTTGAGCCTCTTATGTTGAAAGAAATAAGCATGCTTTAGAATATCAACTGTATGCAATAGTGTTTTTCTTCTGAAAGATGTACCTGAAACAACAAAACAGAAAAAATAACAAAGAAACAAACCAAAACCAAACAAACAAACAAAACCCCAAACCAAATAAACAAAAAAAAAAACCCAAACACCCACATTCTTAATTAATCACTAACTAGAATCACCTATCCTAGTTCACTTTTTCAGTACACATACATTTATGGTAATTCCCCATGGAATAGAAACAAGAACACTTACTAACATTACCTTTTAATAGCATCTTTAATTTCACAGAATTATTAGTCTTAAGTCACAAATTTACCATATCGAGGATACAATACTTGTTTCCAGCATCTAGGTTACATATGCTTTTGTAATACTTATTTTTATTACATTTCTAAAATGTATTTAGGAATAGAGATTAACTTGGTTTCATAGAAAGCATTTGTTGCAAAGTCTTACCCCTGTAACAAATTATGTGGACCATATAAAGACACAAATGTGGTTTAAGCACACACCCACTCTTCCCCCACCCTGGTGGAATGGGAAGGAGAAGCGAAGTAAAACCTGTATGTTGAGATAAGAACAGTTTAATAATTGAAAATAAAGTAAAATACAATAATAATGTTAAATAATAATAACAAAAAGTAAACAAACAAACGATGAACAGTGAAATTGCCCACCACCTGCTGACCAATGCCAGACCCCCCCATCCCAAACCCAGACTGGTTGCCCTTTTGGGTAGCTCTCCCCAGGTCGAACACTGGGCATGACCTTCTGTGGTGTGGAACATCCCTGTGGTCAGTTCAGGTCACCTGTCCCAGCTGTGCTCCCTCCCAGTTTCTTTTGCATTTCTTCTCAGTGGCAGAGCATGAGACAAGAATGTCTGATGTTTTAGCAAAAAACCAAAACATCAGTGTGTTAGCAACACCCTTCTCATTCCAAATCCACAACACAACACAGTAACTGAGAAGAAATTAGCTGAAATCAGGATACAAACTTTGAATCCTGATGCAATATTAAAGAGTAGGGCACTTGTTTGCAAGTCTACATAAAGAGCATAAGAAAATGAATTTTCTTTTAGTTAACAGTATTTAGTGTAATGGCTACTTGAGCATAAGTTTTGTAGACGGTTATTTTCCGGGTCTTCCTACATGACCTTGTTGCTGAGAAATGATCATAATGTATTTTTTCAAAGGATTTAAAATTAGTTCTTGCTATATTCTGGTCACTGCACAGTGAGGGAAGTGGTGAAGAAAATACTGCTTTGAGGGCAGTTTAACCCTACAGGTTTAGAAGAAAGCAAACCTCATCTATCATCTTTGTGAAAAGTCCCCAGATATGGTCTTTGATGATCCTAGCTAGCCCTGTGGCACTGCAGTATTGTGCTGTTAGTTGTTAGCTGCAGGTACCAGGCTTTTGTAGGCTCTGGAGTCTGTAAATAAGCTTTGCTCTCATACTAACACAGCACAGTTACAGTCCAGGCAGTTGTGTTACCTTTGTGGCTGTGTGATAATTGCTTGGCATGTGAATGCTTTCATTTGATCCATATTCCATGTCATTTCCTATTGGGATAACCAAGAAAGTGCATTTGAAATTACACTTTCTGCAAAAGAAGGCAAACCACCTAAATATTGGTTAGATCTGTTTAATAGCCTATTCAATATAATAAATTTAGATGTTACTAGGAGCATAAATTCAAAGCATTACACAGTCTGTTTTTTGTTTATTTAATCCTATCATTTTAATCTGTACACTCATGGGAGATGATGTTAATGAAATTTAATGTAATCCTGATCTTGTTAGTGTCAAAGGAATTTTGTGATTGTCTTTTTTTAAATAAGAAATTCACATACGTTAGTCAGGACTTCAGTGGATTCAGATTTCCCTTTTGTTTCATTCAAAAAATTGTTGCTGAAATAATGGCTCATCTACAAATTTTTACCCACAAATTAAGAAAATTGTTTCCTTCTTAATGGTTGTTCTTTAACAGTTTATACTTCTATAGTTATTCTTTGTCCCTTCTCAGAAACATTTAAAAAAAAAAAAAGAACTTTTTCCAAAGATAGTAACTTCATTAGAAATAGACATGCTCCAAAAAGTTACTTTGAAACAATGAAGTTTGTGGTTATAATCTAGCTGGTGTTAATAAATAGTTCAATTCTCGTGCATAACAAGCTGGTGTAAAATTAGAGTCTTGGCAATATTTCAATAAGATGCTAAAAATATAAGTTAATTCTCGAGATGCTAAAAACCTCTGGACATTGAAATTAATAGTATCTCTCCCATTTCTGGTATTTTTTTAGACTTGCTTTACAAAAAAAAATGTGAAACCTAGGGGCAAGTGAGCTGTATCAATGATATTATTTGTGCAATAATAATGCTAAAAAACATCAGACTGGGCAGCTCTTCAGCCCCTTGCAGAACCATGTCACATCATTGCAAGTAATGATTTATCTAGCCTTTGCAATAGCATCTACAGTGATAGCGCCTTGACCAAATGCCCTTAAGGAGCTTATTTCTGCAACAAATTGATCTCTAAGTTAATACCCTTTTCTTATTTACCGCCACCACTTTTCTGTTCTTTGCTTTTGGCCAATGCCCCATCCTTACCATTTTCTAGACTAAATAAATCCCTTCTTTCTTTTATATAGTATTACCCTGGAGGTACTTGAAGAGACTGATCATGTCCCTAGCGTTTTCAGTTTGGTAGATGGCACTAGATCATTTAGTGTTGCTTCATATGGTTTATTTTCTGCTTGTTGTGTTTCATTTTGTTATCGATCCTTGTGTTCCTGTAGTTTGTTCTGTCCAACTCATTATCTGTGAGAAATAGCATTGCAGATACTGGGCAATGGACTCATTGTGAGGACATGCAGCTTCCCTGCCCAAAGTGGAGCAGTAGAAGTGGTTCTGTTAATGCTGAACGTGGTGGCTGTCCTGGGGGTGCTGATACCATAAGGGATGGGTCCTTGGGGTGTGCCACATAGTGCAGTCTTTATTGGTGGGAGAGACACCAAACCAAGTAGCACTTGAGGCTCCCTTTTGACTTGGAGAATTGTTTTGTGATCTTTGCCATGGTCTACACTGAGACATGAAATGAAAGCTATCCCATAGATGGCATAGAGGTGTTGAGGAACACCAAGAGAAAGGTTCAGTTGGGATGTTCATACTACAAAATGCCAGGCAATTTTTTTTTTTTTTTTTTTGCGGACTCAGATTGTTATCAGACACTTACACTCTGTAAGATTTAATCTTCTTTTTAATTCTGTTCTGATACTGTTCCATTGCAGCTAACTATGCATCCAATTTTATACGTGCCCTTATGGTAAGTCAGGGTAATAATTCTCACCTGGGCTGCTTCTGAGGGTATAAATTTGTGTCTTGTCATGTTTTAGCATCCCTTTAGTGATGAGGCTTTCACTGCTTCTAAAAGTGAATGGGCCTTGAGAAACCAGGGCTGATTATTTCATACCCCACTCATCTGATAGCTTTATAGGTACCTTGAGGATGGAATTGGTAAGTTTACACCTTCTCTGTGTGTGTATGTATGTGCTTATAGACATACTGTTTTCATGTATCAGTTAAATGTAGACAGTGGTGGAATTACTTCAAGGTCTTAGAAATCTCAGCTGCAGTGCAATATAGTAGACTTTGTTTCTTTAAGTGCTTTTTTTGGTTTGTTTTGTTTTCTTTTTCTAAGTGTGTGCAGTTGAGCTGTTGACTACAGTGATGTTGAGTACAAGCATGGATATTTACATCTAAACAGAAAATAATCTCCAGAATTTCAAGGAGATGGAAGACTTTCGTGGTAGCATTAGAAAGAGAGCAGGTAGCAGAAATCTTGTTTCAGCTGCCACACTTTGAAGTGCTGCTTTCACCTTGGATTCATTTCTAGCAGTTGGCTGCAGCTGCGCTCACGCCAAGGGGCTGATCCCATGCCAAGCAGTGCCGAATGGCTCACGTGCAGGGCATCACTCATGGCTACCTCCTCTCAGACCAAACTTACCCTACCCATGCTACACAGTTCTGGCTCTCTAATGCCTATATCACTCTGAGACAAAGCAATCATTTTTTGTGTGCTTTCTCGGGTCAGGGTGTTGGAAATACAGTGTACCGCAGTCCTCAGCAAGAGAATTTTAAAGCGCAGAAGAGATAATGAGTGTGGCCTCTCCTTAGATGTGTCCTGAGGGCAGGCAGGACTGTTTTCAGGCAGACAGCCTGTGGAAAGTGTGTTAGAGGACTGTGCAGGGCAAAGGAAGCAAATCTGATGTAGTCATGTCTATACAAATGTTCCCTGGACAAAGCTCTGCTCAGAACCATACACAGGTTTTCTTTTGGAAACAATTAATTGGTTTAGAGAGATTTGTGGAGCAATGAAAAATGGGGAATGAGGACATGAGGAGTAAACTGAGTAACAAAGCTATTTAGCTTACATAAAGGTGTTTGTTGAGTATGCTTTAAGGTGTTATTCTTCACTCCTTATCTCATAAAATTGTATTCCATAGTTTTCTCATTTGTAGATTGGTTGCAAAGCGTAGTTTCACGTGTATCAAATTGTTTTACCATTCAGATAAGGCAACAATGTATTTTGTCCTGGCTATCTCTGAGTAGTGATATTTAATGATCTGACAGCCTTGTTCAAATGAAGAATCCATTACTTTAACAGCAGATACAAAATCCCAGAGAAAAATAATATTTTAAACAAAAAAGTGATCTATCTGTGGGTGTGCCTCACTCAGCATTTATTACCCTTTATGGCAACTCAAACAATTTAAGAGATACTTCTTCCTACTCCAGTGTGTCAGCCTGGTTCTTTTGAAGAATGTGCGTTCTCTGCAGAAAAAGCAGTCATTAATCCCACCTTAGTTCTTGCATTTTTATGTGTTTTGCGTACAATTCCTGCACAGATATTTTAAATAAGTTTGCAAGGCTGGTATTATGAAGAATTAAATGGATAATTTCCTCATCGTCCCTTGCAAAACTTTAGCTGCTTATTTTTGTATGCTCAATCTTGAATCGTTCATTTGCTTCCTACTTGTGATGTAATTTACTACAGCAGAACTTTATTGTGACAGTTTAAGTGTTATAATAACATGTATATATAAAAGCTCATTGGTTTTTATTGCTTGCCAAAAGGAATATAGGCAGAGATTTTGGGGTTCTCGTTGAGATTGAGTGTGGGGAAAGATACCTTAAACATGCATTTTCTATTTCATTATAAGAATCCTACCAAGAGCAAAGTGAATCCTCTATTAGAATATTTCTAACTGTGTGTATTTGCACAGTATATACGCATCTCTTCTTCCCAGTGTCTAAAGAAACTCTCTGTAACCAAAGTTGTGAGACATGATAAAAAGGATGACAATGACAAAGGTAAAAGATGGCAGTAGTCATTCCTACGGGAACCAATTTTCCAAGCTCAATGGGTTCTTCTAGTTCATCAGACATACCTGAGATAAAGGAGAAATGTCCTGCATAAGTTTGTCTGTCCAGTATCACTCCAGTGTTGCAGGTCAGAAGAAAATTTCATGGACGAATGCAGAGCCAAGCTAACTTCCAACTTTAGACCAGCAGAACAGAAGTACACCTTCTTGTATGGCTACATTTTGAAATAGATGTCGAAAATTTCATCTAGTGATCCGTTGGCTTTTTTTATGTCTTCAGAGGCTTTGCATTTAGCTGTTCTGAATTTCATTTCCTTCCTCATTGCCCAGTAGTACGTGTAGCCATGTTACAGACCCATCGATGACGGTTCAATCACAGTATGCAAATTGGGTATAATTTGGGATGATGTAGAGATACATTCCTCAATGGAGGAATGTGCATTCAGTGATACCAGTTGAAGGCTTGTTTAGAAAACAAAGAATATTACCTGGGATTTACTCTAAAAATATTGACATTTTTTAGACTAATAGAGTCATTCAGGTTGGAAAAGATCTCCAAAATCAGAGAGTCCAATGTTAGACCAAATACCAGCATGCCAACTAGACCACAGCACTAAATACCACATCCTGGCATTTCTTGAGTACTTCCATAGATGGTGATTCCACCACTTCCCTGTACAGCCCATTCCAATGCTTAACCATCCTCTCAATGAAGAAATTCTTTCTGATTTCCAGCTTGAACCTCCCCTGGGAAAGCTTAGTACTATGTTCTCTTGTCGTATCTCTGGTTGCCTGGGAGAAGAGGCCAACTCCTACCTGGCTATACTCTCCTTTCAGGCAGTTGTACAGAGCAATAAGGTCTCCCCTGAGACTCTTCCTTTCCAGGCTAAACATCCCCAGCTCCCTCAGCTGCTCCTCACAGGACTCACTCTCTAAACCCTTTTCTGGATGAGCTCCAGCACCCCAAGAGTCTTTTTTAAATCGAGGGGCCCAGAACTGGATATATTACAATACTCAAGGTGTGACCAGTGCCGAATGCAGAGGAACAATCACTTCCCTGGTCCTGCCAGCCACTTTATTTTTTTCACGGGTCAGGATTTCTTTGGCCTTCTTAGCCACCTGGGCACCCTGCTGGCTCATAACCAGCCAGTTTAAGTATGGTATCTATTTTATTTTAAATATTTAAATATTTATAATGAATTTGATTATTCATGAAAAATTACTGAAAAATTAAAAAATAATAAGAGTTCTACCAGACTATAGGAAAATATTGGAAAGGCTGGAAAGTATTTTTGGTTAAAAATTTTCTAACCTGAGGGAAAAAAAAAAACAAAAAAAGACCCCTGGATTTTATTTTTTTTTCTACGCACGTCTTTTCCGTTATTTTTTTTTCTCACTGACAGCCATCTTTTCTTCTTCCTCAGAGAAACTTCTTGCTCTTACTTCCTGCTAGCTACAGAAGTCGAAAGTAATGACCACTTTAAAGTTTTATATATTGGTTTCAAACTCAACAGATACAATAAATTAATGAGTACTATGGATCTCCTCTCTGACTTACTGCTTAGGGCCATCTTCAGACAAAAAAAAAGGTTTTACTTGCTAACTGGAAAGATTCTTTTAAAACCAAAAAGAATAGAAAGATAAGTAATGCTGAACCTTTCAAGTAAATGACAAACTTTTCAATTGACATCAGCAAAGGCCAGGTTCGCCCTTGGTTCTTTGTGAGGTTTGAACAGAGCATGAAGATAACAAGCTACAGGAAACAGGCCTGGGCTGCCTTCTTGGTACTATTTGTTGCCTATACATTCCCACGTCCCAGCTGGGAAATTGCAACGATAACTGCTATGCTTTCTTATCCATAAAATGTCTATAGGGAAAATACTGATTCAGCAGTGCTTTAACACTTATGAATGTCTCTCTCTCTCCCATTGACTTAGAATTTTTAAAGGTTCTTCATCGTGACTTGGAATTTGAGCAGATGTGCCAAAAGACAAACACATCATTACTGAATTCTGAGGGATTTTTCACATCAAAGTGTTCTAAGCTGTTTAACTGGGTGGCTTTTTTTTTTTTTTTTTCCTTAAAAAAAGAAAAAAAAGAAGAAAAAAGAGATGATGAAGTGTAAGCATAGAAAATCTGTTGTATCTGTACTGCTATATCCAATATATCTATTCTTTCAGCCTGTAAAACTGGAATCTTATATATATATGTCCTTTCAAGGGAATTGTAGAAGTTCTTCACCCAAGACATAAGATAAATAAAACAGGGTAAAAGTCATCTTTGGACTAAGTATTCCATGAACTCAGGAGAGTCACATCTGTCCTTATCACAAGGTTTAAACACAAAAGGAATTTATAATTAAAGAACTGTAAATATACATAGTACTTTAGTCACAAATAGTAAGTCAAGGTTACCTTCCCTAGTCAACCTTCCATGTATCAGGAGACCTAATTACAAAAGTGACGGTTTCCCCTTCAGCTGACTAAAGGCAGCACAAAACTATCCACATCCACTTTTCATCTTTTGTCCTAACCTCCTTTACAATCAACTCAGCTTATTGGAAAAGGGACTCTAATAGTTTTCAAACACTTACAAGATAAAGAGAGATGCACTTGGATATATAGAATAATGTATAGTTTTACATGTTTCTGAGAAGTGCATCATTGCAACTGAATTGGGACTGAATGGTGGCTGGAAAAAAAACCAAAACTATAGATTTGTTGTATCAAGGCTATGAAAATAGAATGGGAAATCTATTTGTCTATAATATATTGTATAAAGCTATAAAGTTGAAAGTATATTTTGAAGTGCTATAGACTGAAAGGGCATAACAGCATGCTGGTTTTTTAAGTATGTTCAGTAGAGTTTCAAGTTTATAAACATGTTTGCAGAGGTTTTCTGTGATTAACAGTAGCATATTCGCTAATCTCTTTTTGTCTACTTCGGATATATATTCTTTGTATACAGCTATCTAGAAGTGCCTAGCACTACTTTAATCTGTCTGGATATATAGCACTAAGGCCCAAATCTTCCATTAGACATACCTGAGCAGCTCCCTTAAAGCTTAAAAGAGTGAAGTGTGAAAGCGTTTGAGGGCTGATCAAGCCTAAAAGCTCTTCCCTCGAAATTCTTATGGAAAGTTAAAATTAAAATTGTTGAACTCAATGAGGCTTCCATAGTTTATGAAAATGATCATGTGATGCTAGACTTGACAATTCTTTTTATTTCATCAGAATCCCTGTAGTCACTATTTGGTAATGTTTATGAGGGTTAAACAGAATTTTAAGTAGTTTGTTCTCATCCCTCATGCTGCAAGTTGTTAACCAGCTGTAAGTTTTAAAAAATATGGCTTTGTGGGAGTTAGTTGCCTCTTCTAGTAATAAGAGGATAAACATGAAAATCTAATCCTATGTGTTCTGAAATATGTGTCTTTGTGCATATAGTGAGCATTGCAGGAGAGGAGATACTGTATGTTTTTTTATTTGATATCAAATCACTGTGATTGGGAGAAAGGATGGGAATACAGCTATTTTTACTCTTGTTTTCCACAGCAGTACTTCAGTTGTCCTTCACTTACACCCCCTCATCACACCCACAACACACATTCATTATATAATGCTTTATTGTTTAATCATTCATTTAACAAAGGTTTTAAGTCAAGAAGTTTAATTTATCAGTTGTGTAGGATTCTCTTCCTCCTCCTTTCTTCTTGTCTAAAGTAGGATTTGGTACTTTTTGTGCAGTGATGTGAAGGTAAAAACTGAAGTGTTGTTTTATGTATTTCCTTAGGCTCTCCTTTTACATCAAGATTTTATTTATTTTTTAAAAATAATTAGAAACATAATCCTTTAAAAGGCTGTATGCTGGAATACTGTTACCTCTTTTCCTGTGGAAACAAGACAAGTTGTGGTACATAAGGATTAATTTCAGTTTCATTGTTCAAGAAGTATTTAAAGGACTGTAGTCTGATTAATATGAAGTAATAAACGTGAAGTAGGTAACAAATAGAAGAATAATAAATCTAAACATAATCTCAAAAGTCAAAATCTTGAATATGTATATGCTCTTAACTTCTTGAGGGATTTTAATTGTAAGGTTTTTGTTTACTTGGGTTTTGGGGAAAAGAAAATGTGTAAGTATATGGGACTGATGATAAAACATTCTGGTCTTGAAAGTTTCAAGCAAAAGTAAGAAGAGCAGGTTTATTAGAAAAGTGGATAGAACAGAAACTGTTTAAAATTTCCTACAGCGTTTCACGAACTTTGCTCTGATGCTCTTGCTTTCAATTTATCATCTAAACATTTTTTTTTTTTTTTTTTTTCTCATATCCAGCTGTTGAGAGAAAAAGATCACAGTAGTTCACTTAGCAGGTTTGTAAGGGTGTTTTTTCTTTCCACGGGCCATCAACACCTCACTGTATTGTTCAGCATTTCAAACATAAATTTTGCTTCCTCTGCTGTTCTGTTACATTTCTTCTCACACATTCTCACTGACTTGCTCTCTCAAGATCTCAGTTCTCAAGAATTCTGAAGTATCTTGCCCAGAAATATGGGGCTGCACCAGACCTTTTCCACTCCTTAGGATGAGTAATTGAAGGCCTCCTAATTTATTTACCTAAAACTAAGTAGTGATCAGGGTTCCGTTGCCCTAAATTTTGTGTTTCTATGCCTTTTTTTGTTTTACTTCTGATTTTCGTAGCGAATGTAGTAAGTCATAAACAGAGTAGAACTTTTTTACTGTTGCCTGTGAACAACTGTATCCTCTATGATATATTCACATAGGAATAAATGCATTATTTACACAAGAAAAGTCCTGCAGCATGCATACATGCATAATTTGGAACTATGTCCCTCTGGAGCAGACTGGCTCTGTCCCCTCCACACAATGTTGACCTGTGGATTTCCTTGGAGCCCCAGCTGGTACTCTCATACAAGGCATTAGTAACAGCTCAGGACATTTTGAACTGATCTTAAGGCTGTGTTGCAAACCATCAAAGAAGGTTTTTGTAGCATGAAACAAAGGATGCATGTTGAGTTTCAGGTTGGGCATACCTGGTCCTCAAGGATGCTCAGGCTGTTTTAGGATGCCAGTGTAAGCCTGCTGGAGGAGTGCTGATAGGGAACAGCACAGGGCACCACTGTGGTGACATTCATGTTAATTTAGGAAGGGACCCTGACATGAACAGCTCTGTGTGCCTGCAAATTCCTTGTCCTTGCTCAGTGAGTCCCTTGCCCTGCACCCTCAAAACACACACTTGAGTTTTTTTGAAGAATCTTTTTCTCCAGTCTCACAGAGCAGTGCTGGGACTGGGTCCTGCTGAGAGCTGGTTAGAATGCTGCAGACGCTCCTGCAGTTGCGATGGCTGGTGCTCTGGTTTGCTCCCTAGTCTCATTTATTTAGCAGTACAGATAGGCTCTGTGTTTATTTCTTCTTATCTTTGTATTCCTATAGCAATGCTGAACAGTTGCATCACTATTATTATGGCTGATCCAATCTTTGGCATTTAACTGACTTCTTTCTACATTCTATATAAAGATATATCTATAAATACACACACATGAAACCAGATAAAACTGTTTTCAGTATTTTCAGATATCTTTCAGGGAAATAAAAATAGCCTGATCCTCAGCATTTAGAACTATACCAGCATTTCTTTGCACTAGTTACTCGTGGGTTTTTTTTTTGTTTTGTTTTTTGGTTTTTTTCTTTCCTATAACATTTCCCCCATCAGCTCCAGAAAGTTTTGAAGTACTTGCCTAACTCTGGAATATTTGTTTGGACTGCTTCCTGACTTCGGTCATCAGGTTTTATAAACCATAAAGCAGAGACTTTATAAACCACAAAGCAAACTACAGTACTGGGTTTATCTTGGCAAAAAGAGCCTTAATGCTCTAACAATTTTTCCTTTATAAGCAATGTCCCTATTGCACTGTGGGTGCCAAAAGCATCACATGCTTCTTTTTCTTAATCTCTTTAGTAGGTCCTAAATTTTAGTTGTGATTTATAGCCTCTCAGTAACTAGTTTCTGGTTTCATACTCAGCAGTATCACGGTCCTCAAGTTGCTGACCTGCTCAGCAAGCTGTTTAGGTGAAAATTGTGGCACCTGGCTGGTTTCCAAGCATGCCTGGACCTCCATTATTCTGGAATCCCAGTGCTCATTTATTTCAAACCAAAGCAACTTTTCCAAAAAACCTAAATAATAATTACAAAGAAAAAGAAAGGAAAGAATGGGCTAACTTAAGAAAATTAATAAACCCCAGCCTAGTGAACTCTTAGGTATATTGACCAGTATTTGGGGTACTGGTAATTGAAGTGATATTTATGCTTTCTATCTTTGTATTGTCTCATTAAAGTCAAAGCTGACTTGAAGGAAAATGCATGTGAATAATCTGGTTTTTGAAAAGCTAACAGTGCCATTCATGGTTTTGACCTTTCTTTTTCTAGTATTAATATAACTTAGAAATAAAACAGTTATTTTCAAATAGTACCTTACAACTCCATTAGAGGGGGAACAAAAACTAATGAAAAATGCCTTCTCATTACTGCTTTTTTATATCCTTCACCTGATCAGGGATTAAAGTTGAAATCTAAAACTGATTGCCCAGATGCACTGAGTTTAGTCTCCTTGAAAGAAATGGTATGTGTGAAAATGTTTGTTATTTACTGAATATCTACTTTATTGCTTCATTTTTTGAACATCTCTACCTAACTGGCTTTAGGAAAACCCCTCACCCAGGAGTTTTCTATTTTTCTGAAATGTTCATGAAGGTCCTTAACTTGTCTCCAGATAGAGACCTCTGTAGCATGGAAAAGTGAAGCTATTTGACAGAAGTCCTACCCCTTCAGTTTGCTAAAGCCTTAAACTTATCATGGAAAAATGTTGTTTAATCTGTGAAAAAACACTGGTATGGATTTAGCATTCAAATGGCATTAAAAATCTCAGCAGAGTAACTGAAAGTACCAAAAATAATACACAGTTTTAACCTTATTTTAAAGATTTGTGCATGTATAATCAGGCTTAATTGATAGCAACCAAGCTGTGATTAATATTTACTGGCAGCAGTTGGAGCAACCTGAATGAAACTGCTTTTTTTACTATCAAATCTGAAAATCTTAGTGACTTCTTACAAAGACACATTAAATAGTTTTTTGTTTGTGAGTCTTTACCTCCCAAAAGCCACAGCAGCAGGCACTGCCTGTCTCTTGTGCCCACTACTCTTTACTGCAACACCATCTTTCCCATAGGTGAATGAACTGGACCAGTAAGGGGAAAGCTCAGCTTTGATTTCTTCTTTCCAATCTCTCCCTCTTTTTGTGTTTTCTTTTTTGGGGCGGTTGTTTCTGTTTGGTTTTCTTGTTGGTTTTATTTTTTTTTTCCTTAACCATTCCCTTTTAATCAAGTAATTTCTCTCCATTACACTAAGGAAAAGTAACAACATTAAAAGAATTTTCATGCCAAGCCAGTGCATAATTTAGGGTTTTGTTGTTTTTCTGGTTTTTTTTTTTTTTTTTTTTTTTTTTTTTATTTTGCCCACCAGANTTTTTTTTTTTTTTTTGTGAACTTGCACCACAGGAATCAGAGGTCACTAGAGATTATAGGATTTGTAAAACTCAAAAGCACGAACTCAAGGGTTGCATGAATGACCCTTTTGTATGGAGAAAAATTGCTACAGAAGAATCTGCACCTTGGAACTTTATTTGTCTTTAAACCTGTATTTTCTAGAGGACACAATACTTGAAAGTATTTTATATTGGGGTTTTTTTTGGTTGTTTGAAGGGTTTTTTTTGTGGGCCATTGTTTATTTTTCACAGAGAGTAAGCTTACATTGCTTACTGTCCTGCAAAATCATAGTTGGAAATGCTAGCATATAAACTGAAATATATGGTCAGGAGGTTCAGATAAGGATAGTTCTGTTCTGACAGCCAATGAATGCATATACTGTATGCTTCTGTTTTATTTCTAAATATCAGCATGAATCTTGTTAGAGATTCAATCCAAACTGTTTGCCTGAAATCAGTAAAACTAAATCTTTCATGTAAAAATCAGCTGTGGCTGTAGGGAGTTTACTTTATTACTTTGGAACCAGGCACAATGAAAATAGATTTTTGGTTTTTTTGTATGAAATGGGTAAGTTATAAGGAAATAGTTAAGGCTGTGAGGTGTGGCAAATCCTGAACTATGTTTCTCCTAGTTTGGGATCGCATGTGGGGCAGCAGCAGACTTTTCCATGGCTGTTTGCATTAGATGAATGCTGCTTGAGGGCATGGCAGTGGAATTGGCTTCCATCGCTTACACAGTTACATAATGTACTTGGAATGGAAAAAGGATGCTTCTCCATTAGAGAATCCAGAAAACTGTGTCCCTTGCTGAACCCAGTGTTTAATATGCAGGAGGGAGCATTGAGAGGGGGAAGGCAGGGAGAGAGTGAGCTGTAACATAGGGCTCTTACACAGCTTCATAGCAGTTTGGGCGTTTGTTGTTTCATTGGGTTTTGTTAGTTTGCTTTTTTTTTTCCTCTTCCTATCTGTGCCTGAGCATACTAATTGCTTCTTTTGCTCTTCCTTGTTAGCTCTGTTAGTTCTTCAAATGCTGTACTGTGCGTAACGCCTTACACTGAGGGGGAAAGGGTGAAGGTCAGCTGCTAGTATGGCATCTCTTTAGCAAGAAGGTTTTACCCTCTAGTATACTTTACACATGGTCTTTTTGCTTATAGCAGTACTTTGTATTTAATTTTTTACTTGAATGGATGGTCTGTTTCTGAGGGACATTGTTTCTTTTTGTTGCTTTGTTAGGCGGCCTTTTTTTCTTTCTTCACTGTGTTTGTGTAGGTCATGTGAATTACGGCCAGAAGTTTTCCTTGGAAGCCTCGGCTTGAATTTATTTGAATGAGGGGCCCAGGCACTGTTCTGTAAGAATGCCTTTATGAAAGGCCCATTGTCGAAATTTTGGAACAGGGAAGAATGTATTAGTGCAGCCCTGAAATTGACTGCAAAAATGATAGTATGGCACTATGTACTTGTGTTTCCTTTACTCTTTCTCAGATGGGCTCAGTTACTAGCCAGGAAAAAAAAAAAAAAGAATCTTTTCCAAATGCCAGGTCAACAAAATCAGCCTAGAATCAGACAGCCAAGCTAATGTGTGTTTTCTGATGATACATACTTTGTGCTTGTAAGCTAATTAAAATCTTTGTTGCTGTTTGAATTTGAAAATAAATCAAGCTCATTTGCTTGTATGAGATCAGTAAGAGTGGCAAACTAACTTTTCCACAGTAAAAGATCAGTGTGAGAAATAATCATTAATAAGATCCAGGTTTACCCTTGTCATTGGGTTGACCTTTTATCCACTTAGAGCTGATGTTCCTGGTGTGTCTTGTAAAAGAATTCTAATTCACAAGACAGAAGTAAAACCTGATGACTGTTGGGTATTGAAGAAGATCAAGCATTTGCACTTGTTATTTTGATCTATTAGCTGTCAATGATATACAAGTGTCTTGAATAGATATAGGTACATTTTATAATAGTAGTTATAAAGAATGCTTGTAAATGTTCTGCCTATAAATCACCTGCTGTACCACAGCTGCATCAAGTCAGGATGATCTGGATGATACAAAATCATGAAGGTTTTGAAAGTGAATACAAATAATGTACTTTAGAAAGCCAATTTGTACTTAGTTTCTTTTAATTTATTTTGTTGATATGATATTAATATTGCCAAGTCTGTGATATGTTGTCTTCTCTTACTTTAACATTTGGTATTCTCATACTTATGTTGCATTTTGTAAGATTAAATAAATTTATTGTAAGTGTCTATTGCTAAACAGATATTAACTGGGTATTAGAAATAGGCTTACAGACAACATCTTTTATATGGTTTCTAGTTTTACACTATGTTAGTTACCTATTTTTATTATCAACTATCCATTCAGATTTACCTTTTCTCCCCTCTGCCTGTAACATTTGGATTTGGAATATGGCTTGTTTTTGCAATAGCTGGCCTATGTAACAAAATACTATGAACAGGTGTGTAATCATAAATATTTATGCTTTCCTTTATGCAGAAATATTTGTATGTTAAAATTGTGGAAGGGTTATTTACTGATTTTATATCAGCATATTAATAATTAAGTGATTCATAAAACATATGCACATTTCTTAACACTGTAGTTTTATTCCAATATATATGCCTCTGTACAACCATCTGGCATTAATTAGTAATAGGTAAATTACTGTAATTTTAGTACAAAATAAATAAATGTGTCAACTGTGGACTGCATAGTATTACTGCATCCACTTATCTTTCATTGCAGATTTCATACACAGAGCTATACTAGATGTACCAATCTTTATTTTTACTGGTATTTTGTTTACTTAGCCTAGATCTAATAACTGTTTTGATTGTACTATACATTTATAGGTATAAAATCAATGAATTCTTAGACACACATATGTATGCATTGGCCAAACATTCCTGGTGTAGATATATTTATATAAGGATATAGATATGGATATGGAGATATATTCACATATACACCTACACACACATATGCATAAAGCAATGTATATATACTGTAACTCTAAGAATAATCCTCACATCACCCCAGAAGCTGGGTGTTTTTTGTTCAGAAAAGCCTCTATTGTTAAAAAGCCACCATGCCAACAGCAAATGAAAAGGATATATTAAACAAGCAAAGGAGTGAGAATTGGGACAGAGGGAGATGAAATGGATTGTCAGTTATTACAGAGGAAGTCTTTGGCAGTTGGGAAACTGGGCTTAAATCTTTGCTGTTTGAGTAAAAATTTCAACTCCACCATTTCTGTATTTATTTCCTTCACATATAAAAAGAATTCACTAAAATTAATTCAGTTCAATATGTTGTAAATGCGAAATAAATAGATGGAATTTTTCAATTAATTGAATTAGATTAAATCTTGAGATCGGAGCACCTTTTATTCTGGTAGCTTATTCATTTACTCTTCACAAAAAAAAAAAAAAAAAAAAAAAAAATCTCAAACCAACCAAGCAACAGATTTCAACCAAAAATACCCTGTATGCAGATTTGTAAATATCCCTTGTTCAGGAATGGGAAACGTGTCGATCAGTAACTGAGACCAGTCCTGATGTGCAGTACCATGGACGGCCCTTTGAGTTCACAATGAGTCAGGAGATGATTAGCTTTTAAGCAGAGATGCAAACCCAAGACAATTACCAGATATGCAACAGGAAAGTGCTGATTTGTCTAAATGAGACCTTTATTTACCCAGCTGTTGACAGCTAGCACTGGCTGGACTGACTGGATAATCCAGCAGCTCTGCCTCAGGGGCACATGGACAAGCAACCTTAATTTGGTCCCTCTGTGTTGCTGAGGAATAAATTCAAAGCAAGGTTTGGTACATGTGGAACAAAAAATAATTGATATGTTGTGTTTTGAGGGGAAATATACATGGCATCCAAAAAAAAAAAAAAAAAAAAAAGAATCTCATATTTGTTTCTGCTTTAGTTTAGGTTTTTTCCTAAGTTTTTTATTGTTACTTCTTTTTAATATCAGTGAAAGAATCAAGGTCTCATCTGCTGTCAAATGCTTTTAAGTCCTCCTGGACTTTTATCTGTGTCTGGAATGTGATTTGCATAGATGGACCCAAACCTTGGTTAGGCAGGAAAGCCTTTCATATAATTCAAGACGGATATAACAATGATCTTTACATTCCCCTAGCCTTCAGTAGTTTGGATTCCATGCTGCTTTTTGACAGGTATCTTCTCTTGCTTTAGTGCTGTAGTTCTAGCCTGTCTTTTGTGATATAGTTCTATTATAATTTTCCCAATTTATTTCAGCCTGTCTATTTTTGTAATCTTTCAAGTCTTGTTTGAGTTCTAACTTTATTTTGGAAATATTACAATATTTTGTTTTGATATATTTCCTTCAAAACTTTTTCTTTTTAGGATTTAATTTTTCATAAAAGCATCTCAGTTTGGGTGGGTTTTTTTTTTATTGGTTGTTTGTTGGGTTTTTTTTCCAAATAATAAAATATAACACCCTTGAAAGTAAATAGTGTTAACATAATATAATGTGTTTCATGATATATTGCAAAATGTTTGTTTAAAGCTTATTTACAACCAGTTCTTTGCATCCATATCATGTACTCAGTACATGAATAGTTTGTCATTTTTACCTATGCAATAGATGTACAAATATGCTATTATTTTGTCACCATAAATGTTTGTATTGTATCCTCTAAACTGAATGGGCTTTTTTTATTCTATAGCCTCAGTGGTGCAAGAACTTATCATTTTTTGTTAGTGTTGGTTTATTTAAAATTTTAATTACTTTTATTGATATTATTATGAATTAATGAATTCTCACTACTTTTTCTCAGACAAAATGACAAAATATGAAAGAACTTGATCAGTTAGCCTATAAGATCAGGAGAGCAGAAACAGTCTGTTCAGACATATAGATTTAATTATTTAAATACTTAAATCATAAATATTTATGTATGGTTATTTAATAATAAATATTTTTAAAATATTCAATAAGCAATATATTACTATTAGTTTTTCATTATAGATACTTGCTTAATCTACATAACCACATTATGTAATCACCTAATTTATCTCTAATTTATTTCCTGCAAATGGTTTCACCAGGGTAAAGCAAATTAATCTTGGTAATTTAATGTCATTTTGCAGTCCTAATTCCCTCCTACTGAGCCTGTGTTTTATATATATAAGGACAATGAATTACTGGGTTTCTGGGCTATTTTTTTACCTGCTTCTTTACCAGCTTCTGAGAGAAAGAGTAGAATTTTGTAATATTTCAAATCTAAAAAATAGTTTTATTTTTATTAGCAATGTTTTCTACTCTGTCTGAATCTTCTGATAAAAATTTCCATTTTTCTGTCATTCCTATTTCTGTTTGTCCATATGTCACATTGGCATTATCTTTAGGGCATCTGTAAGCAACTATTTTATATGAATTCTTCATATTTTTATTTTAGTAGAATCTCTGTCCAAGTGACTACCACAGGCTACCCTTACAGAATTTTTTTTTAGCACTCATACATAATCCTGGACAGTGAGATCCTGGCAAAAAAACGGAAACCACGTGAACCTAATGGAATCAGAGAGAGCAAAGCATACTTTAGCAATTGTGTGTCCTCACATGCATAACCAGTGTTCTTTGCTTTCCTGGATGCCCCAAGTCAAAATAACTCAATATGCTAAGGAAAAGGACAAAAGAGAGTTTGTTGAATATAAATATAGCATGTATCTAGAAAGCCTAAGAGGATCACTAGTTCCTAGCTAATATAACAAATATGTTTTCTGAATGTCCAGGCTAGCTGTGTGCTTCCCAAACAATTATTCACATACTGGAAGCAAGAGTATTTGTATGCATGCTGCTATCTTGTTGGCAAGGCTGGACTCTTAAAATGTGTTTCTACCCAGTACATGATGAATTATTCTGCAGACTAATTCTGCTGTTTATAGGTTGCTGTAGGCCACTCAGGAAGTCATGAGCATGGTCATTCAAATACAGAACACTTATAAATTTTGGCTTTAAAGAACGCATATAAACTTCTTGCCATGCAACACTAGCTTGAATCACCCAACCTGAGTATTAATGTCTGTGCCAGGTGTTGTGAAATAAGTTGGGTTTGTTTTTTTTTTTGTTTATGAAAGCAGTGGAACATGATTGTACCTGACTGTTCTTGTAGCCACTGATGTTCTTGAAATATTGTTCCCGTAACAAAAGAGATGGTAATTTCTGGATCCAGGAAATTTTTTAAAGTAAAACATAATTGTAGATTAAAGAAATCACATGTGGTGAAAATTGTGGTCTCTAGTTGTGGAAGATGACAAAGCTTTGAACTGCTCATATCTTCACCATTTAATACAATTAGAGCTCCAAACTTCTGGAAGATTTTTGTTAGTTTAATATTGAGTGTTATAAATATATGGTCTTCAGTTCTAAAATATTGAGTGCTCTGTTTAGCCCAGAGTTATTATTTATGAGTAATAATTCCCTGACAAGAATGGAAGTCCTGGCAAACCCTTGATTAAAATAAGGTTAATATCATGGTTATTAAAGAAGTCATTACTTAAAGTATGAGTCCCTCTGCATGTTTTCTACATGCCTTTAAGAGCAGTGAGACACTGGGGTGTCTTGTGCCTGGGCAGGAGTGGGTCCTGTGAATTTAAAAAGGACCTGCTCCATGGAAGGGCAACATTTCAAGATAAAATTTGAAGCATGTTTATCAAAGCCTCTTTAGTTGGCTTGGATTTAGGCTTGGCCTATAAATGAATTGTGAATTAAATTTTATTCTAATAGGGATAAATCGTTTGCTTGTCTGATGTGGAGTCAGTTACGATTTCAAATCCAACTTTAACAAACCTTTTCAGCCCATTATTTCTAGCCACCTTTTGAGTATTACATATTTTCTACAGAGCAAGGAACACTTACACAGCAAGAATAGAGATGGAAGCAAATAAACAAGCCATCCAGAAAGTACCTATGCTGCTCTCCCAGCAGGATCTCAATAATGGTATTTGAATTCAGTGATTGAAGTAGTGAGATCTCCTAGCAAGGAACTCATACGCACTTAGTGATTCACTTTTAAAAATCCATTTGTAATAAATTATTTCATGGCATTCCTTTAATTATTTATGATACCAAATAGTCATTCAACATTCTGACTCATGGCTTGATCCACTTACATAAACACAGCTATTCACTGCATGGTTTTCAAAGGTGCTATGCATTTTCACTTTACTCAAGCCTGGTTTAAATTGCCATTCAAACTACAAACAGAGGCCAAAGTTGATTAGCTGTTCTAAAATCTAAGCCATAACTTGCAACTGTGGCATTGAAAGCCTTGCCTATATCATATATCTGTATGTATATAAGAGTAGATATACTGTGTTCAGAATAAGCTTCTTTTAAGTAAGTACATAAATATTTTAATACACTTCTGAGTGTCTTTTGTTTGCTTACTAATTTTCCTTAAACCTACTTGATTTAAATTCTGTACCATGATTAAAATATAAAACAATCCATCAATGACAAACTCTGTACTGCTAGTCTAACTAGTGGAGTTGCATTTCAGATATTTATCACCACTTAGGAATTAAGCTATGGAGAGCTACCAGGACAATTTTCTGCAGCAGGTAATAAACCCTCCAGTAAGTCGTGGTCTGTTTGGTGGAAATTGTGCATTCAGAATGGAAATGAACCTGCTTGCAAAACTTGAGTGCATGCTGGGATCGGCAGTATTGAGGTGAAGCAACCCTATTTTTCTGTTATGTAGAAAGCTAGCTGGCATCATTAGAGTCTTCAAATATGACATTGACAATTGAGATGAGCATCTGGTAGCATTTGATAATGGTCTACCACTGGAAATAAGGTAATAAATTTCCCCATAATGGTTCACTGCCAACAGTGCTCATTTATGAGTGAAACAAGATGACCATTTATTTTCCCAGTTGGGCAATGTTGCAGATTTGTGTTCTGTTCCTTTTGGTGAAGATCTGAAAGGGCTATTAAAGATATATTATTGCAAACTAAGTGCATTGCTTTCAAATGCTCTGTGTGACAATTCCTTGTTGTAATTATGTTTTAACGTCGAACACTTTGCAGATATATTCACATAGGAATATATCTGAATGTGCAGAATCCAGCTCTTTCCTTCTTACTACAAATGCATGCTTTCTTCATTCAAAGAGTAAAAGCATAAATTTTCTCTTGTAGGCTGGAGGAAAGCTGTGAATTGTGCTATTTTAACAATGCAAAAATCAGCTTAAAGCTGATTCATATGCACTTAAAACAGCCTTTGTTTCTGCCACCTCTGAAACAGAAAATGCTCTAGGGCCTGGATTCACAACCAAGCTTATCCAAGGAAATTTTTATTACTTGCTGAAGTATGCACATTTAGGAACTATTCTTAATTATGAATCCAATGTTGTTTTTTTTGTTTTGCTTTCATCAGCCATGGTGTGTTTCTGGGAGCAGCAGAAATTCTGTGCTGTTTGGGCAAATACCTAATGTTAGTCTAGGTTGGGATCTCATGCCTTTAGACTTCTGGTATAACTGCTGGAGAATGCAGGCACACTTCTACACTGCGAGAGTAGCTGGGTTAGCACTCAGCCTCCCTGTGTTGTCATAAGATTATGACAGCTTTGTTAAAAGCTTTCTCCTCTTGTCTCATTGCTAATGTGTCGAGAGGAGAAGCTAGGTAACTCCAGTTCTCTGTAAGAACATCTGTGCTGAAGCGCCAGCCAGGACTGAGACAGTGTGTCAAAAAAGACTAGCGAGTAGCGCCCGTTTGTCAGTGCAGTAGTCTGGATTTGATGATTTAGAAGATCACTTCTGCTGTGCTTTTCTTGTTAAGATACTGAGCAGACGTCTGGGGACGTTTTATGCTCACTGAGAGTGTAAGATACTTTGCTGAGCAAAGTTACACTGTATGCTGCTCCTGCTTTTCCAGTTAAAAAGATCCTTTTCTTTCTTTAAGCGTTTGTACATAGGGAGGGTGAAGGGTGAAGGATAGTAAGCTTGTTCATGATAAATGAGTTGCTGCAGCAAAAGGCATTGTATTGCTTCCAGTGTGTACTTGTCGTTAAGGAGAAATACAGTTGTAACAGCATTTCAGTTTCTGCATTACATGCATTTAAGTGCCTGTCCACTAAGGACGCCTGCTTCCACTGATTCAAGTAGGAAAGTTGGCATATTATTCCCCAGTGCACTAAACTCTATGTTGGCTTCTATTAAATGCTGCCAGACAGGCAGAACAATATTTGAAACAAGACTGTTTGAACTGAAATGTAATTGGACTCATTTAAAGTCTTATTACAATGAAATCTGACTTCCTCCTTGTAATTTGACTTGTAGAAACCTCTCAAAAAACATTACCTTTTGCCACAGGCTGTAAATTTAAATTCTGCACTAGGTAAGCATAATGAGAAGGGAAAGTTCTGACATGGCTGGAGATCATATCAGGTCTGGCTTGATTAATTATTTCCACACGATCAATCAGCACCTTATTTAGATAACTGGAGGCACTCACTAGTTAATTTGTGAGAGTAGAACAATGAGGGCAAGCATTTATATGGTCAGTCAATACTCCAATTAGTGTTAGAAAGTCAAATGCAGGCTTGAAAATAGCTAGTAGAAGAAAGTGGACTGAAATAACATAGCAGCTTCTCTGGTTTGAGATAGCCTTTCTCTGATTACACTGCAGTGACTCTACTCACCCTCTCCAAAAGTATTTACCTAGTCTTTCTAATTATCTACTTCATTAAATATATATATGTATATATATATTAGTTTCTATATACTTTTAAAGCTAGCTAAAATAAATACCAACAGTGCACTCATGTAGCAGCCCTCACATTTGCAGCTGTGTATCTCCTCATTCATCTTTTACCTTAATGGCACTTACTTTCACCTGCAAAACAGACTAGTTCTAGGAAGTAAAAAACTGCAAAGCATTGCAAGGCTGAAGTCATAGAAAGGATCAATTACTGCTCCATGTACTGCCTGCTGCGGGGATTAATTTTCCTGAAATATGTGGTGGCCAAATTTGAAGACTGGCTCCTGCATTCAGTATAAACTCTCTGGCCACAATGTCAGATACAGTGGGATAACCTGGCAGAGGTTTAGGACAAACATTCTCCAAAATTACATTGCTGTTGTTCCCCATAGCATCTAAGCACTGGCACTTGCCTGTATATGAGAAAAAGAGAAATAATAATTTTAGATAACATTATACTTTTCCACCTTCTGCTTGCAAAAGGAAAGAAGCCAAATTCACAATCTGACATTTCAGTTAAACCATTTTTATCAACATAAGACCGATTTTAACAGAATCCTCTATGTGGAAAAAGAAGTTTAGAAAATTAACAACACTTTAAGAAAAAAATTGAAATTTTCAAATATTTAAACATGCATAATATCAGTTAAGCAGCTAATTATGTCATAAAAATATCTATGAAGTAACTTTTTTATGGCTTTTTTTTGATATTAACTAAGAAATTTTGGAAGGAGTATTTTGGCTTTGAATCTGATGAAACAGAAAAGCACACATATTCATTCGATGGAAACAATATCATTACTATTCTTAGATTTTTTAAAAGTTAGAGCACTAACATATTCTATTACTTTGATACCTGTTTTTATCCTTAAAATAGTGAGTTGCCCATAACATCAAGCAGAGGTTAACTTAGATGAGAAGCCATCATAAAAATCACCAGCACAGTTTTAATTGTTAGATTCTGCAAAAATGTAAGTACAAGAATCATATGGGGAAGGAAGAAAAAAAACCAAAAAAACCCAGGCTGGGTTATCTCAGAAGCCCTCTGTTATTCACCTCAAAGTGAATCTGAGGTACCTCAGTGTTTGACTGTTGACTTGACTTCCACAGCAATGCCTTTTGCTATTGTATATGGTCCTGATTTTGCCAGCCTTTCAGGGAGAAAAATGATTTACCTTAAATTAAACATGTAAATATATAAACAAAAAAATATTTGCATACTTCAGTACCGTGAAGTACAATAAATTGGTTTATTATTTGCTTGTTACTGCTGCCCAATAGAAGTTCTTTCAGTTTCTTGGAAGGTTTTTGAATCAGTTTCTAAATAAAATCTTCAGCAACCTGCATGTAGATGATCTAAGATATGATCTAGTTTACAAATCCTTAGCCTTGTTGGGCATAAGTTAGGTAAGTGATAGGTGGGAATTATTTAGATGTTTTTATCATAGGTGTAATTATTCTAAATTGTAAGTGCAACAGATGTGGCAGGAAAGAACTACTCTGCTCACTTGGGTTAAACCACATCAAAGTAGTTTATCGATTTTTGAATTCCGTGTAATTAATAAGCCAGTTGGATAAACTATATATTTGCCATCAATACCAGCAATAGAACAGATAAAGCACAATACTATAGATGTACGAAATGTGAGTGTACCCCTTTGCATCTCTAAGTGCCCTCCAGTAACCCCAGGAAGCTGTGATGCACACGCACAGCTCTGTGCTGATGTGCAGACCCAAACCTGTGTCTCCTGGGATTGTGCCTGACCTGTACCCGTGCTTCTCCCTGCAACCACGGCTGGTGCAAAAGGTCCACTGGCTCACACAGGTAGCCCAAGGTGACCTCCCCAGCGTGTGGTCCCCTTGTCGTGCCACGACTCAGCTGGAGTGCAGCTGCCTATGCTGTCAAAGGGGGCAGAGACCCCATTAGACACAGAAGGAGGTCAGGACAATGATGAGATGACTCGAGGCAGTATCACTTTGGAGTGCTGCTCTGTTACTTCTCTGTTCCAAGGTGTTTGCCCCATTAAAAAATGTCATGCCTCTTTTTTCCTCCGGTCAAAATGATTCCTTTTCTCAAAAGTCCCTTGCAATTATCTGATTATTGTTTAATCTAAGTGATGGCAATTTCATGCAAAGCTTGTCATTGGTAATTTCCTCTAAAGGGGTCTCTGGTTAGGGGCAACATTGTCTCAGAATAGTATATTCCATTTACACACACTGTTAAAGCTCACTGTCCTATCCTTTGTTATAATCTGCTGTCAGCCTGAGTATGTTAAAAAGAGGAATCTCTGCAGATTCCTCTGTGATAAATCATCAAACAAGTTTTAAGAATAAGAACTTCCAAGAAAAGTAGAGGAATCTCAGGGAATGTGTAACATCTGGTTTTGTTCTTACACCCTAATACTGACTATCTTTGGTCTATTAGCATGGCTATACCTTGAGAAAGAAGTATATGAAAGAGAATTTAGTTAATGGTTAAATGATAAATAATAAGAAATAAATAAAAATAAATAATAAAAGATAAAAATGGTTAAAGGGATATGTCAAAATAAGAAAAGGTGGTTGTGTCTTTTACTGTGTGTCATCCATATCCTCTCCAGACTGGTTCTTTTCCAGCAACTCCTGCAGAAGCTATGGAAGTGCTAATGTATGCCCTTTACACATGGCTGTATTCCAAGCCATAGGATTTTATTATAATTCTCCTTTCCTACACCTCTTACCATATTGAATTTGTCCTTGGAATGGACGACATCATTAGGAGTGAAGACTTAATTATAGCCACTTAGAGACAATTTAAGAACTGTTGTTTAATTTACAGCAATTTTAAAGTGGAGGCTAGATGGTAGTTTGGAACTTCAGCAGTTTTAAAACACTGACACATCAGACACTTAGTCAAAGGTTTGTGTAGCACAAATTCATTCTCAAGGAGAAGTGAAAGCAGGAAAGACTCTCAGACTAATTTTTTTTTAAGCACCAGTGTATATACCGAGGAGTAATCTGACCAAATCTTTTCAATACAGTGGATTTTTGTAGTTGTCTTAACTAGTCATTTCGGCTGGGGTCTGTCTTGTCAAGCTTTAGACATTTACAGTATGCACAACTGCATTGACGATGGTTAACTTTTAAGAGAAAGATATCCATTTTAAGATATAATTCATTTGTCTATTCTGGCTGGCTTCTTTAGGTAGAAATGAATCTTATGCTGGATAAACTTGTTTTTCATTTGTTACAAAAGGTGCCTAGGGTGATTACCTCAGATGTGGATATTTAGTTTTGTTTTAATGAATTCCATTCCAGTTGCCTTATAAACCATAAAGCATTTGCTTCTATTCAAAATGCATGTGCATGAGGTTCTTGATAGATTTGTTTTTTATATCTGACAGTATCTAATTTAATATTATTACTTTAGCATCTGTAGTCCCGGGCTCTCTTTTTTTAGTCCCTATACATGTGAATTTTAAAATACATATCATCTGTCATACTCCTGTAAACATGGTAAACTCATGGTAACTCTGTTAGCCTATGACAATTTTATATCCAGTTCGAAGAGGATTATATTAGTGTGGTTATTGTTAAAGATTGTTGTTGTCATCATCTTCCTCTTTGTGAGGAGATCTTGCTGGTCAGTCAGATACCGCCAGGGATTTTCGTTACTTGTTCAGTACCTCAAATATATTGGAGTTCTCCATTTCCCCTTAAAGATGAAGAATAGAGAGACATAACTCAATGTACTTGTTCCTTAAAACAGAATAAGATTTCCAGACTGCCACTGGGTGAGTATGTGTTTCTCCATTTGAAATTAGTGAATAATCCTTAGCAGTTTTAGGAACATTGTCATTATAATGGGATGATTTCCAATTCTAAAATATTCAGCACAGAGTAAGAAAGTAAAATAAAATTCCTGTGGATTGGAAATGAAGAGTTGATTTTTAACTGACACACTCCATGCCTTCTGTGGGTAAGATCTGGCTGATAAATATGCTTCATTTTGTTGTCATATTTCACATTATTTTCTCATTCAGTAATTTTTTCCTACAAAGAAAAAAAAAAAATACATTTGTATTTAGAGGAATTACTTTTTTTTTTACAGATGACCTTGCATTAGATTGCTGGTTTCTCTAAGTGAAAGTTACTGGTGGTTTGGTACCAGTACAGATTTTATTTCTAGTTTCCCCTAGTAGCAGACTAGCACAGAAATGGCCTTCCCTGCCTTCCTGAAGGCTTCCTCCCTTCTCTTTTATGTGCACATGCCAGATAGGAAAGTAGGTAAAATCAGATCCTGAAGGCCCATGAGGGAAATGTTATAATGCAGATTACAGATTTTTTCCAGTTAGTTTATTTGTTTCAGTATATTTTTTGTAACAGGACACTGCACTATCTCTGGTTTACAAGACTAGATTCAGCCTGAAAATGAATATAGTGGGGGAATATGGACCTCTTTTCATGCTTTACCTCATATCAGTGGTGAGCCTAGTACAGATGTGAAAGGTGAAAAAGCACATTTCATGGTTTTACAGTGCATTTTAGCTTCTCTATAATTTTCTGCAATTGGCATACTGAGACCCTGAACAACACTACTTGCTGTTGTGGAAGGTCTAACATCTGGAGTTCAGAGGAAATAGAATTCTGTGGTATGAATATATGCTACCTTTGTAACTGGGGAGATGGGTGGGAATGGGGAATAAAATGTTGTTATCCTTCTTCAGTTAACTGGCTGCTCTTGCCCTGCTTAGCATAATGGTGACATATAATAAAGTTTAAATAAAGTTGCTGGCTACTTTAAAAAAGGTATTTTAAGTTTTTGGTGATCTACTTGATATTTGTCTGGTGAAAGTGCTCAAAGAACCTTTGCAAATGTTCTTTAATGATACCTACAAGAAAGTAATAACTATACGCATAATGTTGTTTTGAAAACTAAAATAGTCCCCAGCCACACTATTTTTTCCTTTTTACTTGAAAACCATCTTTCAACAACAACGATATTAACTATAGAAAAATGTTTTATTCTAAAGGATACTGAAGAAAATCACCATTTCCCTTACCAGTGAATATATTTTTTTCTCTTGTGTATAAATACACACAGCTTTCCTAATCCTCAGTGCTCTCAATTATTTTTAGCTTTGACTTAGTATTAACTGGTGAATATTACCAGTTTCAATGTATTTCAATACATCTTTTCATTTTGAATTTCAGTTCATAACTCTTTATACATATAATTGAAATTAATTTAAATCTCAGCCTTAGCAGAAATTATATTTAATGGGCTTCTACAATCTGCCCAGTCTGTTCACACAAGAAAAATATTTTTTATTTGATGTAGAAATGGATGAAGGAAACTCAACAAGTACTAAAGAAGTTCAAAAATATGGGATTTTAAGATAAAATTTTAGATTATTTATACTATTTCTTAGCAAGATTTCTGAAGCATGCAAACACATAACCTAGTATTATTTAAATACATGACATTCCTCACTCAGATAGTTAGATATTTTTCTTTTTTTTCCCCCTAAACCTTTCAATTTCTGCAGAATCTATAAACTTTTGAAAACGTATTTTATTCTTTTTCTTCCCCTGGCCTAAAAAGGAAGTGACAGAATCAGAAATTTTATTCCTGAAAATAAGACTTGGAGTCAGTTAATTGCACAGGATTGTGTCTTTACAATTCTTTTTCATTTTTCTTCTGCTTTGCCCTGGGGTGTTTTTAGATAAAAGTTCTGTTTACGAGCAAATTAGTTGTCATTGGTTCTTTGTTGTCAGGTAGTCTTTCATTGATGCTGGAAACCTGAGCATGTACATGATCAAATTTCTCTAATTTAGAAGCTGTATCATAAATAGTTTTAGCACATGCTAAAATACTTGGAAGTAGTTCTTTGTTGCTGACAAGGTCTTTTTGTCATCTATAAAGAACTTAAAAATTACAACTGAGCAGGCAACCTCTCGTTACAAGAGTAACTTTTAATAGCTAGAAAAATTGCAAACTTCCTTTTAAGTGTAAGTTATGAAGAAAGCTGAGACCCTGCTTCGATATCCCCGTGTATGCACATCTGACAAAGTGAAATGTCCCCTCTCAAATTAATTTGATAGATGGGAATAAGTTATTTACTATTTTCATTACATAACCCTACAGTGGGCATGATGGCTTGCACATGGTTGTGATTGCTGTGTTTTACTGGGAGTTGACCAAGTATGTAGAAGCAAATTCTGATTTTCTTTTCCCATTCATTTGTAGACACAGGGGTATCTCCTGAAGGTAACAACAGTGACAGTTGCAGATAATGGTATCTTGGATTATTGAGTGAAGTATGTTTATGAATTTTCAAATACTCCTTAGTTTTGACAAGGGATTATTTTTTTCACACCTAAGTTGTCAAGACATGAGCACATGGAGCCTGGACACTTAGAGTCCAGCTACAAGTGATGTCACATCACTTGTGCAGTTCCCATGATACATGGTTTTTCTGCATGCATACTAGTAAGATTATGTTACTAAGCAAACAGTGTAAGATTATCTCCTCATATTTGGCAGTGATTGGGTATAGATAGGAGAAACTTTTTCAATCTGAAGATAGTCAGTCACAGGAATAGTGTCCCTGGAGGTCTCTGAAGTCTCCATCCCTAGAGGTTCTCTTGACTGGAAAAAGCCTTGAACAATCTTTGTTACTTTGAGCACAGGGGGGACCAGAGACCTCCAGAGATTCTCTCCTGACTTAAACGCTTTGACTTCTCCATTCTTTTGGGCAGCACCTGTGCTGTACCCAGGACCTGCTTCCTACCATGACTTAAATGTCTGGAGTAGTTCTGGTTACTACAGGCAAAACAAATTTTATCTGCTAGTATTTAAATATCTGATCAAAAGGAGATATTTGCCAGCTCAGGTACATTGTCAGTTTGGGGAACATCCAGGAGTACCTCTCTAGCTCTGGAAATCATTGTGTTCATCCTCATGACCTGATTTCACTGCTTTCCAGCTAGCAGCTGCAGATTTAAGGGGGTAGCCTCAGGTAATATAATCACTTTGATTGAACGTGTGCTGTCCCATTTATTTTCTGGAAGTTAAAAGAGGACAAAACAGAATTTCTGCATGTCCTATAGCACAGTTACAAGAGCATAACTTGGCCAAGGACTTATTTCTATTCTTGGTTCTGTAAACAGAAAGCAAGTCTGCTTGTAGAGTGTTGGG
>VZRO01008351.1:192195-203037 GCA_013397915.1 Daphoenositta chrysoptera | reverse complement strand
TTTTTTTTTTTTTTTTGTAAAATACACAAAACAATTTATTTTTCAAGGAAAGGGATTAAATATTTATATGGAGGCAGGTTTAGATTGGGATTTTGTTTTCTTTTGTTTAGAGGAAAGTGAATGAGAGGAATGGGAATTTCCAGATTTGGACCTACTTGTCTGGAGATAAAAAGGCAAATATTTTTTTTTTTTTAATTACATATTCTGCTTATAATGCCATTCCACAAGTAATCAAGTTACTTTTCTTCTTTTTGTGGTTTTACTATTTATATAGGACCTCCTGATGATATTTTAAAATGTTGAGTGTGATACTTTTATTAAATTAGTGTTCCTGATTTTTTCATCAACTTGGATGTTTTCTTATAAATAAAAAAGGGTTTCATAATTCATTGAAACTTTAGTAATGCTTTTTATTTGGTGCACAAATCCTCTCATAAATAGAAGTCTAAGATGGATTTTTTAAATAAATTTGGTAAAATTTGTACTTAGTATATTTTACTTCGGCCATGTCTGACAAGCCTATAGACTAGCCTGTAAACACAGATATGTTAGAATATTTGCTGTGTTTGGTAATATTGTTGTCAATGTGTCACTTTATATCTTAAAGTGATTGCCTCTGAAACTAGAGGGGTTTTGTTTTTGTTGTTTCTAAAAACAGCTTAGGGTATCTTGAATTCCAAAACTATTGATTTAAAGGCATATTTCTAAATTAAAGTTGATTATTTCAATTATATAATCAATATAAAATTATGTTAATAGACTATCTAAAATATGCTATTTTTTCACTGTGTAATTTAACAAACCTTGAAAGATCTGTTTTTTGAATTTTATATTAGTAGAGTCCTCAAGTATCTTTTCCTGATTAAATTCTCTAAAGAGCTATTGCTCCATAAGAAATGAGATCTGCTCAGTGCTTCTGTCTTTTATATTAGGACTTTATACTGTCATTCATAAACATGTCATTGAAATACCTTCCACGTAACTTGACTATCAATAGCAAATCTCTAGTGACAACATAGGATATATTTATCCTGAATAAAACAGCTCCAAGGAATGTTTCCAGCCACTGGAACCAAATTGTCTACATTGTTAAATCGTTAGATTTGTCCCTCATGTGGTTTTGGCCCAGACCAAATATGACTTTTCCAAGCAGCTCCTGGGCACAGTCCAGCAGTCAGAACAGACCAGACACCATCCCCAGTAGGCAGTTCACTTGTGCCTTGTCCTGACCTGATTGTTTTGGAGAGCAAAAGAGTTAATTGCAGCAGCTCAAGCTTTACATGCTGCTGGTCTCAGTGCCAAAGAACAGTCCCAGGATGTGTAAGTCCTAGCCTTGGAGGCTTGTTCTCCTGTCTTTCCTCTATCAAAAATGTCCCAGTGAAGACATTTTATTCCTCTATTTTTGTTTGTAATATGTGTTGCTTATTCTTTTTGAGATCTTTAGGCTACCATTTTCCTCACCATTGTATGTTCCATCTTGATCTTTGTGGACCATTTTGTTCTAGAGATATTACTGCTGAGGTATTTCACATGTAAAGTATTTGAACCATCATCATTACATAAATTTAAATCCTTAGTGGAGTATAGGAAACAAGCACAAGTGAAACTTTGATGTTGTATATGATGGTTGTAGAACCACGTGGTAAACCATGGCAGTAAAGTGTAATACTTAGCACCAGGTTATGTTTTAATATCATACTATAAAGTGGGTAAATGCCAGGGAACGTAGCTCATCTTTAGTGTGCAAGTTCTGTTTTCTTTTGCTGTCTTATTTATTTGAATGCATTTAGATTAATTGCAGCAGGGCATGGATACTTGAGTTGTAACAAAGTCATAAAGGAAAGACAGAGGTTGCACACTGATCAGATCTTAAAGCTGGGTGTAATTTTATTGCTTCTTGGTGCCAGAAATAAGAGAGGAAAGGAGCACAGTATACTCACATCTCAACTGTATGAGCTCCCAGATGTTATATGAATCAGAGACAAGTTATTCCTTTACTAGAGTATCTGAAAAGCCTTTATAAAATATTATTATGTTGCCGAAGTGTTGAATTACAACAACTGCAATATTTCATGTTTAAATCCGTTTTCATTTAAACACATAGTTTTGCACTCTGCTTTCTCCTTCGGGCTTTCCAGCAAAGGGATTTCCATAATCATTCCTATAAAGAGGAGTTAAAAATGTAACCCAGAAACACATTTTGAATGAGTATTTCTATTTCTGTGTAATTCAGCTTTCTTGGGAAGTATATTTTTAATATCTGGCCACTTTTGCTTATACAGAGAAAAAGAATGTAACACCATTTACAGTTTTATTCACATTTTCAGTCTCCCTCCAGCAGCAATTACTTATAGAACTATTAATATTGCTTTGAAACAACTTCTGAAGCACTTGCAAGTATCTGGAGAAAGAGGGGGTTTCATACAATTTAATTTTTCTGAAAAACTATAAGATTCTTTTGCTACCAATTACTGTATTTTTTTGCTATAAGTTTGCCATAAATTGGTCGTCTGTGAAACTTGAGGAATGTAATATTAGATTAATGCAGACTATTTTCCAGATTTTTTTTCCCCTAGGTTTTGACAGAAATAGCCACTTCTTTAGAAAGACTTATTAATAGATCCCTAATAATCTCCTAATTCCATGCATTGGCCTTAGGAGAACTCTCAGTACAGTTTTCATACACTGGTTTCTAATTCTTGTTCTGAAATGTGATTTATTTGGGATTTTCTGTGTCATTTCATTATATCTCATTATCAGTACAAAGTAGCTCCTACTTCTCAGACCTCTGAAGGATCTACCATTTTTTCACCAGACGATTGGTTTTTTTGGCTGCTGTTTAAGTATGTATGGTCTGTGATAACTGTTTGCATATTGATTACACTCTACCTGTTGTCATGTGTAAGAGAGTAACTTAAAAGTGAACATGTTCTGATACATTTCCACATTTCACCTAAAGCCTTGCTGTGGTTACTGTTTATTTCAGACATTTTCAGCCTCAGGTATACACTGGGAGAATTTCTTTTTTCTTTCTATATGATACACGTACTGTTGTGTTTTGGTTTTATTTGGTTCTTTTGGGGTTTTTTTTTGGCTGAATAACATTTAAACACATAGTTTTTAAACACATGCCTAACATGCTAGGCAGTTAAGAAGACATGCTCATGTGTGACATTTTAAAGAACCACTTCCCTGAACATTCAAAAGACATAATTGGAAATAGAGGTGGTCAGAGGTGCTATTAAAATGAGCATTCATACACACATGATTTCTGTCCAAAAGTAATGTCTAATCTAAGACCAGCTAAAAAAACTGGTTGTGACAAATAAGGACAAGGTGGAGGAAGGATCAGCATGCCAAAACAAACAATAGACGATGGACGCTACTTTCTCTGCCAAGGACTTCACTGAAAGTGCTCATTTGTGAGAGAGTAAAACAAAATATAAAAATATACCCAGAGTAGCCAGCAGCACTAACAGATTTAGAAAGAAGTTAGGAGAAAAATTCAATGGAGAATTCTTGAAAATATCTGCTACTTAATCCAGTGCTATACTCTCACTGATCTTATATAACACTGCATGTTACACTTTATCTATTGTTGCAGATAGATGTATGAGCTTGCCAGTAATATGTTGCAGATAGGTTTGTTTGTTTATCTCTTTTTCCTTTGCAAAGTTCTGCAGAAAGTTCTGATGAGTTTCAGACACATTTTAATATTACTTTATAGAGTTTTGAATTTTAAGTTCTTGTGAATAAGCAAGTTTTGAGAATTAATTTTACACATATCCAAGACCCTAAGCAGTGGAAATCAGTGCATCCAAATTCTGTAAAAAATACTTGCTGGACTCAAAGGTATGAATGACTTCTACCTAAATGTTGATATGTTGTAAATGCTTTGTGCAGCTTCAGTTACATTCTTCAACAGGAGAAAATGAAAGATCCTTTACATGCTTTTTGAATTATGTTTTGAGCATCAGGCAAAAGATGTCTACCTTCAAGTGAAATTCCAATGCTAGAGCAAATTAACTGCTGGGGAATAGCTTCTTCATTAGGTCACATATTTTTAGTGTTCTGTGTAAAATGCTATTCATTGCCAGAGGAGATTTTGTGAAGAGAAATGGGAAAGAGAGCAAAGGGGTGAAAATAATTAGGAGATGCAGATTAGAAAGCAGTACAGTTAGGAATATATGTGATGATGAATGCATTATGGTATTTTAAGTGGATTAATATCCGTGCTAACTTTGGAATGCAGTAAAATGAGTGAATGTTTGGTACGTCCCTAGGAATATTTAGAAATGAAATTATTTGGTGATAGACAAAATGTTTTGGTTCTCTGTCTGTTACTCTTACTGGATATTACTAATTTAAAATGGGTTCCTTTTCCAAGATGTGGTTCAGTTTGTCTATAAACTTCTTAGTTTGGGTTTCTACTTCATTTACTTTTGTGTTTGAGCACGTGGGTGTCAGTAGGCATGACTTTCTACTCGAATGCTTAGCAGATAGTATATTTCAGTGTTTTACTGACCAGAATTTGTCAATAATATGTTGCAGAGAGAGATTACCTTGTTTGATATCTAAGAGCTTGTTATTTAACAGCTTATTAGGACGAAAGCTAACAATTAACTGAATTCAAAACTAAACTAATTCAGACTACTTTAATCTATGGAATGCTTTAGGCCATGTTTCTATTGTATGCAGGAAGAATTTTAAAAAGCCTGAAAAATTTGCTTTTTATTATGAAAATTTTGTTTCCTATTGAAAGACAACAAGTGGATGTTGATGATGCTTTCACTACGAGGAAAAGATAATGGGAATAGTAGTAAACGACACAGAGATAATTGTGAATGCTGACAATAAATTACGCTAGCTCCAAATGATGCCTTTAAGCAAACTGGAAATATCACAATACTTTCTTTAAACTTTGATGTTCATCTCATATATTTCAAAATAAAGATTTTTCTATATTTGAAGTTGGTAAGATCTATTTTTCATTAAGTACTCCAGATGAACTCTTTTGTTTTAGCTGGTTTTCTAACCCTGTTTCTACTTTAACAAAATTCTTCTGTTAAAAAAAGAAAATGTCTAATCTGAAACCTTTGCTCATAATTCATCCACAGAATCCTAGCAAACGGATGTGAACCAGATGATCTAGTTCAGTGTTCTTCCCTAATTCAGTAAAGTTCTATTTCTGATTTTCACTGTAGATTATTTCAGGTTTAACTTGATTTGCAGATAAGGCCCGAGGTGACAATAAAATTGTAGCTATAAGATTTAGAGTTTGGGTGATATAGCAAGGAAAGAAAAAAAAAAAAAAAGAACTCTGAACCAACCAATTTTGAAGGACACTATAAGTCTTTTAGAGATCCTAATGAAAAATTGTAAGGAGCAAATTCATTAAAAAACATATATATAGAAAGTAAGATTTAAAGTCGCAATTCTTGCAAGACAGTACCGGGAAAGTACACTCTCATTTAATCAGGGAATGAGGTGCTGAAGAACTAACATTTTTAGAGAAGGAAAAATTAAGTTAGTGGTTAGCCTATTTCCAGGAAAGCTTCTTAGTGGATTAGAGGTTGTCTACAGATAGGATTGTCTATATAATTAGGCTTAGATTCATCCTATTACTTGATACCTTGTCAGGTGCCTCACTGGAAGTTTATTAACTGCTAGCACGCTGTTTTTTAAGGGATGAAAATACCTCCAGGGAGTGGAGGTATGCAGAACTCCTAAAGATGTTCTCACCTATGACCGTACTTGCTCTTGCATGTGTCTCTCGACTGAAGTGCTGATGTTATGGGTCCAGTCACGAGATTCTGGATGGGGGAATGACATTAATTTCTTCAGTAGTAATGTCCATGATTGCAAGTAAATTACATTTCCAAGCTATTTTGATACTTAAAAGCATTTCTAGACGGCCCAGGTTTTACTGGGATGTTTTAGTCTGCCTTCTTACAAAATTGCTATGTTCCTTGTTGAGCCCTAGTTCTAATTTAGCTGCCTGTATTTGAAAATCATTTTGGAAAGGTAGGAACTGCCATGTGAATGTAACAGTAGCTCTGCAGTGATTATCCACTCCCTGATGTCACTGTCACACACATAAGGGTAGGTGAGATGACTCCCATTGATATCTAAAATTCTGAATTACTGTACTTTGCTGTTAGTCAGACCCTCTCATATTAATCTGCACAGAGCAGCTTGTGACCAGAAGGTTCAAGTCTGACAGTTCAATGCTGCATACAATATTCTTTCCAAACATTAATTTCCTGCATTTATTTTTAGTTTTGTTTTGGGGTTGTAAATATGTTTTCTGACATTCAGCCTGATCTTCTTCCAAATATTTCAAAACTGCTTTCTAGAAACTGTGCACAGAATTTATCTTCTGAATTGTTCAGTTCACTCAGCAAAGCCATTACTTTGTAAAATCTAATTTTTAACCAAGGCTTTTTAATTTTTTTTTTTTTTTTACTTTTACCATTAGAATTAATGTGTCTTGTTCTTTGCATGTTTTTATTAAGTGTTTTCTTTCTCTTTGTCTTTGCTTTTGGTTTCTAGTATTTGCATTTGTATACAATCTTACTGATTTAATTTAATTTAGTCATATAGTGAAAATTTTTTGTCTATTTTTCCCTAAAAAGATTATTTTTATCTCTTTCTTATTTCTACAAATCGATTTTTTTTCCCCTAAGAAAAATGGTTCAGTCTTTGCAGTTAACCTGGGATTATATTAGTGTATATCCATTTTCCTTCTTCACAAAGATTTCCAGTGCCACTTTTGGCAAATAATTTGTGTTTTGTCAATTAATTTCTTTTTGCTGGGCAGAGGACAAAACCATTAGCTTTCTGAAATCTCGTACAAAACTTCATTATGATAAAAATGCTGATCATGACTGGCTAGTCATGTCTTGCTAACTTTGCTGTTTTGAAAGCCATTGGACATTCTTTTCATAATCTTCACGACCTTTGTGTTGTTTCCAGCTGGAAACCTTTTTGGTTGAGAGATGGGAAACTGCAAAACTTTAGTTTATGTTTTTTCAAGGACACAGACAGTAGATTTGCCAGGTTTGTTCTTTTCTGAGAGCCATTAGGGAACTGCAGTATAGGCAGGGTCTTCAACATGAAAACAGAAGTGGAAGAATAATTTTATTTCTGCCCATGCTAACTGATGAACCAAATCACAAGGAATTAGGAAACAGAAAACATTTACTTAGGAACCTGTGGGACTTGCACGCAAAAATAGGGGAAGCCTCTTCCTAACCATAACTATTTGAGAAATACGGTTATTTAAGGCAAAATTTGCACACCTGAATATGTCATAAATTCTGCCTAAGTAGATGCTGTTTTCCTTTCCTGCTTTTTAAGCAATATTTTTTTGCTGCACTCTCATTTCTAGAATTCTCTTAATTTAACCACTTGAAGATACACGGCAAAGGTTCCCTTACAGGGAAACATCTTTATTCAATATAGAGCTTTAATGACATGATCACATTTTTAAGCTGGTGTTTGTTTGACTCCTAAAGCTCATGCTTGAAGATGAGCATGTGCTAAAGTGCTTCTCTAAATGGCAATAGATTTAAACACATGCTTAAGTACTTTCCTGACTCTGGGACCAAATTACATCCAAGGCTAAACTTGGTTATTTCTAATGAGATTAATTTAGCATATAAGTCTTTAAATTTTATTTCATTTTTTATCTTTTCTTGATTCTTTTCTCTGATGTTTCCCATTTTGATACTTTGATGTTATTTGTGCTCTTTTAAAATGAAGACTGTATGAGTTTGCATTTTCTTTTTAAATTAATCACACTTTGCTAAAATTATGTATCTCAGCATGTTATCTCACTCTCTGAATTCTCATAACTCTGTCACATAGAGCTGTCCTTCATTTCTACCTCACACAGTGTAAGCAAGACCTGCTTAATGGAAACCACTCTGGAGCGTCATACCTTATTAAAAAATAAATGAGTCAGGTAACTGATGTCTACATCCCTTAAAGTATGTTTGGATGTAGAAATAGGTGGAAAAAGGAATGGAGATGGTGAAAAAGTTGAAACTTATGTTGGATGTTTTCAAGAAAAAGAAAGCAGGAAAGAAGGTTTGAGGGTCTAGATATTAATAAATTATCTTTTATTCTGGAGCTCACTTCTAACATGAGCTGATTTCACTTGTATCTAGGGGAATACTACTCGAACACATGTACAGCTAAGGCTAACAGTAGAGTCTAGGCATTTCGGAATGCCATATGCTTTGCACTCACTAAAAATAAGCCATCACATTGCCTCCTTCTGTCCAAATCCCATATGATTAACTCTGCACCCACCAATCCAAGCTATTCACAAAACTGGGACTCTGTTAGCATTATATTTTTAAAAATCTGGTTGCTGGCCAGTATTTGTAAGTTTTTGCCAGGGATGATTTGTGTAAGAACTGCACTGTTGGAAAGAAAAACTTTTGGGGTTTTGTTTATTTTTGTGTTGTAAGTGAAGCTACTCATCTGTTTAGAAAGCACCTTTGAAAATTCAAAGCTTAGTACTTCACATGAGGCTTTTCACTCATATTCCGTGCCTCTGGCTTACAAGCAAGTGTCATATGGTTGCAATTAAAAGGATGTCACAAAAACTTCATTTTAAGTAGGGTAACATATGCTCTTAAGGGGTTTGTTTCAATTTCCAGTGCTTTGAGTCTTGCTGGGGTTGGGAGTCACATTTTTCACAGCTAGTCAGCCGTCCTGCCTTAGATATGTCAGCTGATGGGGTGCCAGTTAAAACATCTTCCGGAAATGTTGACAAGTATCTGAAGGGAGAAAGCCACCTTCTCCAAAATAAACAGAGATGACTGAGGAATAGGAGTGGCAAGTTTTGCTCCAGAGGTGGTATATCTATCAGTCAAGCAGACTATGTGTGGCATTTGAGAAATATTTCTTCTTAAGGGATAGAGAAGGGGTTTCAGTATTTCTACCTTCTGCTGTGGGAACAGCCACAGACTTGCTAAACATGAGCCAGAAATAGGAAAAACAAGTAATTAAAAAGCCCCAACCAAACAGCACTGAGAGCACAGAAATGAGAGAAATATAAGATGTGTGACATTCATGCTTATCATAGAAGGCTAAAGCAGCACAAATTCAAGAACGAGCTGTTGCAAGAATGAGCTAAATTAGTGAGAGAGACTCATCTTGCATGCCTACACTCCTAAAATGCATAGCTGCAAAATTTGTTGGATGTGTTTACAAAGAAATGCCTTGCAGAGCTATTTTCTCATTATGAATTTGTTAGAACAGGGGCAGGCATTTGACTCAAGTTCTCAATTCACATTGGCACATGTACAATCAAATTTTCCTAGATTTCAGCACAATCTTTACATCTACTATGCAAAGAGAGCAGGGAAATCAATCTGCAAATTGTACGTTCGAACGCTATAACAACATATTGCCATTTGGTCTTCCTTCATGCAAATTTTTTTCCTCTGACAGAGATTTCCCCCCCACACTTTCATTTTAATCCTTTATTTGGCAATTGCATTTCCCTACCCATACGGCTCATGTCTCAGTGTACACTAGTAATTCAGCTCTGGCTGTCACAAAAATTAGCAATTTAACGTGCCGGGCAGAAAGTAGCCATTCTTAATTATTTTCCCATATAGCCCAAATATATTCTTTCAGTTATGAGCATTGGAGGAAAAAAGTCCTGCTGCAGACAAGATCCTATTTCAGTCTGTTGTATGACTGAACTCATCATTACTTCCATAAAAGCCTTAAACATATTCCCTTTGCCATCTGTGTTAAACTTCTTACAAGGAGGGAGGTGCTAAAGTTCCAGTTGATGTTCATATAAGCTAATATTTTATCTTAGCTGCAAAATCTTTATTGGGCATTTATTAATGCAGGTTTATGGCAATAGTATCTCCACAACTTGTAGGAAATTAAATTAAAAATCAAATTAAAGTCCTTTGCAATTTATAGCAATGGAAAGAAAATATTTTTGACACTAATGATCTCTCTCACCAGTGAATTCTGCTTTTATACAGGGGTGATTCTGTTTAGAATGGCAGAGTTTAGCAATGTATATGCCTTTCTATATATCTTAAAAGTGACGGTATTGAAATGTTGAAAGTATTAACTGTGCAAATAGTACCAAGCATATTTAAAAATTCCAAGTGATGTACCAGAGTTTTTTTCTGAATCTAGCTGAAACTTTTACAAATTTATTTTGTTCTGGTAATTGTTGTCACCTAAGTTGTTTGATTGCACTCTGCCTAAACCATATTCATTCTTTATTTTTAGGATATCTTCACAATATCAAATCCTGCTATAGTTACACTAATCTAATTTTACAAAGAAAACAAACACCAAAAAAACCCCAAAAAATAAAAGAAAACTATCCCAACCTTCTCACTCTGGCTGAGATTAATAGAAAAACATACGTCTGAGAAAGATTTGGAATGGGAAAGTTCAAAACCTGACCATATACATATGTTTTTTAGAAACAGCATTGTTATTCACTAACAAAAGTATTTTTTTCCTCAATGAGGTGATTTTTAAAAGTTTAAGAGCAGAGTAATTTTGAACAGTCCAAGAGCAGTGTCAATATTTGGCTTGTGATGGCCTTAGTCAGAAGAGGGGGCCCTCCTCACACTCAATTTAGTAACTTGCTGTGCTCTGTGAGGGTTTGACCACATCAGACATTTAGGTCAGGAGAGGAGATTTGGGCTCTGTGTGTGTAATGTATGAGATTATGGGACAAGGACCTGATCTGATTCCGGACATGACATTAAGCCTGTAGTAATCTACTTTCTTTCTCAACAAAATCTAGCTACATTGCTACATTTGTATATCATTAAATGCCTTGAG
>VZRO01008351.1:167315-192155 GCA_013397915.1 Daphoenositta chrysoptera | reverse complement strand
AAAAAAAGAATAACCTGTCAAAAGTATATTTTTTTGTTTACAATTCAGTCTTGTAGAACTATGTGGTAATTAGTGTTTTCCACTGTTGTTCACCACAAAATAAGTTTTATTTTCAAAGTCTTCTTACGATGCTTTTGTACTTTCCTGACAGCACTATCAATGGTCACAGCTGACAGAGATCTATATTTCTAAGCCATGTGTTATACTGACAGTACTATGAAATATGGCTAAAAAAAGAAATATGGCATATTATATTGAATACATAAAATTTTATTTTTTTCTCTTGATAAGGTGTCCTGATTAATCATGTCAGACGGAATGGTTGTTCAGAAGTAGCATAGAATTTTAAATGCTACTGCACAGGACCATCAGCTTAGAAGTGGCTTACAATTACTGCTGTCAGTGTTTTTTGCTTTTTTTTTTTTCCCTTTTTGGATGAAGAAAATACATTACAGTGATTATCTATTGGATACATTTGCGTTAGTATTTTGGTTTGTATCTGTTGTTCTGTCCTAAAAAAAAATCTGTTTTTCTCTGTTTATTTTTCCTCTGTTGATTTGAACTGCAGATGCAGTTGCAGAGCAGTTTTGGTGTACTTATTCAGTTTTAAGGTAGACTTCTTTCAGAGACAGCCAAACTCTGGCAGGTACAAACCAAATGCCTTTTCACCTTCTTTGCCATCATAACCAAACACTGGCTTCAGGTAGGTGCAAACATGGTAGAGATGTTCAGTCCACAGGGCCAAATAGAATAAAATTCAAAGCAACAGTCCTTCCCCAGCAGAGGGAGAGGTGGAGAAAGAGATGAGATTTTTAGGGTAAAATGATTTAGTAAACCACCCCAAACTACTTGCTATTATGCCCAGTGGTAACAGACAGGACTCTGGAAGCTAAGGGACATACTCCATCCATTATGACAAAATAAGCAAAGATATAAAAGGATTGAAACACTTTTCTTCAGTGAAAATTCAGCACAAAAGGCATACAGACATCTAGACTAGATTTACAAATTTCAAGAAGTATAAATTTTCTGGGGAGGTAACAGAACTATAATTATCCATTCTGTGAGGGTGGTGAGGCACTGGAACAGGTTGCCCAGAGAAACTGTGGATGTCCCATCCCTGAAAGTGTTCAAGGCCAGGCTGGGTAGAGCTCTGATCAACCTGGCTTAGGGAAAGGTGTCCCTGTCTGTGGCATGTGAGTTGGAGCCAGAGGATCTTAAAGGTCCCTTCTCTAAACCATTCTGTGATTCTATGAATTCCAGTGTTTTGAATGCTCTTTGAGCACTGAGGCACATTTAGTAACACAGCCACAAAGTGTGTATAGGTACTATTTTCAAGCTCTAGGTGGATATCTTCTCAGATCTGGGATTGTGAAGTGGTATTCTTAATACCGCAAATGAAAAAGCATGTGTTCTGTTATGGAAAAGTCATCTGAATAATTCTCATTCATCTATTCAATTCAAGCCATTGTATTCCTGTACAGCAAATTTCAATTTATATAGAAGAATGACTTGTTTGAATTATACACATTTACTGTTAAAATGTAAAACTTGAAACAGATGGAGGACTCTTGGAGTGAATTTATGAGATTAACACACAGCTCTTCACATCAGCTGGGAAACTCTTTGTGAGAGTGCAGGTCGTATGTGCTTAATACATCCTGGTGGTGCTTTTGTGTAGATTGAGAGTTGTATTGATTAAGTAGAAACACACAGTGGGGGCATGTTTTTATGCAGATTATATCATTGGTTAGCCAATGTAGGAATAGAGAAGATCTTAACTTGAGTATTTGAGAAAACAGAGTGGTACCCCATTTGAATGAATTATCTTCAGCTTGCTCTCAAAGACTTTGTCTGATCAGAGATTGTATCAAAGAGTTGGTTTACCTTTTGTGTGTCTTACAAGTAAAGATTTATCAACTTAGAGGAAAAAAAAAAAAACACTTTAATAGAGCTGGGATAATTGTTTGATGTGTCTGGATCAAGCTGCCTGAGAATACAAATGAAACATATATGTTTGTATGGTAATGATTAGAGAGGATGATATCAATTTCTAAAATTCACATTTATCACGATTACCTTGGATTTTTCCTACATGAAGTTGAGTGCTGTTCAAGTACATGGCTTCAGGCTGTTTTCAGTGTATTTTTGAATCACCCATGGTTGCTAGTTTGAAATATGTATTTTAAAATTTGAAAGATTGGGTTTGTCCTTATTTCTTTGCGTTACAGATTTGCGAGCTGTCTGTGTGGAAATCGCTGCTTTAAAAATAGTGTCAGAAGCATGTTAAATACAATGACAATGCACGTTTTGCAATGAGCATTTGCTCAACACAAAGAGATCTGTGAGATCTACTGTATGGCAGTCGTGAAGGCGATAGCCCCTTACAAACAGCACATCTTGAGATTAATAAACACAGCCTTGGCTTCAGCATCTGGAGTGCGAGTTGCATTTTGCATAGAGTGACCTTGGTGGAAGCAGTGAAACAGAAGTGTGTGTTTGTGTGTATGTGCGCAGGTGTGTGTGACTGAATTTATGGCTTGCTGTTAATACCAGCTACAAGGAAATAACATCCCTCGCTATTTCCTGCTTTCTTACTTTATCATTATTACTTTACAGCTTTATTCATCCAGGAGATATACAAAAGAACATCTTTACCTCTGTTGTTATCAATGTTGTTTCCTTTAAGATACTAAAAGAAAACATCTCTGAAAGGTGCCCTCATACATTTTTATTCGAGGGCCAAATTCAATAGCTGCTGATGTCAGATGAAAGATTGATATTGAGTTAATTGAGTGCCTAGCCTTTATTAACCTTTATCCAACATGAGATAAATAGTCACTGCAGGTAACCTATTGCAATAGACAGCTGGCAAAAGGTGGTGTACTTGTACCTTTTCAGAATTGTAGGTGTTGAGTTTCTGAGTTTGTATCCTTCCAGACAGAGTCTTCTGGCTACTTCCTTTTGAATGCTATTCATCTTCATCAGTTCTCTAGTGAGAGAACAGAACCTACTCATCAGTTTTATACCCAGCAATATTTTTCATTAGTATATCAAGGGCAGAATTATTTTATTTTTTCAGGGAAGCACTACATGTTTACACTATTATGCATTATGCCTTTACTATGTGAGTGGAAAAATTTTAACTGTCATGGTTTTTTTATGGACTGACCAACAATTTTGATTTATTTTACAAGTGACTTTCAAAATGTCCTGAAGAAGGACAGGGTTGGTATCTATTCAATGTGTACAGTGTTTCTTACCTGCTGTTCATTTGGTTCTCCAGAACTAGCTGACCTACAGGCAGCAACGTTAAGAAAACATATTTTCTCCTACTTTTGAATTTCAGTTTTATTTTTCTGAGGCAATAAACCGTGTTAGAAAGCCTGTGAAGAAACATGTTGCTAAGAGCCAAAGGTGGGGGAGCTTTAGCATTTGCAACCAGAGGTTATAAAAATAATCTTCTGAAGAGTCAGAATTGACCCTGGTTTAGATCATGTGATGGAGTTATACACACACACACTATTTATCATAAAAACATTCTCAATGAAAAAATGAGCAAAAGAAGCATCATGAGATGGAAAGACATTTTTAGATGCAGGGCCTGATTATTTCTCAGTGAAGTTTTTCTTCAGATAGTTTGTACCCAGTGAGTGCCTTCTGACTCATACCTTAGAGAAATGAAGTATTCTACATGGCAAGTTTAATAAAATAGCTGAGTAGCACACTTTAGAACCTAGTCACATAATAAAGCCACATAGCTGTGCATTTTGAGACCATCTGTATTGTGAATATAGCAACGAGTCATTCACATCATTTACCATACAATAACAGTCAGGGAGCTATTTTAGGAGCAATGGTCCTTACATTGCAGACATCTAGCAAGACACTACAAAATACCATTTATTTACTTCAGTGCTTCACAAAGATTAACTTTATCCTTGGGAGGCTAATAACCCTAGGCTCCCTTAATAGTCCATGGAAAGAAATAAGCTCTTTCAGTTGACTCTGAGCAGACCCCTAACTTGAAGGATGAAGACCATTTGGAAAGAGAACAGAAGAGATCAAGAAGAGATTTCAAAAGAGTGATCTGCTTGTAAAGATTGTGGAAATTTGACTTGTCATGAAGGGGAGATGACAGAGGGATTTGGGTGTTTTATAATACATAACAGACTGCTGAAAGTCTGTCGTCAATGTAGACAGTGAATAAGATAAAACAATAATACAGTAAGGAAGATTTATATTAAATAGTAGAAAAATCTTCCAGCAGTATAGATATGGAAGCATGCTGAAAGAATCTCTCAGTAGATTACAAAGATTCAGTCATTTGTGGGTTTTAAAAGCAGGTAAGACAGACACCTCTAAGGAATGCCATAAATATAACTGATTCCACCTGGAGAAATCAGTAGAATAGATGATCTATGGAGGCTTCTTAAACCCCTATGATTTTATGACTTCCTCAAGAGTAGTTCTATATTTTGAAATGGGTTAAGGAGATTTCTGGCTTTAAGTGAACTTTAACTTTTGCAAACATTATCCTTGTTTAGTGCGTTAGAATATCCACTGAAAGTTATCAGATGCTGTGTTCTTTCCCATGAGAGATAAGCAGCCCATGGGTTCTATGATTGATTTCCTGCCTATGAGCAGCACTTCATACATAATTCACTTGACACTATATCATCTTCTTACAATACACATGTGTATTAAGGCATTTGATGTTATTACCTTCAGTATTGTCTTAGCTCTACTGAGAGATTTGATTCCCCACTGATTCTATTTTTCCTGTGATAATTCAGTTTACTAATAAAGTGTTCTGAACTGTGAGTCAAGATTTATACCCAGTTTTCATTCTAGTACTTAAAGCTTTTTCAATCATCTCTTTATTCACTGCTCCTACTGAAAATGTAGACTTCACTGATATCTTTTCAATGCAAAAAAACTATTTTTGTCATTGATATACATATTTAATAGAGGACATATTTGGCTTACTTCTTTCATTTATACAAATGAAGTAGAAAATAATTGTCATGAACCAAGTTCACTTATTACAGATTTGTAATTCAATACTATTTGCTTATAAACAATTCAGTGGGTTTGGTCATACAGGATACATTAGTATGTGCACTTTAGGTGAAAACAATAATAAATTTAACAAAATGTGAGAGACTAAGATTTCAAATGGGCTGTTTTCATGTTTTAAATTTCAATAAACAGAAACAGCATCTTTAATCAGTAATTCCCTGAAATGAAAGTCCTTTAGTATTGTCCTCAAGTTGAAATTCTTAAGAAGTATTAAAGATTGAGATCTTACATTGTCCTTTCCTAATTTTCAAATTAAATCTATAATTTTTGCAAACAATCTAATTATGATTAGTAAGATTAAATTTTTGGTTTAATTAGATTTTTAATCACGACAACACCAAGTGTGTTGCTGGCTAACACTTTTTCAGTGGGTCAAAACTAAATGAATTTCTGTCCAACACTTTTGTCCTTTTCTTACAACATTTATTAAACTCTCCCAGCCATTTTATTTGAAGTATTTTAGCAAAGTTTGTCTGGTTAGAATAAAAAAAGAAATAAAACCACTATAAACATTGTCAAGTGAGTTTAAGAAAAGTACTGAGTACAGTAATATTTAAATGGTTGCATACTTGTCATACTTGTCATACTTGTTGATCTGACACTACAATCCCATAGTCAAGTTACTATTATTGCAATTAAAAAAAGGTCATAAATTCACTAAAAGCACACAAATGTGAATGCAGCTATAGGCAATTTAAATTATGTTAATTTCCTGCAATAGTAGTTCAAGATTATCCTAATCTTAATTTTACTTCATTCAACTTTAAATCATGCTTGGCAAAATTACATAGAAGTTTTAAACAGCAGGTTCTATTTATTTTCATTTTATTTATTCTCTTTCTATAAATTGAGCAGTAAATATTTTATTTCCTCTCACCAGTAGTACAATAGGTACAGTTTAAAGAGCCTTCACATGCCCCAGGTGAGCTGAGGTGCTGGAAATGGACAACACTTGTACATTGTACAACAGATAAATAAAATGATTTAAAAATAATAAAAAAAAAATGGATAATTATGTGGTAACGCCATTTTCTAGAAAATCTGCTATATTTTCTCAACAGTAGTAGGGAGTGCAGAAAATTAAAATGGCAAATCATTTTCATGTAAAAAAATTATGAAGTTGTGTGATATCTACTATCACAGTGATCATAAATCAGCAGTAGAATGGGCAAGAGAATATAAAACACCATGAAACTGTGAAGGAAGTGCAAACCATCTTGACTGTCATTCTACTCAGTTTTTCTCTTTGCTAAGAAAGGCTAGATGACCTGAATTCAGGCTACAGTAAATCAGCAGAACGTTGAAGAGATTTCTATTCTTAAAAATCTTTAGTCTGATGAAAATTTTCCTCCACATGTTATTTCTTGGCATTTTCTATATGAGGAGATCAGTGCCAGTTCTTTAGGGCTACATGTTCATGTCACTGGAAACATTTTTATTTCAGAAGTTCAGAATGATGGGAATATGCATGAGCATAATTTTTTATTAAAGAAGTATATAAATTCCACTTACTTGTGATCCAAGGAATAAACTTGGAAATAAAATTTTATTTTAGGAACTTAAAGAAAGCAAAAGGCATATCTAAGCAATCAAATGTGATTTTTATTTTTCTGTAAACTGCCTTGAATTTTGATCCTTGACTGAGAATTCTAAGTGTTTGAGATTGGCAGTGCTTCATGTGCGTAGTCTTCTTGGGAGAAATTTTCTTTCAGCTAGTAGATGAACCATGAAATTGCTGAAATCAAATGGAGTTTCAGGATTGCACATAGAGCACAGGCAGTTTTTCTTTGTTTACAGCAGTGGATAAAACAATGTGCCTGATGAGCTAAGCCAAGGAGAAGCATTTCTGCAGAAATACGTCGTGAGTTTTTTCTCTTGCATTGAATCAGTGAAGCAAATTCTCTGCTGCTATAATTTGTTGCCGATTACAGTTTTGTTAAAGGATTGCTGCTGTCCAGTCTGAGCATCTTCCATTTATGTTCCTGTGCTTACTGTCCTATCATTCTAGCCAGGGTTCTCTCAGAATCACGTTTACCACTTGTGTATCTGATTCCCTTGACAAAGTCAATTTTAGACCACTAAGGACTTCAGAATTGGAATTGGACTGCACAGTGTATATAGCAAAGGAAGAAAATTTATTTTGCATGCATTCTCTAAAGGGAGTAATTAAAAGGGGTGGGGGAGGGGGTAGTGGTTTGAATTGTTTTGATATAGAATGAAGACTCTGATAGAAAAGGTAATTTTTTTAACTGGAAGAAAGATACGGACAGTCTTTCTGAATAATGAACTGATGTTAAACTATGTCTATGTAAGGATTAATTGCATCTTGTAAATTATTACCTTCTGAATCCCCATAAACAATAACAATCTACAGTAGGTGTTATAATGCTAATGATAATTGCGTTAAAAGAGTATTGAAATTGCAATTATTAGAACTTTTTCTTTCTTAAGATGCTTTATCTGTTGTGGTAATTCAATTTAATTAAGTTTTCACAGGTTAGGAGTTATTTTTTAAACAACTTTGTTAAATGACTCTGGTACTTCAAGCAGGAATAACTATCAAGGTCATCCTTTTTTTTTCCCCCATCATATCCTGCAGAATGAGTTTCTTAAAGCCTCTAACCATTTAAAGGAGAGGTAATAGGCAATATGCTTAGGGCACATGATAAGGGGATTTTTCTTGGGGGGAATTTGCAGAAGAAAATTGGTGCTTTTTCTCTCTTTTTTTCTTTTTTTTCTTTTTGCCCAGACCAACTCACTAGAATTCACATGAAAATCATAAAATATTTTGAGTGTAAAGAGTTGTCCTCTGAAGAAAACTAAAATGAGTCTGTTAGATCTGGGATCCTAATACCAGCTTTAGAAGACCCAAAAGGAAGCAGTCTCACAAACTAGAGTACATTTAAGTATATATTCATTAAGAAGATAAATAATTATCAAGGACTTCCATATACACTATGGTTTTTTTACACATACTAAGTACTTTCATTAAGTTAAATAAGATCTATTTCATTTTATGGGCAAGTCTTTTCAGAGATGGCTTCTAACTGCAAGTGCTACAGTGCAATGTTGGGTGTCCATACAAGAATGAATGTAATGTGGTGAAGAAAAAGAACATGGTTGTTTTGTAGTTGTCTTTCCCTTAAAGGCAAAAACCCAAACAAACAGGTGTTTGACAGGTGCCCAGAGATTTGGAACATTCAAAGTGGTACCAGTAGCACAGAATTTGGGGACCAAGTGCAGGTGAGATGATGCACGGTAAATGCAGTGTAATTTTACACTTGTGGAGTTTATTACATGTGTCTCATCACATCAAATTTAGCTATAGTGCCTCCTCCTTTGACTTGCTACTTGATATCCTGTTTCCTGCAGATCATCCTTCACTGTCATCTGTCTGGCAACATGAGCTCTCCCACTGCCATGGTGTTGGACTTGAAACAAGCACGGGGAGAGGGTAATGCAGAGCAGGACTTCAGCAGAATTTTTCACATGTGATGCTTCTCAGCGTCACATCCTATAAAACCTCTAACATAAGACTACAGTTGTGGTAGCATGAAAAGTTTGTTGATCCTAATTTAATTTTCCTCATTTATATGCTTTTGTCTTGAGACACGAAGGAGAAAAATGGTAAATATTTAAAGTCAATCAAGTTTTATACACAATCCAAATTATACCTCAGAATCACATAAAAAGAGGTATTTAGAAGAATAAATGTGATCTTTTTGGGCAAAAAAATTGAAACCAGATAATTTCTAGCCAAGGATCAAGTATTTTAATTCAGAAATATGTTCTTGTCACCAAAAGATCTTCAATTTCTTCAAGATCTTCTTTATGCACCTTTCCGTAGGTTGACCTTCCTGGATTTTCATTTCCAGTAACCTTTTAGAAATGGTAGGCATTTACATCATGAAAAGTTCTATTTTCCACTGGAAAAAGCCCCACATTTTTATGGGAAATTTTCAATTAAGTCTACTGAATCTGCTGCAAAATTCATGCTTTGTTCCTGCTAGTTCAGGTAATTGGTTTCTCACTTCTGTTTCTGTTTGACCTATAGAAGAAGTCTGTCACAAATTCAGAGGCAGGTAGAATTGTATGCCATAGGAACAGATAACTTCAAGGACCCCACCGGATTTGAGAAGCTGTGATCGTTTCCATTTCATACTGAGCTGAAAGTAAATTTTAAAAGTATTGTGTTAAAGGGATTATCTGTATTGGTTTCTGTAGTCCCATAAAAAGTACCAGTGCCTTTTTAAATAAAAACTTTTCTTCTTCTTTTGCTGTATGTTGGGAAAAACCCCCAACAAATGAACTAACAAACAAAGAAGTAGAACATCATCAGGCAAAGTGTAACAGATTACATTAATGAGGCAGGCAAAACTAAGGAAAATTTTAAACACCATCACAGCCTAACCAAGACAAATATTTTGGTTCACTCTTAAATGTGAAAGTCAGATGCACTGCTGGGTTCTAATAAATGGCTTTTCTATTTAGCCAGTTGTTTCTCTTCACAACATCCAGCCACCTACTGACTGATTTGTGCCAGATGGCATTTCTCCAAATATGTGATATTTCCATGTCTCTGTTCACAGCTTTCTGCAGACAGACAGATAAAAATACACCAGCATATCATTCTACCTGTGGATGAATGAAAATGCATATGACACTGTGACTAATTTAATAGCAGACCAAAATTGCAGGACAAAGCAGAAGTTTATTAATGATTTTAGGGTAAATTAAATTGTTATTAGAAAGCTAGAGAAAAGCTAAGAGAATATGCTAAATATGTTTGAAAAACAAAACCGTGCACACCAGAAGGATGGCTCTATGGCAAATATAATAAATCACTGTATTGTAGAAGCTTAAAATAAATACTGTTATGCCCCGATTATCAGTGTTTATAGCAGCTTATAGTGAACTTTAAATAGCTATTGCATTAGTCAGGTGCTGGAAGTGAAAAAAGAAACTAGCTGGCTGTCAGATTGACAGAGGTCTCTGGCTTATTTGGAATCACAGAACTCAGACGTTTGCTGTAGTGTACATTTAGTCCCTACCAGGTTGGTGCTTCAAAGGTAGGTCTCCCCCACAGAACTGCAGAATGGGAAAGAAATCAAGGTTTCCCATTTCCTTCTCTGTGCTGAAGACTCCCATTCAGGAACTTGATGTAGGGCACACCTGGCCACTGTGAAACTTCATCAAAGGGACTTTGTTCTCAGAAAGAAAGAGTCTTAGAAGAAAAAAAGCTTAGAGGTGGTCTCCTTACCAACTGGGAAGGAATATTTTCACTCCCATTTTTTCGTGGGTCTCAAATAGGAGCCACATATTGATGATAAGAAAACGTTTCTGGAAGAGAAGATCAAAGATACTAACTTCTTTGCAGACAAGATATCCCAGAAGAGTATATAAGAAAAAGGATTTATAAAAATTGGGTTTTTTTGTGAATTTGGCCAAGAACTAAAGGGTAAGAAAAATGATTAACAATAAAAGTGATTTTTATTGCAAAGAGTTTTGCATCTGAGTAATTTTTTTAATACTTAAAATTTCTGCTTTCCAAACTGTGAAATCTACATCTTCTCACTGAAGATTTTAAAGCAGAAAAAGAGCAAAACAAGAGAACAAAAGCGCAATGCATAGTTTATATAAGATGTAGTTTGTATCTTGGACTTTTGTGTATATTAGAAGAACAGGACTAGACTGTAGCAGAGCATTACTGCGTTCAAGACACAGAAATGTATTCATTAAGAACACCTTACTCTTGACCCTTATAGCATTTTAGACTCCCTCTCCACTGTCCGTGGAAGAAACATGAAATTAGCTTTTGTTAGCATTTCCCAATTACTAAAATATAGTTATCTGGTAGTTTTTAGAAAAGTTCATGGGATTGTCAAACCCTGCTGTTTAAAAGCTCTAGAAGTTCGGCCATTAGTGGATTTTGAAAAATATGTTTTCCTCTTTATTTTTCTGTCTCCAAGGTTTTGTAGCAGTATTGATCTTCAAGTCAATGCATCATTATATTGTTCTGTGAAACCACTCATATCCTATTGCTATGTAAGTGCAGACACTGGGAAAAAAAAGTATATTTTCAAGGAAATAATACTTGGATTACAAGCAAAATCAAGAAAAGGAAAAGCAACAAAAGGAATTTCACTTGAATCTACGATCAATAATATTTGACCTTATCTGGTGCTTAATTGGTTGGTTCTTCAAGTGTTTAGAATGGTGGATTATTTATCCTGGTTAGTGGAGCTGTATTACAGCAACTGTGTACCTTTGTATTGATCAGGGCTGTGTGCTTGGTCATGATTACACTGTAATGGATCCTTCAATGGAAAGAATTTACTTGAGCACTGTTAGCTCTTAATAAGTCACCACATGTTCACAGAACAGTGTGATTTTTCTGTTCTGTTCCAGAACTGAAAGATGCTGAAGCAATAATATTAGGAGACAATTTATAAAGCAGTGTTGTCAAACTGGATAGATTAAAGTTGAAGTATAAAGGATTTGTGAGCTGTGAAGAACTGTCAATTCTTTTGACGAGTTTTGGTTTTAACTTTAAATTTATTCAATTATTGCTGTATGGAAGTGCATATGTGTAGAAAGACATGCTTATTCATACGCATGTGCCTACACAGGGTTGAATGTGTCCTGTAAGCAGGATTATGATTAAGCAATTATGTAAACACACCTTTGTGCTTTAGGTGATCTTCAGTAGAAAAGGAGCTTTTCCCCCTTTTTTATACTAATTCTTATACAAGTTTTAATTTTATCCTTGTTAAAATTTAACTTCAGTTAAATATGGATGATGGCCAGGTACTGAGAGTAGACATTTATTACTTGAAGATACTTTGCTCAGAAGGACTAAGATACTTATTACCCATAGTTCTGTTCATTTTGTTTACTACATGAAATTTAAGCATATTTATTCCATTTCTATGAAGTGTAATAATTTAAATTAAAATATCTTAAGGCTTCTTTTAGGTCAGAGTTACATTCAGGCATGGGTTTTTAATTATTGTCATTAACAGGAATTCTTCTACTTAGTAAACCTTCAGTTTCATGTAGATTTCAGTAAAGTCACAGTCAAGCATAGAAATCGTAAAAAGAACTCATTATCTAAATTTTGTGTCCCTGTGTAATTATGCAAGTCATTCAGCAAAACATTTCTGTTATCATTAAACAGCCAGTTGGCTCCTGTATGTTGATATGCAACCACAATGACTTCAGCTGAGGAGATATTTAGTGTTGCAGTGCATAAAATAAACACAGAACTGTTGACATGACACATTTAGGACAAAAGAAGCATACATACAGTAGTTAGAAAAAAAAAAAAAGGCATGCTGAATATTTCTGGTTTGGAGACACTGTTCAATTTGTTCATATAAATCCTTTGCAGAGTTTCTTTTTCAGTTATGAATTCAGAGCATACCCTACAGCACTTTCTCATGCAGCAGCAACTAATTGAGGAAATTCTCTCTATTATTTATGGACTTTACATTAGCTTAAAATTCCTCATATTTCACAAACAGTCTCTTTAGGATGGAGGAGCATAACCTTGATCTAGATTCTCCAGTTAGATTCAGTTAAATTCATGTAACCTTATTGTTTCTCAGCCTATGTCCCAACACTGGTTTTATCTGGAGAAAATGTTCTTCTTGAGCTGAAAGAGCATGATGCATCTTTTAATAGAATTATTTTTCACTGTAAACGTGGCAGGAGAGCAATTGCAGCAAAGAATTTATATAATGCAGTGTGGAATGCAAAGCATCTGAGACAAGGGCAGAGAAAGCTTTAAAGATAGCTGGTTATTCAAGACTGTTTTGTAGATTGTACATTCATACCCTAATCAATGTTCACAGTGGGATTGAGTAGCTTTATCTGGAAAACTGTTGTCTTAAGTAAAAAAAAAATACTTACAACAAAGTCTGGTTATATGTGTATGTTCAGGTAAAGGAAGTAAATAAGACATTTATATGTGGATTTTTTTTTTTCCCATCAGAAAGGCAGTGTGTTTAACAGTTAAATCTGTGTATTTGATCAGTAGAAAACATTATTTTCTTAACGTAAATAATAAGTATAGAATTTTTTTTCTCCTACAAGTGTCATTTTCTTTATCAGACATACGTTTTTGGTTTGGAGGACATTTTTCATCTGGGTGACCTTTCAAACAATCATCTGTACGCAGACAAGTGTAATGAATCTTCTTCTGTTTTCTGTTTTCAGTTCAACTAGGTATTTGTGACAGGGTAGTTCATTATGTTTTTTCTTCTGCAAGTTGCCTCAAACTTTTTTTTGAATGAAAGCCACTTTCCCACCCTCTTTTAAAAAGCAGATAAAAATAAAATCAAGTGTTTCTGAAAAAGTCTTGACAGAACACTGAAATGCAAGCAGTAATTCCAAGGACTGGATAAAATGTGACACAGACCAGGATATTATTTGTGTCAGTAACAATTAATGTAGGAAATACATTTACATGGGTTTTCAAAAGCAGACTGGAATCTCTGGAGGGAAAAAAAAAAGTCACAGTAGTTCTTCCCATTACTCCAAGTTTATTTTATAAACTGAACATGTTTATTGGTTTGCCCACATGCATAACTTCAGACAACCAGAATTCCATTTCTATTTTTATTAGCAGAAAATCACACAAATTACAAAAAAGTCTTTGATGTACTTTTATTGGTTTTGCTACAGAGTCTGCCTATCCCATAAATATGCCTGGAACTGTGTCAAGGCAATGAGACCAGCTGGGTGCCCTGTATCTATGTGCAGTCTCAGGAGCAGCGTGGCTGGATGCTGAGTGTCTGCCTGGAACAACCCCTGCCCCATGCTCTCCTCCCCACACTGAAAGTGGGAGAGATTGTTCCAGGAGACAGCTGTTCCAGGCCCAATCTCACTTAGGCATTGGTGTTTTTTTCATTTAACGACTGTGAGACGCTGAAATAATGGAGAGGTTACCCTTAGTGGTTTAGCCTTCTAGGTTCTTTGTCTGGTTTGCCTAAAATAAAAGTGAAAAAAAATAATCCCAACTCTAAAATAATCACTTTTAGAGACATGTATATGTCTAGGCATGAAATAACACCTCTTTCCAACCACACACATTTTTCTCATATAAAAAATATCATCAACTAATTCATAAAGGCTAATTTATTGAAGTTTTTCCATAACAAAGTGCATATGTGCCAGTGATATAGAAAGCAAGATACTGCTAGGAACTATTCCTCCACTAATCAACACTGTGAATAAAACAACAAAAAAAGCAAAGCTATGCTTTCTTTATAACTGGAATCTAAATTCAAAGATGAAATTAGCAGAGGAAATGATGTAGGAAAAATTCAGCAGGAAAATGTCTGAAAAACTGAGTATATTCCTGTGATTAGTTTTAAAATTTAATCTGAAATATCTTCACTAGCATACATTTAATTTGCTATATATATTAGTGGAATTTGCAGTTAAAAATACCATGGTATTAAGCAGGAAGAATGTTGGTAAAATATGTTAATTGGCAATTAAAGGGAAGAATTCTGATATTATTTACTCCACTAAACTTGAAATAATGTTAGCTTTTACCGATTTAAGTTCAATATCAACTTTTGACTGGGAATAGGCAGTAACTCAGATAAGAATCTCAGAATATTTTTTAATAAGCTTTTCATGGATGCTTCAAGGGGGATAAGCAAAGAAGGGGTCAGCTGCAGCTTTCTTCAAATAGCAGAGAGTAGGGAAAGTGCTTTTCTTATTCTTTGTTCATTATTTAACCCCTATGATTTCTTCCTTTTGTCTTCAAAAGATCTGTATCATCAGTTACTTTGAAAAGTACAAGTATTTCAAACCTTTTGATTATAGATTGCCAGGAGTGTAGCCTTCCTTTTGTCTATTTTAAATATCTAAATTTGCCTTAGAGAATCTAAAGAAGCACCTCACAGGTCTTTTTTGATTAGCATTTATAGTATTTGAAAGTGTTGAATTTTTTCTCTTCTTTGAACACCAAAAGCTCATCTGGATAAAAGAGGGCTTCTGTACGCTTAGGGACAGTGGAAATTCTCCAAGGAAATCCTGTGGTTCAATGAAAAATTCCATCCATATGAGAGCTGTATAAACCTGACCCTCATGACTACACTACCAGTAATTCAAATAAAATCATATATAAAGTGGCATTGGGTCATAGCACAAGATACAGTGGTTATTGCTGTGCAGTGATGGATGGGCATATAATAATGTCAAAAACTGATACTGATTCATGAAGGTTCTTCTACTTTCAAAATAAGCAACCTTCACCTTGCCTTCAAAATCTTGCTGGGGGAGAGAACCATTTCCCTTTTTTGGCCTAGATAGATATTTCAAAAACTTATTCCCTGATACTTGTTAAATTCAAAACTATTTGTGCTGGCTGTTTGCATGATTTACAGCAGAAGGGATTCACCCTACATGAGAAATCATTGTCTGGAATAAATAGTACAGAGATGGTGTGCACAGCATAGAAGACAACCTGAGGTGAATGGCGGCCAAGAAGGTGTGATGGGAGTTAAGTTATGTATGTTTTACTTATAGCTGTTTTACATCCCTTTGTGATGTATAGGTGGCATGATGCACACTGTGAATCTTAAACATTTGTGTTTCTGTTTCAGCTTTGAGGAGGGAGAAATACTGTGCTCTGTATTAATTGGATAACTTTGGCTCAAGCTTTTAAGTGTGACAAATGGAGATGTGCCAAACTGCCTGAAAGTAATTCGGGTTGTCAGTGAACCACAGTGGCTGCCAGTTTGCAGACAATTTCTAGTCTTCTTGGGTCTGTCACATCTCTTTCACACTACCTATTTACCATCTGAATAGAAAGCCAGCAGTCTGAGACATAAATAAATTTATTTTCTTTAATATGACAGTGTTTCTTTGAGGGACTTGTATTACACTGAGCTACACATCATGAACCAACCTGAACTTCTGCAATGACACAAATTGCAGACAGGTCTCCTCAACCAAGCAACAATTAAAGTGCTGTGGGAAGCCAAAGAACATAATTAATGACGAGGCGACTTTGTGGTTGCCATGTAATTTTCTTATGTTGGAATGATGTTTGTGTTAGGTTAGCTCATTCTCCCCAGGACACCTGAAAGGATATTTGCGATAGAACAAACAAACTACCCCTGTGGATGTGACAGCAGAAGGCTTTGTTGCTTTATGAGTCTGATCCAAAGATGCCTTATGTTGCTTAGTTTACAGGAAATCCAGGGTAAACCTTTTATTTACAGATAGGGAATACTTGCCAGAACAGAATAAAAAAGCAGCTGATTAATCAGCATGCAGCCTTCATCTTGTAGGGCCTAGCTGCCTGGACCTTTTTAACATTTGGAAGATTAGCCTTGGTGAGAGAAATGTTGTGTGGAAATGCCTTTGATAGCTCTGTGCTTCAGTCTATCATGCTTTAGAAAGGGGATTGCTCAGGGTTTGAAAAAGTCTGCATGCAAGAACAGAGAATGTTCATGGCTGGAGAAAAAAATTACCTCTTTCTAGTTCTGTACTGCTGCCCTTTGAAGCAAAATGAGAGGAAAGCTTGCTCTGCAACTTCAGTTGATAAAATCTGTTTTCTGGAACATTACCAAGTCTATCATCTATGAGAAATAAGGCAGACAAAGGACTGTATTCCTAAATAGGCTTGGAATACCTAGGCAACAGCTAAGAAAACAAAAATAAGGAACAGTGCCCTGCTAGTTCGACCCTTAAATTATGCAGCTGTTCATTACCAGAATTATATATCTCATGCTGCCCTTTGGAAGGAAGGCATGGTGCACAGAGCTGGAACAATTACTGAATTATAGTACAATAAGAAAGGCCTCCTAAAGTGTCACATGCATGTAGAGGAAGATAAGAAAGGCCAGCTTAAATTCTTGGCATTTTATAGAAGGCAATCAAGAAACCCTTTGAATTCTTTGGTGTTCTTTCCCTGCAGTTCATCTACATTTTTATGCATGTCTGACAAAGCATCCCATTCATGTGTCAGCACTCTCATCTCTGGATGCATTAGTGTTTATTACAGGCTGAATTTGCAGATGCTACCATTTGAAAACACTAATAGAGCCAGTTGTGTGGCCTTAATATTTATATAATTAATAATGATTTCATGCTTCTCTCCCCAGTGCTTCTGAAATAAAAACGGCTACATTAGCATGGTCAAGCATAACAGGGCTCAATACAATCCTGTAAGCCTAAATTGTTTTGCAATAACAGGCTTTGAATTTTACTCTGAAATAAAATGTGTTGTGTTAATCAGCTTACTGTTAATGAATGATTTGGGTGACACATTTGGCACATTTTTGCACATTTAGCTATGAGATTATTTTTTTTTATATTGATCACACATAAAATGTATACTCAGAAGAGTGGGCTGGAGTGTCTTGAATCTTTTGTATTTGAAAATAATAATGTGCATTTTTCATCTCCCAAAAGCTTATCTGTGACTATGGTCTGGAAATTAACCTAATTAAACTTTTTTTTTTTTTTTTTTTTTTTTTTTTTTTCTTNNNTTTTTTTTTTTTTTTATTCCTTGCAGTTATATTTCCAGATAGGGTTTCTCTTCATGCATTTTGATTGCAGTGAGAATACCCATAATCACACCCAGACTTTCGATGAAGCAAAGGTCATACAATATTTCTAGCTGATATATTAGTTGTCCAGAAATAGAGCCTGGTGGTAAAAATAAGAATTACAGTTTCTTAGTATATTTAATGCAATAGTGTTTTGTGTGACTGCATGTTAAATGCTTCCTCATGTTGACAAAGGTAAAATCATAAGGAAAGGTAATTTAATAATACATCAGGATCTCTATTTTATTTATTTCATTGGGAGTAGAAGAATTCAGTTATTCCTACATTTTGAAATGAAAAAAACAATTAATAAATGTTGGTAGACTGGGAGAGCATTTAAAGGTGTATGGGGTTTTTGTTCATCTGGTTTTTTTTTTATTCTATTGATTTTTACAGACTTTTGAAGGTGATCAAGTCAGTAAATTATCTGTCAATCAGGATCAAATTCTAAGTAAATATTCTGTAAAAACAGGCAAAGGAATTATTAAGGACAGTAAATATTTTAGAGTCTGTCCCTCTGTTGTGTAAATATTATAAAACCCCAGAAAAAGTAAAAGCAAAGCAAACCCTTTTGATTACAAAGACAAGAAAAAAAAAAAAAGGAATTACTTGCCTCTTAGAGGATCCAGCTAACAGAGTTTATAGGTCTGGGGTTTGGGAATGATGAGCGAATACAGAGAGAGCTCTGATAGGTTAACTGTGTGGCTATGCCTAAGAAACAGGATCTCCATTATCAGAGCTGAAACACACTTTTATTGCTTTTATCTCAGATGCTCTTTAATTATGTTCACAGAGTAGCTTTTCCAGAACTTCTAAGGATTGTGTGTGAGAGTTCTTGTGTCTTTAGTCTTATAGTCCGTTTACTTTGCTCTGCTGTAAGCTAGTCACTAAAAGCTTGTATCACTTCTACTTCCAATAATATCTCTACTGTGTAGATGGGCAGAAATCACTTTTCCCCTTGCTGCTTTCTCAGTGACCCAAGAATAGGATGCTTGAGAGAGGAAATAATTAACAAAGTCATCAATGCTTTTTGCTGTCTCCTAGCACAAGTACCTCAAGTAGTAAAGTACTTACACTACAAGGGACATTGTAACTGTCTTATGCAGTGACAGTTCAGAAGTCTTTCAGAGACAAAAAACTTTTAGTCTTCAAGACATCTGTTCATCTTTTACACTTAATTTTCCAAAACTTAAGCAGACCTTAGTCAGAATCAATATGCCATGTGAAGCATAAAACCATATGGGAATCCACCATCGAGAGAGTAATTGTAATTCCCTCTTTGTCCAAACCAGTCTGTGGTAGGTAAGACTCTGAAGGGAGATTATGGGCAGGGTTCTGGTCTCAGGGCCACAAGCTTATGGTGCAAATTACCATGTGAGCACCACTGTGCCTGCATAGCTCCTCGTCTGACAGGTGTTGGGCTGCGAGAGGACTTCGTTTTTGTTATTTGCTCATATTATTTGTTTGTGGCCAATAGATGAGGTCAGAGGGAAACTTCAGGACAAGAAAGTGGGTTTTACAATTGTTCTGTGTAATGGGAGAGTTTCCAAGAGGAAGCACAAAATGAAAGCCTATGGGGTTAATGGAGTAGAACAGAAGATCCTTAGCCCCATGGAAAGCTACAAGTAGCATAGGCATTATTTTAGAAATAGAGATTGTACGTTATTAGGATCTTGACAATTCAGATTTAAATGATCTTTGCAGTTGTAAATGAAAGCCATTACTATGACACTCGCTTAGATTGCTCACTGAAAATTAAACTGTGAAAGCTCGCCATGGCACTGTTTTAGCAATATGTTTGCTTTCATGGAAGTTTTGTTTTTAGAAAAGAGAATCTACAAACTGAAGTAAAGTACCATTCAATTGGTAATGTTACTAGCTTTTAAGATTAGGAGCTCTGTTTGATCTTTCAGGATATGGTTTGAATAATGTGGTTTGAGTTATTTAGAGTTGCAATTGATTATAATAAGTAAAATGCTGTGCAAATCCTTTAGAGAAAGAAAATTTTTGAAATAAAATGCAATAGGGCAGGAAGACATAATTTTTTGTTTCTTGTCCTGACATTAGTCTGGTTAGCAATAATGTTTGTTGCAGATTTATATTTACAAGTAAACTGGCCTAATTTAATTGTTTTATACATGGCTGATATTGAATATTATTGGCTTATTCTTATGTCTTTCTTACAGAGACAGATACTGGGGGTGACACCCTCTGACTTTAGTGCTGCTGTAACAGCTGATATAGCTGGGGAATTTGGTTTATGATGTCTGTGAGCAGTTCTGCCTCAAGAGCAAATAAAAAGAGAAAAGGATTTACATTTGTTTTGTGATTCTTTGTTCCTGTGGAAATTGAAGACACCTTTTTTTCTATGAGATGAATTTCAACTTTTCATATCTCTTGAGAATGAATTTCAGGCACTATGGGAGAACAAAAGGGAGCATTTCTAAGTAGGAAGAGTGCTTTCAGCCCAGATACAGAAAACATGACACCCCCCCACAGGTCTGGCTTGCTAGAGGGTTTACTAGTCTGTCATCTCTAGCACAGTTATCTCAGTACTTCTTTTGAGTGACATAAGAAGACTCAAATTCAGGCCTGTGAGCTGCAGATAGCTTTTCCTGAGATCAAACAGAGAAAAGAATGTCTATTTTGGCTTAAACGTTGGATTGTAAATATAGGGCTGTTGTTCTTATTATTGACAAGTACTTCTTTGTACCTCTTTCTCTGCACACTCCAAATTCTATCATCAGCCATTAGCTCTAAACAACCTAACAGGAGTTGTTTTTTTTTGGTGGTGGTTTTTTTTTTAAATTTTTTTTTTTTTTTTTTTTTTTTTTTGAAGCAACTTTAAATGCTTGCCTTCTCTTTATGGCTGCTGCTGCTACTGTTAAAATATTCATATCTTTGATTTAAAATAAATAAGGCCTCCATGTTTCTCTAAATCAATGTGGTTAAAAAAACCTTTCTCCCAGGGAATTCTGGATGAATGCCAATTTATCCTTACAGTGGAAAGATACTTTCCTGCTGGAGATTTGTAAGCTCTGGCTGACATGTAAGGATGATTCTGACAGCAATCCTAGGGTAAATTAGGAATAATTTAGCTGAGCTAAACTGGTATGGGTGTAAACAAGATTACAATCAGCCTTTGCATATATGAGACACACGTATCTTAGCATAAGTCCCACTGTTACTCTAGAAATGTGTTGGAATGAATGTTTCAGTAAATACTTGAATGCTGGCAAACATTTCCCCGGTACCTGTCTTAAAATAGGACATAGACATTTTAGAAGGATGTATCATGTGTCAGTGGGCAATAAATAGAAAGGATCCTTTTGAATGCCGCAATTGATGCAGCAGTTGTTTATCTAAGTCATGAGACAAATGGAGCAGCTTGTGACAAAAGAGAAAAACATATCCAGTGTGAGTTCTCTTATTCAGGAGGGAGGGATACCCTCGTTCAAAAACATCACTCTTACTGTTATGATTAACAGGATGCTTTACAGGAAAGTACCATCTTTCAGTGGTGCTTTTCTTCAGGGAGGTATCAAATAGGTGTCTCTGAAAATTAATTAGTTTGCAGGTTTTACTCTCTGTTTTTCTTGGCTTCCTCATTTAACAGTCTGGAGTAGGCCTAAGTATTTGCAGGGCATCTATTGCCATGGTATTAGACAGCTATGTAATCCACAACCTGTTGTGTTGGCCTGTAAGGTATGGAAATTCTATTATCTTCATTTTACAGGTGAGCATAAAGACACAGAGGAACTAAATGTCACACACATTGTCTTTGATTTAGGAGATATCTTGAAAGATCAGTCTTGTGTTGCTTCAGCTGTAGAAGCTGAGAATGCCATGTATACACCTAATCTCTGCACTTTGGGTAATTTAGTAGTCAGCAGGGAGAAGTAGACACTTTCAGGGCACAATTCATCTCATCGTAAAGTAAAACTTAGAGGAGTTCAGATGAATCACGTTGTGAAAGAGCCTGTTTAAAGAATTAGTTGATTAGCTGAAAGGTATTCTTCAATTAGAAATGCCAGTATTTCATCAGATTATTCCTTCTTCTAGTACCTTCTTTTACTAGATGAGATTTTTCGGAAGCACTCATACTGAAAAATCCCACCTTGTTGCAAAGAATTCTTATCCTTAATGCTGCAAATTCTCTTTGTAAGGAATTATACATCCTTTTATCTATCTTGTATTAGAAACAATATATTGTGACTATAGTGTCTTAATACTGTATTGCTGCACAAGCTTCCATTGTACACCAGCTGCTTTGACTGTAGTCAAACATTAAGCAATTAAATACAAGACTATAAACACCCACTAATATGCACAATAAAGTTTGCTGGTTTTATTGTGGAATATTTGCCAATATAAGAATCTAAATGTTGGGATGGAGTCCAGTAGTCTCTTATCATAGACACTGTGTCATCAGATTTATTCTCATGACAACACTGTCTCTTATTTTACAAAGACATTTGATGTCTCTATTTGTTTATCAATGGTTTTCCCCTTTTTCTCTGTCTGATTTTATTCTTCTAAATGAACAAGGCTAAAATCTCCTAGTCTTCTCTAACAAAAAAGACTCCTGTCTCTTTTTTTTCTTTAATTCTCCTGATAACTTGGTCTTCACTGAAAGTACCTTCCATTTTTATGTCAGAAGCATATTGGATCAGCCCTTTGCCTATATGACCTTTGTCTATATCAAGGTCATTACTAAAAACATTATTTAGGATTAGTTCTGATATTGAATTATGTGGGACCTCTCTCAACCTCCATCTCTTCACTCATTGAATCAACCTACAGGCTGTATCAACCTATATTCTTGCTAAACTAAAATAATTTACTATATGGCACTTTATCACATGCTTTACTGAAGTCCAGAGAGATGTGATTTACTCAATTTCCTTTGCTTCCAAAAATGAATTAATTTACCATGGTAATCTCACATTATTTACCATTCTTAATATACATGTGTCAGACCTTCCCGTTTATCAGTTGTCATGGTGCTATACTTTCCTTTTTAGTTCTGTTTTATTCCTTCAGATCAATTCTTATAGATTTGTGGCAACTTGTGCCTGCTTTTCTCCTTTCCAAGTTTGGGTATACATTTATCACACCCCAGTCAGGTAGCACTCATCTTGTACTTCATTTATTTATAAAATGGGTTGGTGTTGAATGTGGATTTTCTCTGTGATTTATTTTGCCCATTTGTCTGTAGTAAATGCCTCCCAGTAAACAGCAGGTACCAGAATAAAGTACACAAAGCATGGACAAGGAACCTCAGGTGATGTGCAGCAGAGTTAGCACGAGTTCAAGCAACTGCTTCTAGTTGGTGCTGTGACTGCTGCAGCCCATGCTCAGGTGGGCATTTGTGCAAACAAGTGCTGCAGTTTTACTGAATCAGCCTTGTCAACAAGGAGATCTTTTTAACTCCATCTTTTATCTGTAAAATAGTAGGGCTCTGAAGGTTTACTTAGAAAGCTAAGTAAAGAGACACAGAGAATATGTTCTCAATTAATAACCTTTAGAATAAAGAATGTTTTTAATGTTACTGCCTTCTAGGAAAGGGGTGTGCAACACAGCACTGGACAATTTACCAAGATGTTTATGTCATTCCCATGTTCTTTGAAAACACAGGTATAGAAACTGACAGAGCATAAAGTTCCTTTGAAAGTCAGACTACTGAGAAGTTGCAAAGTGATTACCTGAGACTGTGAAATAGATTAATTAACAAAGAAAAAAAAGTGCAGTGCTTAATAAAAAGTTCCATATTCAAGGTGTCTGCCAGGTGTTTTCTGCTTTCAGTGCTATTTTTCTCCCCACAGCAGGGAACAAAATTTTCCATTATAATCAGGAATACTGCTAGCACTTAATGCCTGAATGGGGGACCAAACACAAATTACGATGTAATCAATCTTTTCAAACTTTTGTGAAGGGTTTGTCCTCTCACCTGGGACTCAAAAAGGCTATTAGCATTAGTGGAAGTTTCAGTTGTTTCTTTTTCAGTTTTGTTGGCCTGGCCCACTGTCCTACAGCTACAGCTTTGGTCCCTTAATACTTCAAAAATCCATACTGCTATGGTGAGAGATATCTGCAATACTGTGAAAGTGAAATTCAGAAATGAAATTCCATTCAAAAAATTACATCTAAATGCAGGGAAAAAAAAAAAAAAAAAAGAAAAGAAAAGAAAAGAAATTTTTTTCTAGAAAATTTCTCCTGAAACTCCTCAGCATGTGCTTTGAGACTGGTCTGAAAGTCTTGGTAGAATAGGTGCTCTGTCTAGATGGAATCCACTCACAAGTGACAGAGCTCAAAAGGATAATTTAGCAAGTAAAAAAAGTTAGTTGTTTGATACAGCAATTAGTTTTGAAGAAATAAATAACTATGTAAGACAATGTTCCTAATCTGTGCACACACATTAAAAGATCAAAGTGATGAAGTATTGTGGCAAAGCCAAGGGTAAGACATAGCTCCAGATTCAGATGCTAAATCTAGCTATCTGCAATGAAGGCGTGTACATAATAGGAGCCATAACTTCTCATTTTGTTTGAGGGAGATTTAGTCAAAGCAGTATAATGTAAAGAGCTGTTCAGACTAATTTCTGAACATTAGGTTTGGTGATTTACCATATTTTATTGACTAGACCAACTGACAAGACTGACAGTATGTCTGCTAATCAAAATGAGAAATTAGATAATACATATATGTGTGGTTCCCATGTAGGTATATACATTGTAAGCATCTAAAATTTGCTTTCAGTCCTCTACTTTTCTCCTCTGTAACACTACACCACCTTGATCCTTTAAATGTGTAATAAATTTTCTCATAATCAGTTCAGATCACAGGATCATCAAGACTGGAAGAAACTTTCAAGATCATCTAGTCCAGACTCCAACGTGGCACCACCATAATCCCCCCTAAACCATAACCCCAAGTGTCACATCCAGATGCCTCTTGAACACGTCTCTAGAGCTGAACCCTAGGCTGGAATGAATCCTACCTTACTTATCATTCTGTGTTTAATAACCTTAAGTTTTATTCCTAAATGAATTACAAAAAATGCCCCATCACTCATTTTTAGTGAAATCTTTTAACTAAATTCAGTGATATAAATTTATAGAAGGATTTGTCATCCAGGCAGTTGAGAAGATGGTGAGAGGAATTTTTTTTTTTTTTTTTTTTTTTT
>VZRO01008351.1:46684-167295 GCA_013397915.1 Daphoenositta chrysoptera | reverse complement strand
TTTTTTTGAGAAAAATACAGGAATACTGATGAGAAGGGAGTTGAAAACATGTCAAAAAAGAGAGTAAGCAGAACTACATAGGGGCAGCTTGGAAAAAGAGTCCTGAGCTGGATAACTTGTGAAGCACAAATTGGTATAGTATGTAGGGAAGCTAAATGCTAAAGGAATGACTTTCAGATCAGAAGAGATTTGCTCTGTTTCCTCTAGTGCATGCCTTCCTAAATCAGGCTTACCTGTAAGATTCATTTTGTGTTCTATAGTGATAAAAGACCAAATTTTAACCACTCAATGAAGACAGTAGCAAAACTCCAACCTATTTCAAAGGGCAGGAGGTATGTGACCAATGAGTGTGTGGAGAAACAGCTGCCTGTCTTCCTTGTCCCACCAAATAAATTGGCCTGAAATACATATTTTTGTCTTATCAGTAAAGCAGTCTAGTATCTCAGGTCATCATGATTTTAAGCATTTGGCATTGCTTTTAAATAACTTGCTGCCTCTGAAGTTGTCATTAAATAACTCACTTGATACAAGGGTAATAATCATCTTAAAATTAAGTGTTAATTCCCTCATGACTACAGTTTTATAACAGTTTCTCTTCTAAAGCTAAATTGTTGGCACAAAGCCATGCATTACTTGCTGGTGTTTGCACGGAAAGACAGGGTGTCCTAAACAAGGGTCAGTGATCCTTTTCAGCGTTCTTGGTCTCAAACCAGCCACTGAACCCAAGCACAGGACAAAGTCATTACCAGAACAATAATTCTTAGGTGTTTTGACAAGACATTCTATAAACGGTAATTAACATCTGCAGTGCCGTTCCTGTCGGGGAGGTGAATGGAAATGTTGAGTGAGCTAAATCCAGTGACTGCTTTTCCTATTTTGGTAAATCACCTTTTTTGTTTGTTTCTTTTCTTATTATACGAGAAGAAAAGTATGTTGTTTCTCTCAGGTTGTTAATCTGCTTCATAAGTTTTCATTTCTACAAGTTCAGTAAACACAAACCTGTTCATACTGCCTGTTATTTTCAGAAGCTTGAAACTGATAAGCCTATATCATACATCATTAAATGTGAGTCCAAGATTATATCATGCATGTATTTTTTATTATTTTTTCTTTGTTTATTATTACCCTGTGGAAAATAAAAACAGTTTACCTTTACAAAAAGGAGTGTAGTGCCAAGTATTCACAATTCCCAAGTTATAGAAATTGTCAAATTCTTATGTGACTGGACAAGAAATATATCTTTCTAGCCACATTTTTTATCAATGAATTGAATTCTATGGAGGTAAGCAAGCCTTCAGGTTTGTCTTTGGGTCTTATTAAACCCCAACGGTTTGAGGAAATCAAACCAACAGTTTTTCTTGGCATGTTCCTTTCCAAAATTTGCTTCATATATGAACCAAATTTCCAACGACTTTTTTACTACTTAAGAAACCAGACTGTCTACAGACATAAAGGAGAATATAAAGAGCTTGTTGCATTGTGTAAATGTTCATGATCTTTGCTCATAGTAACAATTCTTCTTTGAGCATCTTGCTTAATCCTATCATGCATGTATTTTTTATTACATCTTAATCTATTAAAAAGTCAAAAATATCTGGTAATATTTTCTGGCTTAAAAAAATGCAGGCACCTAGAGATGATATCCAGGATATTCCTTTAAATGTGTTAGTTTAGACTTACTGTATGTGCACTTTGTGCACTAATTTCAGACAATCCTTTTACTTTATACTTAGATTTGGATGCAACTTAGAGTGGCCTACTTTCAAGCTATTCTTGCATGAATAAATACAATATAGTAGAAAAAAAAAAAAGTTTTAAGATGTCTGGAAGACTTGATTTGCTGAGATTTTTCATTAAATAGGAAGAAGACAAAGTTATCAAAAAGAAAGTTTCCTCCATGAAATGAGGACTCATTATTCGTGTGAAGTATTATTTGATTTCCTCTTTAGAACCATAAAGAGAATTTTTTCTGCAGTCTTCCAAGAGATATTTGGAAGCCTGGAAGTACAGCTCTTTCTAAGTGTCAGAATAGGATTGTGTGAGTAACCAAAACTATTTGGTGCATACAGATGTTGCTTCCATATTAATTTTCAGTACATTGAATGTAATGACTAAATTCAGCACAGATTAATTTTTGAGCATGGTTTAGTAAAATGTAAGTGTTTTGACTCAGGAACATTTGTTTAATGGGAGTTTTACTGTAAACTATATAAGCTCATTAAAAGACTTACGGATATCTCTTCTGAAAAATGATGTAAATGAACCTAGTTTTTAAAGAAAAAGAAGGAATGGTAGCACGGGTGTAGCTCAGACATAATGAAAGAAAGCACTTTCTAGTATTCTCTGTAATATGTCTGCAGTTCTGACAACTCAACTGGCACTGATCTGAACTGTACAAAATTAGCTAAATGAGATGTCGTTATACAAGTAGAATTAGGAAATGGTTCTTTTGTGTCTGGATTAGCTTAATGACATCTCTGACATCTGTGTCCTGTGATATTTATCAAGGATACATTTTTGTGTAGAATAGAAGACAAAATCAACAATATAATCAAGCTTACTAGGCACCTAATTTAAGCTCTTTTTTCTGTCACATACTTCAATTATTCATAGTCATGGAGCTTAAGTTAGGAGAACGAGTACCCGGATTTAGGTTCAAATTCTGCTGAGTGAAATTTACTCCAAAAGGTCTTTTCAAGTCAGTTAAACTACTTATTTACATAATAGTACGCATAAGGCATCTGCCACAAATTTGCAACAGATTTGGTTTAACCTAAATCTGATTTTGGTCTGATTTGTACTGTAGGAAAATAGAAAAACACAAAAGTGGCAAGAAGTGTACTTTAGAAATATGTATTCATTAAAAAGATGTATTTCAACCTAAATTTATGTTTGTTCACATAGTGGTAATTAACCTAATTACAGAATGAATTGTATACTTTTATGCAAAAAATAGTCTTAATTATCTTTCTTAATTAACACTGTGTTTTTAACATCATAGCATTTATGTGCATTTTCATATTCTTCTTAGATGAGCTGCTGTCTGGAATATAACATTTGTAGCTTTTTGATATTGTCTTTTTTTTCCCCTTGAGTTCCTTGAAGGGGGTGATTACTTTTCCCCTCTCTTTTCTTTTATTCAAAAGTCATGGGAAGAATGTTTAGTTTGACACTTTCTGCTCCAGGGGTTAATCTAGTCCTAGGAAAATAATAATTAGGAAATAAGACTGAATGTTTAAAAATACATCTAAGTGACAGAATTTGAAATGAAGCTACACAGACTGATCCTGGTGCAGCTTTATGTTATATATATTTTTGAAGGTCCCAAAGTAAATAACTTGGAACAATTTTTTCCCCAAGATTAAGGTCCAGACTAGTTTCTTTTGGAGAGAAAAATAAACTGACAACACCAGTCAGGAGTACCTCATACAATTGTGGTTTGTTTGATTTGAGAAAAAGTAAAACTTATAGGAATGCAGTAATATACTGAAATCTGCAACCATATTCCTGGAAGTCTGTAAAGGTTGTAAGACAATGAAGTTCTGCACTTACAGTAAAATAACCTTTTCCATAAAAACTTAATTTTAATGAAGAATGGTACTGTTTGTGATTAAAGATGGTAACTCCTGATGTGATGCTATCCTGGTTTCCTTTTATATGTTTCTCCAGTGGATAATAAGAGAAATAAGGTTATGTTTTGGGGACTGTATTTCTCTAGTCTTTTTCATCATGCTCTTTTGGACACTCAGACTACTGCTGTTTCTACAACTTGCTTGAAATAAGTTTTATGCAACTTTAAAACATGTAGTGGCCCTTTAAGGAAAAAGTAAAATTTCATTGGAATACAATTTCTCTTGTAAAATAAAAATTCTTGTGATAGAATAAATAAACCTTTGTTCTTAAGCTATCAAATATATATTAAACTAAGGGCTAAATATTATTAGTAGTGATATTTCAAGATTACATGAAAATTGGCAATATTTGGGCATTACAAAAGAACTGGAAGTATTTGGGGGAAATTACTGAAAGACCTATCAAAGAAGATTAACAGAAACTAACAAAATTACTAAAATTTAATACAAAGTTTGTTTTTCATTACCCAATATATGGGTTGAGAATATCCTGGAGATAAGTACAGTAAGAAAAACAATATACATCTCTGTTTGAATATAATGTTTTCCCCTACTTTAGAGTTAAAATAGATTTGTGATGCAGTAAATAAATAACTTACACAGATACACTTTTAAATCTGACCCATAAACATAATAATTTTCACTTTTTCTCAGTTCTGTGTTTTCCAGACTTTTAATTGTATAATCTTTTCTACTTGCAAGACTTCAGCAAACCTCAAAAATGTCAGTCTTATATCTCTTATAAATAGCAGATTTTCAGGGTATTGCACCTGAGGTCTGGAATAATTTTGAAGCATTAATTTTCTGAAAGATAACTTGACTATAGCAGGCTTCCTCTAGTAAGTCTCTTTTAGGCTTCCCAGAATCACCATTCCTGAATATGCATGAGATGCGTCCCCATGTGCATATTTTGGATAACATAGTTGCCTGCTGGTTTATTCCTGACCACTGGAACCATCTTGTTTAGAGTGGAAAAACTCAATTCAAGTGCATTTTCAAGATGTCAGAGTGAATTAGTCTGTCTTCTGGAATGTCAGCAAAGATGTGGACTCATCCCATCCATTATAAATACAAAGAGCTGGATGTAGGTGCCATACATGGATTCCTTATTTATCAATGGACAGAAACTCACCACCTCCAGAAAGTGAGTCCTGTCTTGGGAGAACTGAATCACTTTGTGCAAATGTTTCTGTCCATTGATAACAGAAGGTTTAGGATGGCTCCACACCCAGGCTGAGGAAAGCAATTAAGTTGCTCGCTTTGTGAGTGATTACATTCACTTCAATGTTCACTACTTTATTATTTCCATCCTGTTCTTAAATGAAGATAGAGGAATCATATGGATAAATATAATATATATAAAACATGTATAAAAGTAAAAGTAAAGAATAGATATAGATATAGATATATAGATATATAGATATATAGATATAGGTAGATATAAAAATAAAACAAATCATATATATATTTTTAGGGCACAGTTCATCATATATATACATATATATATATATATATATGTAGATGATGATGATGATGATGATTTTTGCTTTTATTCAGTTATTGCTTGATAAAGTCAATATCCTTACTTCAATATATCCCAAGTTACCATGCCTGCCCTCCAGGGAGCTGGCATATGTATTTATCAGAAGTCGGAAGATCAGGCTTTTATTGTAAGTTAGAAAATGATCAGGAAAACCAATTATTTTAGACATTTAAAAAAATAATTAAAAAATCAAATTAAATTCAACCTGAATGGGTTTATTTTTTTCTGCTGTAAATGAGTTAATGGACAGGTATATAACAGCTGCACAAAAATTATATACTGTATGGAGTAGAAATAAATATTGATCAACTCAGCTTCTCAACATGCTGCCAATTCTTCTCATTTTGACTACCTTTTTTCACATTGAAGCCTACCTTTTCTCAAAGAGAATTTGTAGAAATTACTAACCAAAATCTGATTTTATGTTAAAAAGTTGACTGGATCTTCCAAATAGAGACTTAAGTTGTTTTTGACTGACAACAGGTTCGTGTTTGGGGCATATTAATAGATCAGAAAATGTGACCATGTCAAAAGTGGTGCTGTCTCAGCATGCTGCCTGTAAATCAATTCAACAAAATATTTTGATCAAGTATCATAAATATTTAGGTGTGAGAGAAAAAGGACAGTAAATGATTGTGACCATGGGATGCTTTATGAATATTTTATTATCACCATCCATCATCACCTTTTGGGAACAAAGACTTATTTTAGGCAGCAAAATGAAGAGCTACATAATGAAAAAGATTAATGCTGAAAATAATATTATTCCAAATATTTGAACACTGGTCTCATTAAGTGATCCAATCAAATTTAAAACGTTCATTTGAATCCTCTGAGGAGTTTTTATGCATTAGATTGTCCCGCTAAAATTAAATGTATGGCAGGAAAAAACTGCCAATTTTGAGGAAACAAAATTAGAGGAGACAACATTCTTCAGAGGAGTAGCTTGAGCGGACGAAAAGATGGATGAGTTCCATGCCGTGCTGAAGATGGTTGCAAATTTATAAAGATATGCTGTCTGCTCTTTGTGTGCCATAAAGTCTGTCTAAATAACAATATCCTCTCAGGGAGAGAATCTGCTGTTCTGGCTGCCCATGTATTGTTGAATTTGGACTATCTCCATTTGCAAATGTTGACTTTTCATCTGTGCCCAAAGAATGAAATCTGTATGAGAGATGTGTAAAGCTTTTAATCTTTATTTATTTGTTAACAAACAGGGTTTTTTGCCAAATCCTGTTTGCTTTTCTTTTCTCCTGCTCTTCCTGCAAGGTGACTGTCTGCATCCACAATGTGACACTTCATCTAAGAATACAAATTGCAGTCATTTGTGTGTCTTTGTTTGTTTGTTTACTTACTTGTTTGGTTTTTTTTAATGACAGAAGGTATTAAGTCAGAAAAACAATCCCAGATATTATTTTGTATCTTCCGTATTTCTAAAGGGTATGCTAGAATTGGCTACATTTGTCAGTGAAAGTTTATACGAAATGCAGGTTTATGTTAATGGTTGCTGATACACAGATTTTTAAGACCACAAAGAACCACTAGATTATGTAGTGAGACTATGTTTTTTTTGGGGTTTTTTTAACTATAAATTTTAACATTTCACCCAGTTAATTTAAAAAAATAAAAATAAGCAGTGGCATAAAGATCGGAACACAGGCAATATGCAATCCATTATAAGAATTTAAGAGCTGGATTTTTATGACCAGTGAAGAGCACTGAATCATTCAGGTTTAAGGTATTCAGTTGTAGCTCAGCACCACTGCAGACCGTGGTGCTTTGTAACACCTCCTGTGGCATCTTACCACACCCTTGTTGCAAGGACCATGCCCTTGTGATTTCAGACTGTTGCAACTTGCCTGCACAATGGTCACAAGTTTCATATGGTTTAATTTGTCTATTTGTTCTTAAAGACTAGGCAGCACTAAGTAAATTTGACTCCTAGTATCTTACAGGCTTAGCAGACACAGGAATTGTGTGTCTACTTCCTAACCATGCACACATGGAAATGCAGAGAAGTTTATATACACGTATGTCAATGCAGAAAAAGTAATTGGAACTAGGAACAGAAAGTTAGGTCAGATAAAAATAGCATCCTTACAGCAGAGCCATTACTGATGGAGGTGTACCTTGTAAATCATAATGGTATTGAATTTCTCGGAAATATAACAGAAAAAAAAGAAAATATAACCAACTAAGTAATATTCCCTTTCACTATAGTTTTTCTAGTGGAGCAGCTGTAGGGGAAAGGAACTTGAGACAAGAAATGCAAAATACTTTAACTTCTACTTTGTTTACTTTCTTATCTCTTAAAATATATAGATATGAAGCAAACTCAGTCATCAGGCAACTGTGTAGAAACAAAATTTTAAGGATTTGAATGTTGCCTTCAAAATTTAGATGCCCGTGGAATTAAAGTCATGCAGGGTTTTTGTACAAAGTCATGTGCATGATATGGAACCCATTTGGATCACTTAAATACTTCACAGATTAGTGTAGAAAATCTTATTGTGCCAGGTTTTCCCACCTTTTCAGAAAATCCTTTAGTTCCTTCTTTTCTGTATCCTGGGCAGTCCCTCCCACACACCCTTATCTGCCCTGCTTCCTGTCCCTCTTGTCATTGTGCTAATTAAGGATTCTGGCAGCTTATCTCTCCTAAGTAATGAAGATATAAACTAACCTTACAGTATTATTTATTTCAGCCTTGATGAAAGAGAAGTTTGGGCCAAGACAGGGAACGGAAAGTAGCAGGGGTTTCTTGATCTGTGCCTGAGTACAGAGGATGGAACACCAGGAAGGTGTGAGAGAAGCAGCAGGGTACAAGGTGGTTGTGATAATTCTACCAAAACTGGTAACAGCATTGGTAGGAATCCAGAGACCTTCGAACAAAGTAATTTGAGGATAGGATGTGAACTGACTGTGCCAGGTAGAATGAACATGGAATAAGTCACTAAAATATATAATTTTAATAGTCACTGAATGTTGATGTTAATTAATAATACTAAGGAAGCACATCCAAAACAGCATGTATGTGGCTTTGTAGTCTCGGATTATTTTTTTTAACAGACTAAAAATAAAGAACATTCTTCCCCGTTTATTTGTCTGATACTTAAGAGCAAAAAATGTCAAAAGAATCTTCATTATAAACAATTTTCCAGTTTTTATATTTAATAGATGAGTAGTTAGAAACCTCTGTGAAATGAAATAATGTCATTTCAGTTCCAATATATGTGGGGAAGGCTATAAAAGCATGTGGTCTCAGAAAAGGTCATTTAATAAAGTAGCCCATGGAAGCTTAAAAAATCTTTCCATATTTGAGGATAAGTAGAGCTGAAAACGTTGCTGTTGTTTTCTTTTCCCTTTTACGATGTAATATGAAAAGTTAGGTAAATATGATTGTCTGAAACACAACTGTGGCCATGTTCAAATCACTGTACTTAATGTTAGCATCCTCAGGGAAAGGGTACCTATTCATGTGGTGTGACATCAAAAAGTCTCACCGAGTGGAACTTATCTTGTGGCCTCAACTCTTTCAGAACTGAAGAATGAATTTTCTGGCTGTAAGCAATAGAGTTTTAAAGAAGCAGGTTGAAAAGCAGCTGGTCATCACACCAGAAGCTAGTTGCTAATTGCAGCAGTAAGTTAATCAATGAAATAGCTGTTTAGCTTCTGGGTATAATAAAAAGAGATAAAAGACCACACAGAAATTCCAGCATTAGGGTATGACCAGCTCTTTCATGGCATACATTATTTTCCTTCTTACACCTGTCTGCTTTTGAATAGGCAAGTCATGCATCTGCTTGACAGCTATTAACAGAATAAAATAACAACAAAAAAGCATTTTTGGGTAAGATCTGATATAAATATTTACAAAGACAATTTAAGGGAGTGTTTGTTATGCACTTTTGTGTTTGCTTTCAAAACATTTAACTCCAGAGACAGATGGCTTGTACAGTTTTATCAGCACTTGTGTCATTATATATTCAAGCAGCCAAGACTGATAACCAGCCTCGTGGATTATGGATTGTTCAGAGAACAAACACTTTGAAAAAAAAAATCCCTCACATATCAATAAGGTACTTCAGTATGGAAAAGCTTGATACAGAAATTGCAGTGACATTTTTGTGAAGAGAAAGGAAACAAATTAATGCAATTATAAAATTAAAGCAGCAGGAACAGGTTTTTAAGTGGTGTCATTGTATGTGGTAATGAAACAACTTTAGAAAATTGGGTGAAAACTATTGTTCAGCAGTGGTGGAGGAGAGAGATAATTACCATTAAGACAACATTATGCTTTCTCAATATATAGCAGCCAACTATTCAGTCATGCTATCCCCAGAAGATCTCTCTCCTATCATATTGCTCATGATCATTACACTTTATGTTACTAAATAGCAACCTGAATAATAAAGCGTCTTAAGAAAAGAATAAGCTTTTTATGATTGAGAACATAATAAAACAAAACAGAAACTGAAAAAACCTAATTGGCAAAAGACAGTTGTCTTCTTCTTTTTTTTTTTTTTTTTTTTTTTGTAGGTGAGATCCCTTTTTTTCCTTTTCATCTTTTTCCTGTGTCTCACAGTAGGATGTTTGTAGAAGCCCCTAAATCGTGATCATCACCATTATTAGCAATTATACTTACCAAAAAATTATTATAATTATTCTAAGGGCCTTAACTGGAGATAGCTATAGCAGGCACCAAACACGTTGTGAATGAAGCTGCCTTTTTCCTCAAACAGTATGATGACCATTCCCTGTAGTAGCTCAAGAGTAAAATATATTATTCTAACAATCTGCATTTCTAAAAAAAATCACTTTGTAGAATTCTTTTTCTCTTATGATGGCTCAAACCAAAAGAAATTAAAATAATAATTTTAATTATATATTAGATGAACTCTTGCAAGGCATTTTGTAAACTTAAACCTCACAATATTTTAGTAAGGCAAGTAAATATTCCCTGTATTTTATGGGTTGAACGCATAAGACAGAGTACTAGAAAATATGTGTATGCATTTGACTGGGAATCTGAACCTCTTCTCAATTCTGGACGTTTTTACAGACAGGCACATGTAGAGGTGTATGCAGACTGTAACATACCTCACAGCTATTTGAACAGTTATACAGTTAAAGGAAGGGTCTTTCAGGTGTTCCCTGAGATTCCCAGTCCTCTCCTAAAAGAAGAGTGTCTCACTCTGTCTACAGCTGTCACTTGGTGTGACCAACATCCATTCCAAAATCATAATTGGCTGCATAAAGACTGCATGGTCTTGCCTTTGACTGATATCCCTGCATAGGGAAGGGTGACTGGTGGAGGACTTGCACACAACAATTTATTTTTGAGGTCTAAGTTGGACAGTGGTATTTTGTTAACCAGAAAAAAACCCAAGGAGCAGTTCTTGAACAAGCAATCATCTCAGCATTGTTATCCCTTTCCTGTCTGCTGCTCACAGTAGTAGCAGATATCTTCCAGTGCTCTCCAGAAAGTCTATCTGCTTAGAGCTGGCTAAAGCAAAGGATGCTTAAAATTCATTCCGAGTTGAACAGCATTAACTGACTAGCACTGTTACTAAAGAAAGCAAAACACATGAAGTAAATCTTCCAAAGAGTTTGACATTTAGCTTATAGGGCCACATTCATATGTATTCTTAAGTAAAACCAGCTTATTGCTCATTTAAATTTTAAATTGAAATGGTATTATTATCTCTTGAAATTTATATAACTAAACAGAAAGAGTAACTTCTCCCCTTCAGAACTATTGTACTGAAGGCTCTCCTGTTGACCTTTTATTCCACTGTAGATTGGAAGCACAGAGTGCATGCACTCTCTTTCTTGAAATGTGTCATTCTGTGGCAAAAATGTTTTCTTTTTGTTTTGAAAGATTTAATCTCTGCAAAACCTTTCTTTCTTGGTCAATAAAATAGTAGTGTACCGGGAGAGTAGACAGGTTAAAAATAGCTCTGCCACTTCTCACTTTTTTCCTCTGAAATGGGAAAAAACTAATCAAAATTAAACTTTATCTGACAGACAAAAATTTTTTTTAAAAATCAACTTTTAACCTGTAGGTTAACTTTTGGAAGAGTTAACAATGTACTGTGAGTACTTGCTTATAATTGTTTTCATTCAGGTTCATTTCTCTTTAAGTACCTGCCTCAGTTTGGTTAGAACTTCATAACAGAGGATTCGAAGAAGAGTTTTATACAAAAAAACCCACCTCTCCTTCAATTATGGCAGGTCTCATTTTAGAATTGTGGTTCATGGTTCTCACTGAAATCTCTGCTAAGCTCCTACTTTACAGTTGCTTTTTTCTTTTTTTGTAAAGGTTCTGGTTTAATTATTTCACCTTGTATTGATCTAAATGGAACGTAGCATTGATTCTATACATTTTTCATGCTCTAGTTTTCATCAGTAGGACACTTTCTTATATGGGGAATGCAGTAGAAACTTTTATTAGAGCTTATTATATTTTATTGTAGCTTATTATATTCTGTCACGTCAACAGTGTACTGTATATTCTCTAGATATTCAAAAAGACGTGTTGTTCAGAGATATGAAGATTAGCTAATTACTAATGTAACATGTAGAAATATACCTGATGGTATTTTTTATATCTGTGTTTAAGAGCAGTGGAAATGAATGGGAGTTTCCATAAAATTAATTGACTTAATTTCAGTGTTCAGAAAAAGATTTTAGTAAGGGTAATTTATTGTATATGCATGGAGTACAAGAGAACAAAATATTCTTTGGCATTTTAACACAGAAATCTTTGTTAGAGTGTCTTCACTTATCATTTTGAGTCTCAATTAGGTTATTATTAAGATGCACTTTTTTTTTTCTGATACACCACTGACATTTTTCTTCTGATTAGTAACTTTGCTATTCACGCCTGCTTGCTAATGTCCTTTCTCAAAAATCAATCTATAATTTCCTTCCTGTGACTGGGCTGTTTAATCAAGGAAATATGTCTCCTTAACTCTTCAGATGTTTTCAGTACTAGCCTGTTGATTTACTCTGAAGTCAAGAAAAGACATCTCAAAATTCTTGCTCAAAATTACAACACAGCAATGAATCCTGACAAAGCATATCTCAGATATTGAGAAATATCTAACAAAGACACACAGAGTCATTTCTGTGCCTTTTTCGTGGCTTGTCCTTCCTCATACATCCAGCCTGAGCAGATGAGAAAATTAAGTAATTTAAAAATGCAGTAAGACTGTGAGGAATTTAGAGTTGCTGAAGGCATGGGTGACCTGTCTGCTTGATTGCAAGGAGCCTGCAGCTGGCCAGCTGTGTCCTCAATAGTGTGTGAAAAATTATGTAGATATTTAATATGCATAGTACTTCAGCAATCTTAATTTCTGTCTCCCGTGGTCTTATATTTCTAGCTTACAAAGAATTATGAGAACAGTTCTCTATGAAGTGCAAGATTTACATAAGCCTTTTTTTTTTTTTTATTCGCCTTGACTTTTATGGTTGTATAACATCTGAGATGTGTTTAATGGTCAGAAGAGTTACAGATTTTATTCTCTTTCCTGATGCAATGTTTTGAATTGTTTTCTGGTTTCATATTAAATCAAGCAATATTTAACTTATCTCTTACTTGTTGAGAGTATGCATTGGAGTGTGCATCCGCTGGGTAGATACCTAGAACTATGCACTAACCCAGGTTTGTAAAACAGTAGACATTAGAATAATCCTGCATTCAGAGCATTCCTTTGGGTAATCCTGTTTTTAGATAGTACAGATGTTTCTCAGTTTGCAGTAGGCTGTTACTTCACCAAGGTTCTGCAGCAGTAAAGAGAGTTGAAAGCAGAAGAGAATATATTCAAACAATAGGCCCTTATAAGCATTAATTCTCACTCAGAATCTGCAAGGGTAGGTTTACTTCCTTGGACATTTTTGCTTACCAAGCTCCATTTGATTGGTGTGACTTGAAAAAAAAAGGAGTTAGGTTTATTCATAGTAGGATCCAAGACCTATAGCATGGGGATAATTGAACCGTTTTTCCACTCCTGGAAACTAGGTAGGTAGCATATACAGGGAGTATATGCCCTACAAAGCAACTACTCTCTGACAGAATGAAAATGTATGTAAAATTTGCCAGCACAATATTTGGTTGAAGGATCATTGTTAATTTTCTCTTGAGGTCTATGTATAAGTTTAATGCAAAATATCACAATCTAATATTATGTCTTCTTTCCCCCCCTTTCTCCCCCTTTTTTCTTTTTCTGTTTTTCTTCTGCAGATGGGCCTCTTGGTCCACGAGGATTAGCTGAAGCTACAGAGATGTGTACTCAAGAATGCCTGGTTTTGGGTCACTCAGACAACTGTTGGATGCCTCCTAGCTTGGGCCCGTACCAACAGCCAAAGTCTCCTCTCTCCACCTTTGCACCTCAGAAAGAATGGGTTAAGAAGGACAAACTGGTTAATGGACACACATTGACCAGGACCTGGAAAGAAGATAGCAACAGAAACCAGTTCAGTGATCGAAAGCAGTATGGTTCCAGTGAGGGCCATTTCAACACTGGCAACCACATGACTGACATTCCTCTGGCCAACTTGAAGTCTTATAAACAGGCCCCAGGAGCTGTGGAGAGTCCAAAGGAGCACCAGCTATAAGAAATGGTTACTTTGGACCAATGACTTTAGCCTACTTAGACTTGCTAATACTATGTGTGTGTCAGAGCTTTATGTACTGGGTAGACCTCTAGAACTATGCTTCACCTAGCAGAGATATGCATATCTTTATGTTAGCACCGTGGAAGGTATGATGTCCTGCAACATGAAAGAGTGTTTCTACTAGTTGTGTGGTTTTGTTAAATAGACATGAGTAAAATCTGCAGAGATCTCTCCAGTTTGAAAATATTCTTTTTTTGTTTCTTTGTTTTTTGACCCTGGACTGCTGCTATGAACAACAGAAGATGCATTTGGAGAGTGAGAGAGTGTGAAAGCTCAGTGGATTTCAAAGATTGAAAAGCATATCCAGTTAGAAAATTGTGCTTTTGTTGTCATTGATCTATGCTGGGACCGTTATACTTGAGATCATATTGCAAACAATTGAAGCTGTAAACATTAAACCTATTGTGCTATTAACAATGTTAGTGGACACTTGTAAGTCAATCAGCGTTCAAATACTTGTAAATAGCAACAATTATTACTTACAATTTTTGTGTACTTATAATGTTCACTTGAAAAGATACTGTAGCATATTTCTGTGTTTCACAGTTGCTTTTTAATTTCTTTCATTTGCTTTCTTGTTGTTTTGCTTTTTATTTTCAGTGATGGTGTTTCTGTGTTAGTAGTCTGTCTGACACACAATGTTCCAAGAAACTCAAGCCACTTGTATTAAAAGTGAAAAGAGTGATGGCGTGGGAAGAAAGGTTGCTAGTAGAAAGGGAAAAAAACCTTTTTTCTATGTAGTAGCAAATGATGCCAGCATTCAGGTAGAATTTCGACTTTTGTTCTTTTTTTTTTTTTTTTCATATTAAGAAATGAAAAGACTCATGTAAGGGCTTAAAACCTTGGCGATTTTTCGTTTAATTTCCATTAGGTTTCAAAAAAAATGAAATTGCAGAACAAAAGAATATTTAAATGTGTGGTGGTGGGTGAGGGAAAAAGCAATTTCTTTGGGATCCTTGATCAAATCAGCTGTAGTTTGTCATTTAATGAGTGGTAGCTGATGTTGATCCCAGCTGAAATATATGGAGGAAATTCTACAGGAGCAAAATACAGTAATAATGTTTTTCCAGTTGGGCAGGTGTGTGTCTATACCTAAGACAGTTCGTATTGCTGAAACAGCAGCATTTGTGTTGATCTTCATCTGCGTTAACGTTGTAGTAACACGAGTGTTTTTAGACCATAGCCACAGAATATTTAATGTGTTGTGCCTTCATGATGTAACAGAGCATTCTCCTGGTAGGCTAGTTGGGGGAACTAAAGGGTTAAATCTCTAATTATTGCTGTTTAACTGTTTGTTATCATAGTTGGTCAATGCCTGGCAGGTACCAGTATCATGTCACCTCAGTCAAACCAGCAGAGTGACTCCTAATGTTAGTAAGATCTAAGTTGCACGCAAAGCAAATCCAAATCCAAAACATTTTTAGATGGTTTTTGTTAAGGCATGAAAGATGATTTACACAAATAAATAGCATGCAAAAAAAAAAAAAGTCCTTACAGAAAAACGCAAGTTACTTATGCCACAGTGAAACATCAATATTAAAGTAACCAGTTTAGCTAATCTGAAGGTGATTTTATTTTTACCAAAAACCAGAACCATTTTGTTTCTTTCTTTATTCTTTTGTATATAGCAGTTCACTTTTATTTTTTCCTCCACAGTATAAAAGGCTTAAAAATGGGTTAGGGGTGCATTGCTTATTGCAGTACTTATGTCAGTTTGTGAGGGGTGTTTGATGACTTTGACAGAATAAATATCTAACCAGTTATCCTTGTTACTGCTTTGCCAGTTCAACATTATTTAGTTATTCAGCTTTTGCAATAAATGTTCTGAATTCCTGATTGTGTTGTGTTAGTTCTTGGGCGGATGCCTAAGGGACTTTATTCCTGTTAATTTCTCTTTCTTTCTGTTATTGTTGGTTGGTTTGTTTCTTTGCTTCATTCTGAACTTCCAGTTATTTTTCTAAGCATACCATGGTCCATTTGGTTCATATAGATATGTATAAGACTGGAATATACAGCAAATGATAAATCCTGAGGGCTAAATTCTGCCATTCCTATGTAAGTAAGAACTTATTCAAAATGAGTTATTTGAATTGGGTAAAGTGTTACTTACTCAGCACACGGGTGACAGAATCTAACCCATGTTTGTTAGGCCTGCATAGGCACATAGAAAAAGCATCCTTGCATAAGTCTTTGTAAATGTACAAGGGTAGCATACAGGAAATTCAGCATTTACCAGACTTTGGTCTTTCTTTTGAGAGTATAATAAAGTCATATCAGAATACAGTACATTTTTTCCTATTAAGAAAATTTGAATAGTTACATAATAATTTCTGTTGCAGCATAGGAAAAAAAAAAAAATAAAATGCTGAACAACCTTGGAAAATACATATCAATAAGAGTACTTATTTTTAAACATGCTGAGTTTTAAAGCAGAGGTGCACTGAGTTCTGTATTAAAACCAGAAATACAACCATTATTTGAAAATCCAAATAACACCAACTAGTTTAAATTACAAATGCCTTTTAAAACAATGCATTTGAAAATCTTTCTATCATGGACAGAAAATAAAAGATGTGACTATTGCTGCAGAAAGAGAACTATATTCTGTTCCAACCTTCAACACTGTCCTATTATCAACCTGTGCAGGAGGAGCTAAAACAAATTTGGTTTAAATTGCTAGCAGATGAAAATTTTCTTATCTTACTTTCTCAAATTCTGTGTAATTTTAGATTCTTACAACCTTACCCAACATCGAAATGGTTTTTAAAAGAAAAAGACAGGCAAAAAAGAAAGCAAAGAAAGAAAGATTAAAAAGAAAGCAAGAGAGAAAGAGAGAGAAGGAAGGAAGGAAGGAGAGAAGGAGAGAAGGAGAGAAGGAAGGAAGGAAGGAAGGAAGGAAGGAAGGAAGGAAGGAAGGAAGGAAGGAGGGAAGGAAATATCTGCAGCACTGAGAACTGCATCTTAATTCCATTTAAGCTGAATTAATATTTCCCAGATGTTTCCACAAAATCTGGATTTGGCCCTAAACATGTATTTAATAAGTGCCCATTCATTCTCAACCATTTGGTTTGCTCAATCAGTACCAGTACTACTGCTGTCTAAAATTCAGAAATAAAGATAAATAAAAGAAAAATAAAGGGAAAAACCCTTCAGGAATTCTGTGATGTCTCTGATGACGAGCTTTAAAAAAAATTTAAAATCCCACTGCACCCAATGAGATGACAGCTGAGTGTTGGTGACTATTCAATTTTACTATCTTTGAGGCTAAATATTACTTAAAATTATTCATAACCTGTCATGATACAGATGCCTCTCCGATGTAAGTTCTGGCTTTTTGTTTTCCTTCAGACTGAGTGTCCTTTATTTATTTCATAGTGCACACACTTGAAAGACTGCTAAAAAGGTTTCCAAATGTTTCTTTCATAGTCCTCTATTTTTGCTGTCACTGACCAAAGCCCTTTTTCCAAATAGAAAATGGAAAGTATGTGTAGATACAGTTATTTAGTTCTACTTATTCCTCTGCTTTGCCAGCTCTTACTAAAGATAGAGCAGTCAGGACCGCTTGAAAAAACCCCAGAAAGTTCAGACTTGAACTGTGAAACATCTTCTGGTGGTTTAAGTAGTGATGCACTAGAACAGATTGCCTAGAGATAGGTCTGGTATTTTGAAAAAGAGCAAGGAAAAATAGCTAACAACAATACTTTTCTTTGTCAGAGAGAGAACATGGATTAGATACCTTCTCGAGATCCTTTGCAGACAATGTAACTTGAAGAGAAAGTATGATGGTGGGATTACTGAGCCCCACAGCATGATATAGTCATATGAAAGAAAAATTTTGTACTGTATTTTCTTAGAGAAATAGGTAAAGAAATTTCCTACTCAATGCCCCTTGTGGGAGTTCACCTGGAACTCTATGGAACGCTGCATGAAGGCTGACAAAGAAATAAATGGAGCAGAATTAGGAGTATGCAGTATACATTAATTTTAACAAGTAGATAGGAAGAAAATTATATTCACATTCTTTGCTTAATGTGATTATTACCTTAGCAAGTTATTATTAGGATTCAAGATCAGAAGGAACCTTAAGGACTTTATTATGGAATAAATTAAAATAATGGAGAAACTTAGGAAGCTTTGGATACATAAAAGGCATAAATGCAGGAGATGTATATCTGTGTGAGAGTAAAGAGCAGGAGTGATAAAGATTGATGTAGCTGACATGAGAAAACAAAGAAATAGAGAAAAGAAGATCGCAGTATTGATCAGAAGTTGAAAATTGGGATGTTTTGAGCAAAGGGGGGCATTAGTTACCTTAATGAAAGAGAAGACACAGCGAAAATCATGGAACATGGCAGTAGGTGATGTCAGGAGATCCACAGGCCACAGGCTCATGCCTTGCCAAAAGACACAGTGGTAGGGTCTAACAGCCTTAGGCAGTACCTCAAAATACTTTATAAAAGTATGCTACTGGCATGAAAGCACAGCAGTGGTGTCATATCCAATTCAGACAGAAGGATGAGTTTTGATTTCCCGTGACCACAAATTATTTACCTGATTCAGATTATAAAACTTTCTTATGGCATATATCCTTGCCATAAGAATGAACAAAGAAGCAGTGAGAGTTCTGTATGAGACATGTCCTCAGGTGAGCCAGTTCAGACTGTAAACACAACTACGTACTCACAGCTCCATTTCTTTCCCATTTAATACACTTATTCTGTGGAACTGTGTTCCAAAGCCCTGACTTTAATTAATTAATATGGCTGTAATCATTGCTGCTGTGATGAAAAACTTCAGAAGGGGGACCAATTCTAGAGCATAGAAAGGCATTTTAAGATACAGAAAACATGAAAAAGCATAACCCAGAGGCATGAATCAGCTCAGTATATCATGGATAGTTGAGCTGTAACTCAATTAACCTAAGTTTTATTAACTTGCACTGCTTACCACCTTAGTGGACACATCTGTCAAATATAATTGCTCCCTAATCTAAAACCACCTCTGACTTTTCCTCTTGTTCCAAAAAGAGACTCCCATTGGTAGATACTTCCTTTTAAAATGATGATATACCCTTTTTTCACATATTATTTGAGTTTCATTTTGAGTTCTCTGAAATATAATACCTTATTTAACACAGACACTTTTGTTATAAAATTCTTTTCTTGTGAGAGACCGTTCTATACTTTGCTTTCAACCAGTTGAGTTGAAAGTAAGATCATAACATAGAGGGCCAGATTCTGATCCTTCAGGTTTTATTGAACCTCTTACAAAGTAAAATGTCAGGCTCTGTCCAATACTTAGTAACAGAAATAACAGGTCCTTTAGTATACAGTGGTCAATACAGTAGTATATAATGCTTGAGAAGAAGTAAATATAGTGTTTCCAGGTTTTTAAAGCACAATTTAGTTTACCTATAAACTGAAATAATTGCCAATAAATGAAGAATTACAAACTTGGGGATTTTGTTTGTTTTGTTTGTTTTGGTTTGTTTTTTTGTTTGGTTGTTTTTTTTTCTTTTTTTCACATTGATGTAGACACATCACTTTGCTGGACAGTAATAGAACTTATGTGCTCACATGTACCCACATCCTGCCAAATAATCTGCAGCTCTTTTGAGACACTGAGTGCACTTAATTTCTTTAGAACACAGCAGTAAGCCTTCTCTTACAGAATTTCACAGAACTGGGTTGGCAATGAGAAGAATATCACAGACATGTACATCACATGCTATGTTTTGAAGCAAGAATGCTTTCTCTAACTGCAGCGTTTCATGGTTCTAATTGCAGGTCTAAGTTTATACTGCTACCTTACTGTACAATAGCAAAAATGAGGATGTTTTTAGCTATCAGAAAGGATCTGAAATTCTCACTGTATATTATGAAAAGAAAGGACTTAAAGAAAGTGTCCCTCATTTTCAAAAATAAGTTGTTCTTTTTTTTTGCCACAGCCATTCTTAAATCCACCTGTTGTGCCTAGGTATTGCAACACATTCTAATATTGCATGGCATGTAAATAGATACCTTAATTACTCATAATGATATGATTATATACACATATATATATATAGATTATATATATATACATAAATATTATCAGTCACATAATTATGCAGTATTATTTAATGGAATTTTGGGACTATGGATTTTGTTGTTTGATGTACTTTAAACTGTATGAAGCAGCATATTATTAAGACTATCCTCACCAATGCTTTTGATTATTTATTCATTAAATAAAGTGTTTTCATTTGCTTGTTATAATCCTGTTTGTACAACCATGTGATAATGTTAAAATGGGTAAGTACTGTACGGGAATTATAACTGTTTCTTTTCTTGTCTAAATATATACCTATAACAATATTTATTAGTGATCTGAGTTTTCAGAATGTGTCTTTTTATGTGTTTACTATCTCTTTGCACATAATCCAAATTTAAAGGAAGGCTGAGATAACATTTCTTCATACAATTGTGAATGCCCCAATGGCTTTGAAGTACTACTTTACCTTTATCTACAAGTGATATTAGGATGAGATCTATACTTTAAAATCAGACATAAAATTAATATGCATAGTAAATAGTTAAATTTTGTTTACAATAGCTATCAGAAGCAAACATACATTCTTAATTTCTCAGGTAAAATTCTCTTGGATCAGATAGGAAGAAACTCTACACTCTAGGAAAAATGTTTAGAACAGCTGATTTAACAGAGATGAGTCAGAAGTCTAGTACACTGAACAGCTTTTTTTCACATTTCATAGTCAGCTTCTACCTTTGTGTTGTAGAAAGGATTAGCTAGAATATGTGCCTCTTTGAGAAGCTCAAACTTTTATTGTTAATAAAACTGGGAACTGGTTTTGGTAAAACCTTAGATATACCAAAGTCAATGGGAATGTTTTTATTATTGTTTTAAAAAGCCAGTAGACAGTATTTTGCTAACATTTAAACCTGTTATTGTTCAAAGGAATCTCATCTTCTGCTGCCATTTCACTTACTGAAATATTCCATAAGATTCTTCCCTTCCCTTCCCTTCCCTTCCCTTCCCTTCCCTTCCCTTCCCAAACCTTCCCAAACCTTCCCAAACCTTCCCAAACCTTCCCAAACCTTCCATTCCCAAACCTTCCCAAACCTTCCCTTCCCAAACCTTCCCAAACCTTCCCAAACCTTCCCTTCCCAAACCTTCCCAAACCTTCCCAAACCTTCCCTTCCCAAACCTTCCCAAACCTTCCCAAACCTTCCCTTCCCAAACCTTCCCAAACCTTCCCAAACCTTCCCAAACCTTCCCTTCCCAACCCTTCCCAAACCTTCCCAAACCTTCCCAAACCTTCCCTTCCCAAACCTTCCCTTCCCAAACCTTCCCAAACCTTCCCAAACCTTCCCAAACCTTCCCTTCCCAACCCTTCCCAAACCTTCCCAAACCTTCCCAAACCTTCCCTTCCCAAACCTTCCCTTCCCAAACCTTCCCAAACCTTCCCAAACCTTCCCAAACCTTCCCTTCCCAACCCTTCCCAAACCTTCCCAAACCTTCCCAAACCTTCCCTTCCCAAACCTTCCCTTCCCAAACCTTCCCAAACCTTCCCAAACCTTCCCAAACCTTCCCTTCCCAACCCTTCCCAAACCTTCCCAAACCTTCCCAAACCTTCCCTTCCCAAACCTTCCCTTCCCAAACCTTCCCAAACCTTCCCAAACCTTCCCAAACCTTCCCTTCCCAAACCTTCCCAAACCTTCCCAAACCTTCCCAAACCTTCCAAAACCTTCCCAAACCTTCCCAAACCTTCCCTTCCCAAACCTTCCCTTCCCAAACCTTCCCAAACCTTCCCAAACCTTCCCAAACCTTCCCTTCCCAAACCTTCCCAAACCTTCCCATCCCAAGCTTTCCCAAACCTTCCCTTCCCTCGCACCTGAATGCCCTGGATATTTTCCAGAGGTAAGTGCTTTGGTGCCATAAAATGGTACTCTGAACTTAAGACAGTTGAGAATTTCTAATGCCTAGTCAAACTGGACAGTTCTTCTTAGTTCCCTGGTTACATTTTAGGGAATGCCAGATGGGCACTATTTCCACCAGCCATTTCCTCCTAAAATTTGCTTTTTCTCATATCACTAGAGAACCCATCTATACTCCTCAAGGATTTAAACAGTAAGCTGAAACAGTTGTTGTGTTATATTTACCTGTATCACATCCGTCATAGGATATAGAAAGGGATTTTTTTCTATTCCTTTTCAGGTGGGGAATTGAAAGTGGAATCCGTGTGTGGTTCTGCAGCTATGTAGACGTTTTTGACATCTTGTCATATGGGTACTAATAGAGATGAAGGCTGTTGACCTCATTGCTCTCACAGTGGAGAACAGGAGAGAGAGTGTAGCAGAAAGACAGAAAAGAAAGGAGATAGAAGATTAGGGAAGTAGTAAACTGTTGAAGCAAGGAAGACAGCAAGTTTGAACCTTCATATCTCTCCAAAAAAATAAAAAAAATGACCATAAAAAATTACCCTGCTATCTACACAGGTTTGCGTACACACAGCACACTTAATACTGTTGTCTTGTGGAAAAGGGATATCCAGAATTCTGGCAAAGCTGTACCATTCTTCACTGAATTTCTTCCATCTGCTATTCACATTCCTTCAAAGAAGTACCTGTTTGTTTTTTTTTTTTTAGACATTGCTCTTTTTCTGACTACTAAATTCTTAAATTCTTAATATCAAATGCTTATAAAATCATTATCTACAGATAATTTGCAAATAATCTGTAGGCCTAAATGATTAAGAAATTATGTGTTACCAACTAGCAAAGACGAAAAAAAAAAGCAAAAAAAGACAGTGCACAAAGAATTACATTCCTCATAAACAATTTGCTGCATAAGGAAATTGTTTGAGAGAGCTTTCTTCAAGTTTATATATTACTTTGTGGTTTTCAATGCAAGTTTATGATTTCTTTTCTTTAGGAAAGAGAAAGTTTGAATTCTGTTTACAATGTTTGTACTTTTGATTTTGGGGAGTTTTTAGATTTTTGTCTTCAGGAGTATTATTTACGACAGGGAACAACATAGTCCTGTGCTTTTGCTGCATGATCTTGTACTCTTAGGACACTTAAGCTATCTTCAGTAGAAAGTTCTTCTACATTATTGATAAAGACCATGCATAATTACTGTCTACCATGTGGTGTTCAGCCCCCAAGGGAAAAAATCAAAAATAAAAGGAGGCAGTCACATAAAGACGATCATTTTATTCACTACAGAAAAACCAAAACCAAACCAAACCAAACCTAAAAAAAAAAAAACAAAAAAAACCCAAACAGCAACCAAACAAAACAAGACAAAAAAACCAAACCAAAAAACCCTGTACTGTGTTATGAAAGCAAAATTTATGACAGTCTATTCATTCAGCCAGACCTACCTACTTGCTGAGTCAACAACACACTGTTTGCTTCCTTATTTAGGAACAACACTGAGTGAAACTGTGAACAGTTTTGCCTCATGGTGAGTCTAAACCTCATTCTTAAAACAATTTTAAAAATTGCTCTGGAGTCTCTAGATATATATGGTTTTGAGGGAAATAAAATATTGGGTAGGTCTCTGGCTCCTTAGATTTAGCTTCATGGTGGAGAAACCTTTTAAAATAATCTCAAGTTCCCTAACAGGTAAACAGCTATTTTTGAAGATCTCCAGAAAGAATCCTTTTATTCCCAAGTTTAGCCACATTAGATCTCTACTTTGCAGAGAATCAGAGTGCAGAACCTATTCCAAACTTTGCAGCTGACAGCTGCAAAGTCTCTAGATAGTCTACCATGTCAAATTACCCACCACTAATATTGAAAACCTAAAAACCTATAAGTAGAACAACAGTGAAAAAGAGAGATTGAAGCTCAACTGATTCAAGAGCTGGTTCAAAAAGAAAGCAAACGACCTCTGTGAAAGAATGAGGGAAAAATATATTTAAGATTTTTAGATTTTTATTTTCTTCATAAAATATGTAGCTGCAGGGAAGTATATTGCTAATATCGCGTTTTCTTTGGATGCCCTACTGTGTATGGTTCAATTACTGTGCTAAAGGCTAAACTCAATAAATTTGCAAGCAATAATTCTACACAAATATGCATTCAGTCAATACATGGTTCTTATATGAAAAGTACTAAGAAATTGAATTTCTCTGCATTTCTAGAATATCAAATACACAATTACTATTTATAATAAGCTTTCAGTCACAGACTCTGTAATTCCTTAGTCCTGAACAATTGCATAATTACAAATTCAACTACATTAGCATTGGGAGTAGACATGGATGATTTCAAAAGGGATACTACTGATTTAATGAGGTCTCAGTCTGTACATTTCCAAAATTACACAAATTCTGTTTAACAGCCAGGCACTGATGCTTTTGGGTATTTGAACCAATAAATCAACTAACTGCCAACAAAAAAGAATCATTAAAAATAAAAAAAAATAAATTTAAAAAAAAAAAAACAGAACTGAGAATGAACCAGAATGAGAATGAAAAACCCTATTTCCTGACTAGTTTCCAACAGTCTGTCTGGCTTTCCTAGAGATTGGTCACTTCTGAATCTATTGAATACCTAAAGCTGCCATTTGTGACAGTGGTTTTGTATTTTGAATGTTTATGGCATTGTGACTATGCTAGGATAAATATGACAATAGACCATGGGCACAGAAGGGCTATTCTGAATACATTGCCCTTCTCTTGCATTTGCCACGTCTTTTTTTCTGTGTGTGATAGACAGCAAACGATCAGATCCTGAGATTGTGGAGCTGGTATTTTGCCAAAAGTAAATAGTTGTCAGTTCTGTCAAGAAATGGGTTTTTAAAATTTCCTGATAGTTGCATTTTTTTTCTTGAAGGTATCTTTATTCTATAAAGGTCCCTGTATTAAAAACTGCCTTTGATTTCAGTGGGAGACAGATTAGCTCAAGCAGTAGTTTTCATGTTGGCGGTCATTACACCAAATAAGGATGAAAGGATATGTCAGTCAGAGACATTGCAAAATCCCTAAATTCGTATGCCCCCAAGTAATCCTGCTGTGCAACCGACAATTACTATAGATAGAGGAGGAAAGGGGAACAAAGATCTTAACATGAAAAGATTTAGACTGCCTAAGTTATAGCATAGTAGGTGCAGATCTATCACACAGTGCCCATCTGTACAGCAGCACTACCTCTTCCCGTGGTGAACCTCCATCAGTTTTAATGGGGTTTTTCAGTGCTTATAGTGTAGGATCTGCACATGTTCAGAAATTCCTCACACATCTCCATCCAACAAGCTGCTCATGGACTTAAGCAAGTGTTGGCTTCACCAACATGTTCACTGGATAAAATCAATTAAATTCTTATGCTCAAAACAGGACACCTGAGCCTGAACTACAGGAGAATGGGGTCATCTTCATCTCTTCCTAAGAAGGGGAGAATGGTGAGAGCTAAATCACGACATTTGCCTTCCAGCCAACAGACTCTCTAAAGATCAGGCTGAGCACTATGAACTGAGTCAGTGTCCTCAGATTGCTGAGCCCTGTCTAGAACAAGAATAGGTAATATGGGAGGCAAGAACTACCTACAGCTTTCTTTAGCATTCCAAAGAGGAGTTATGCTGTATTAATCCCCAAATGGTAAGCCTAGAAAAGGCTATTTGCTACATACTGCAGAGGGCTGTGGTGCAGGTGGCAATGTCAGATGGAGAAGGACCTCTCCTGACTTCTCCTAGCCCATCCTCAAACATCAACACAGTTGAGATGTCTCAGCACCTTCACAGCTACTACTGGGGGCAACTGACCCCTGTAGACATCCACAGAGAGCCCTACAATCACTCTGAAAAAGCTAGGATGAACATCAGAGTGCAGACCCATGTGGCTTCTCCAAGCCAGAGCATTCTACTTCCGTGAGGTGTGCATATAATGCCACTAGAGAATGAAAAAAAAAAACTATTGAAAGGTTCACCAGAGAGACTTTCTGAGACAGGAAATTTATTTCTTTACCAGCTTTCATTTCTGCTACTCTGTGAAATAAGCACATTTTCCCTCTTATATGATCTGCCTGTTTTTCCCCATTTTTATTCTAGTAGCATTTCAGCCTTCTGGCTGCAAGAAACAGATGTCAATGTTCTTGTGTAGTCTTTCCCTGTTCCTACCTATCTTTGCTCTACTGCAAAACCTCCCAGGATACCGAGGGTAAGTGACACATTTAAGAAAATGATAAGAGTTTTAATCCTACAGGACCTCTTTGTCTCTGAATCTTTTTAACTTTAGAGGAAAGGCCACTCCTTTTCTTCCTTTAGACCCTCACACAATCAGATTGTCCATGAACTCAGTTTTGCACAACAAAGTATGTCCTAAAGATGACATTGACTTGCTTCAGTTGCAGCTGTGAATTATCTTTGTGGACAGTACCTCCATATTTTGAGGGAAAATCCTTCTTTTCAAGGGTGTCAAAGAGTATACACTTGTAGGTAATTATGTGCAGCAGCTGCTTTCACAAAGTGTGAGGGTTTTAGGAAGAAGACAGAAAAGAGGATGGGATGAGATGAGCTTGACTGTCTGTAAAGAAAGGAAGAAAAGGGAAAGGGAAAAAAAAGATATTATACTTGATGTTTGTGCTTCCTGTAGCCAAGATCAGGATGGATGTCTTCTTCTGGAAAGTCTCTCTGTGATGTCTGAGAGTATTATGCAGCAGTGGCCATGTTGTTCTGGATCATGGAAATTTTGATGCAAAAAAGTGGGGAAGAGTACGGAAGTAACTCCAAAGAAGAAGGAATATGCAGTCCAGGTTTTAGCCTGTCAGACCCATGTGCAGATGGTTTGCTGTGTATATGGTGTAAGTGAAACTTATCCCCAGACCTCCTGAATTCCACTGGAGTCTGAGGAGGCCTGGGTGTCTTGAATACAACAATTCCCTAACACAGAACCGTCAAGCAGAATGATGGACATCCTGACCCACTTAGATCATCACTTTTTCAACCTCTGTGAACTGTAACTTGCCTCTCCACCCTTGTTCAGAAGCAGCAACTCCTCATTTCCTTGTCCAAACTTTGCCCTGTCTGGCTGTAGATTCCCACAAAAATTCCTGTCACACTGATCACACCAGCATCATGTTGCTCGAATCAATACTAAACTTTCATTAAAGCCTGTCATTATCTGTATGCAATCTTCATCTAATCTGTACCTCTTTTGTGTCAGTCAGCTCCACTTCCCCCCAAAACCTATGCTGTCTTTGTCAAGGTCTTTAAAGTATCTCTATGATTCAGATATGAAGATAGGGATATGTGGTTGTAGACTGAGAAGAGAATGTGGGTGTCTGTCAAAAACTCTGTTTTGGACAGTCTTTATTGGTACCCACGGTCCTGGCAAGACTGAAGTAATGAGTATGCAGCCAGAGAAAGCATATGATCAACAAATCTAGAAGTGGGATGTTATTTGTAATATATGTGAGAGGGCTGTATTGCAGATGTTGATGTTTTCTAAATCTCCATGTGCCACTGCAGATGCCTTCTGACTACAGACATTTATCTTTGTGTGCGAATGTGAATGCAGGGAAGTTATTACAACTCTGATGAGTACCAGGACATCTATAACCCTGAAGAACATCTACTTTTAGTCAGATGAGCCACACCTATTGTGACAGCTATTAATAAGATAGGGGTTTTTTTTGGTTTTGGTTTTTTTTTTTTTTTTTTATTTTTTTCATAGGGCTAATAATTTCCCTGTATGTTTACCAATGTCTGATAATTAATTTCACAATGAGAATTTCCAAGTCATAAAATAAAAATGAGTAATTAAACCAGCAAATAAACAAATAACATATAGTGGAAAGAATATTTATTCATTCCTGTACTGAATAGTTTCAGTTGAATATTTTTGAAATGCCTATAAGATTTTTTTTTAATTTGTTTGTTAGATTGAAGAGTTTTATTCTCAATTCAGAATGCAACTGAGGGTGTTCATAAACATATAATTTAGTTCCATGAATTCAGAGGTACTGAAAGTCTGATCTGTAATCTATTGAAGTTAATTAAGCCTTTTCTATCATCACTTAGAAATTAAAACAATTTTTTAAACTGAGTCATTAGTTTGACTATTTAAACACAAAATTTGAAACTAGTATTATTAATTAAAGTGAGGTTTTACAATTAGTACAAAACATTTAACTCCAACTGCAATTAATGCAGAAACTTAAAACAGAGTTTCTCGTCAAGAGTGAGACAATGTTTATGAGCTGTTTTTCATAAAAAAGATCTTTCTCTATCATTTAACAATTTATTATTTTTTTTTTTTTGCTATATTGTCCTTCAGAACTGAAGAAAATATCTCTCATGGTATTTTCTTGAAATATAGTAAGGGGTAGAAAAGAAAAAAATCAATCAAACTAAAAGAAACAAACAACAAAAAAAAGGAAAAAAAAAAACAAAACTAAATCATGGGGTCATCCCAAGTGTGTTACTGGGATGTGTTTTTCCAATTGCTTTCATGAATAATCCTATGGGTTGCTGTAGTCCTAAGGGTTGCTGTTGATATTTAATTTTCTTTTTCTTTTGTTTGCCACGGGTGCTATACTTTGCTCAGAGGTGCTCAAGATCTTGGACATCAGAAGTGCCTCTGAATTGCCAAGATGAGATTTGCATTCCGCTTCCATAGGGGAGCCAGATCCAGCAGTATTAGCATCTCTCACCTGCACTCTGTAGGAAAACAGAGTTGACAGGGGCATTCTTTGCTGTCTTAAGAACTGGCTGGATGGCCAGGCCAGGGAGTAGTGGTGAATGGTGCTGCACCCAGTTGGTGTCTGGTCACTAGTGGTGTCCCTCAGGACTCAGCGTTGGGATCAGTCCTGTTTATTGTCTTTACAGACAATCTGGATGGTGAGGGGATCACATACACCCTCAGTAAGTTCGCAGACAACACTCATTTGCATGGGACTGTTGATCTGCTGGAAGGTAGGAAGGCTCTGCAGAGGAATCTGGAGAGGCTGAATCAATGTGCTGAAACCAACCATGTGAGATTCAACAAGAGCAACTACTGGGTCCTACACTTTGGGCACAAGAACCCTCTGCAGCACTACAGGGTGGGACAGAGTGGCTGGAAAGCTGCCCAGCAGAAAAGGATCTCAGGGCGCTGAACATGCACCATCAGTGTGCTCAGGTGGGCAGGAAGGCCAGTGGCATCCTGGCCAGTATCAGCAATAGTGTGGCCAGCGGGACCAGGGCAGTGACTGTTTCCCTGCCTGCAACACTGGTGAGGCCACACCTTGAGTGCTGTGTGCAGTTTTGGCCCCTCAATTCAGGAAGGACATTGAGGTGCTGGGGTGTGTCCAGAGAAGGGCAATGAAGATGGTGAAGGGTCTGGAGCACAAGTCCTGTGAGGAGAGGCTGAAGGAGCTGGTCTTGTTTAGTGGGGAGAAAAAGAGGTCTTCATGGCTCTCTATAACTGCCTTAAAGGAGGTTGTAGCCAGGAGGGGGTCGATCTCTTCTCCCAGGCAACAGCAACAGGAAAAGAGGACATAGTTTCTAGGTGTTCCAAGGGCAGGTTTAGTTTGGACTTTAGGAAGAATTTCTTCATAGAAAGGGTGATTAAGCATTGAAATAGGCTGCCCAGGGAGGTGGTGGGGTCACCAACCCTGGAGGTATTTAGGAAAGACCTAGTGCCATGGTCTAGTTGATGTGATGTTCAGTCAAAAGTTGGATTCAATGATCTCAGAGGTCTTTTCCAGACCAATTGATTCTGTGATCCTGTGAAAACCAAACACAGAGACCAGCAGAGACAAAAGTGACCTCTTAACTGGAGACTTACGTCCTTGACAACAGATTAACAAGACCATGCATGCTTCTGCTAGTAAATATATATTTAACTGATTCCTTTCAACCTGGACTGTGATGTACCAGTCCTACCTGTTTTAGCAATTTTTATTACTTGAAGTTGTATTTCAATGTGTCCTCGAAGTGTTTCATTTGTCTGTCCTGGTTACATGTTACTTCTTTAAGTCTGCCACAGGATGCCAGTGTCTTTCCTAGATGCGTGACCAGCCCAGTGCAGCCTTTTTATAATGATCATGGCTACAGTCCCTGGAATATAACTCTGCTCTGAAACTTTTTTATTGAAAATTTTATCCTGCCATCTGATGCACAATATGGTCCACAGATGGTGCAGATGACATTTGTCTAGGAGTCATGTATGTCGTCACTAGCCCATGTCTTCAAACCATTCAGCAAATTGGATAACAAAGCTGCTTTATAGACTTTTAATGTGATCTACCAATTAATGTTGAGCTGCTGTTTGACCTCAGAGTAGCCTGCATCCTCAGCCTCATGGTGCAGTACAAAAAAATGGTATTTTTTTCTTGAAATTTTAGAATAAAAACTGAATGGTTTTTATTCTAAGAAGAAGAAGGGCAGGAAATATTCTTGTTTTCTTCTAAAGCTGTTTTTTTGTTTTTTTTGTTTTTTTTTTTTTTTAAGTCTGGTTTCCATTGTTTTGAACTGGAAGCATTCCAGTTGCTGACTTCAGATGTCTGTTAAGAGTCAGTATTTAGCTATAGTTCACTTGTGTTTCTTATTTATTGCTATAAATGGCTAAGTGCCTCATGGAAGGGCCAGACTTTGATCACAGCAGGCAGCAGGGAGTTAAATGTCTTATGAATCTGAGTGTACAGATAAACAAGTAGTCTGATGCTGACAGGACATCTGCTAATATATAAGAAATACTATATGTGACTAAGGTTATAGAGTTTCTCTCTCAAGTTCCTATTGTTCAGGACAATTAGAAATAAAAAAGGGACATTTTTAAACAAAACAAAAAACACCCCACACCACATCTACTAACTGATCAGGTTTTCCCTCTTTGCTTTGTCTATGGAGAAAACTTAAAACATAAGGGGAAGGTTTCATCACAACAGCTGTTTTCCTTTTGTTCCACAGAATCACAGAATGGGTAGTATTACCCCACTGGAGGAATTTTCCCTTTTTTTTCCTTTTAATTTAAAAAAGTGTAATAGAGTAAAAGAGACTTCAGATTATGTTATACTAATTCATTACTGCTATAGAGGGTACCTTTTTCCTCCATATCTACTATAAATTATGCAGTGATAAGCTTTTAATTTTCTCATATGGAAAATTTCATCTGGGTAACTGTGTTGTCTTCTTCTGGACTCTATGTTTCCCTCATTTTTATTTTTCCTCTCTCTTTATAGTCTTTTTATGGACAATCAGAGCTGACTGATGTTTTAGGTGATGCCACTATTAAATCACATGCTGCTTGCATTGTACTTTTCCTTTTGCAATACTTTCTATTTTAGTATTCCTTTCTGTAAAAAAAATAAATTCTAAATTACAAACTGAACATATGTTTCCAGTGAGCTTCCCAGGTGTTTAGCCCCAGTAACTACAGTTAATTTGAACCCAGAAACATAGATGAGTAATTCAACTGAAATTATTCCTTTTGATGTGTTTTGCCTATAAAATAGCTTATCTTTTATTCAATGAATCTCCTCATTTGTCTGCATTTATTACCTCACAGTGAGGTTCTTGTTTTTTGTTTTCTTCTCACAGAATATAGGCATACAATTCAATGTATTTTGTTAAATTGACTTAATGAGTATACGGGGTCAATTAAGTTTCCACTGTTTTTCATACTTGGTTAGTTACTTTGAAAGGTAATATGTTGCTTCCAGTTCTTTCCTTGGATATGACTGTCTGTACGTGTCTATCAGATGTAGACATCAGGTTGTTTACCATCTTGTCCAGGCTGGGAAATAATGCTAGTGCTAATAATGCCCAGTGTAAGTCTATTTCCAGTCTAACAATGGATCTTTTTCCTCACTTTTAAGGTTTTATTTCCTATAGAGCACATTATCCACAGCATTCCTCATCCTAATCATGTCTCCTTAAAGACTACATAGAAAATCCACTGTATGGTGTCTTGAAACTCCAGAGGAAATATAAGTACTAGCTTTTTTTTTTTTTTTTTTTTGATGATGGAGGGGGGGNTTTTTTTTTTTTTTTCTGATGATGGAGGTGGGGCTTGGATAGAAACGTTTGACTCACTTTGTATTTTCTGGAAAACTTAAAGTGAGTTTTCAGAAAAAAAGAATAGACAAGACACTTCCTAAAAAATAAAACAAGTTGTTAACTGCTTACTCCAGCGAAAACCACATCAGGTTCTTTCTCCTTTTGTGGCTACACAAACAAAATTACAAACTATCCTCTGCATTCTTGTCTCCAGTAAATATTGCTATTATACAGTGGTGAGTCTGTTTCTTATAAGTAATAATAAAAGTGTTTGTAAATAACGTTTCCCTTTCCCTTTCTTTCCTACACATTCTCCTAGGACCAAACCCAGCAGTGAGTGAAAGGACTTCCAAATACAAATCTTTCAAATTAATTAAAACCCTTCCTCTAAGTATGCAACAAGTCTGTTTTTCTCCCTAGTGATTTATTAATTTTAAATGTCTCTGTATGTACTTGTTTCCTTCTAATTTTAAAATGTCCTTGGAGGCTTTGGCAGAAACTTATACCACAAATAGAATGTGCTAGAGGGGAACTGCACTGTTAACTGTAAAACATCACAGGTCATCTACATAGGTTTAACAAATAAATTTCAGATGCTCAGTATGTGTCAAGAAAAAGCCAGCCCTTAATCACTTAATGGCATGTCTATGTATACATAAGCAAAGGTCTAGCTGATCCTGCTTTGGGGTATTATGACTGACTCTCTGTGCCAAAATTCTTTAAATGCTATTTTCTAAGCTTTCCTAAGCAAGGATTAAGTTTTTAAAGCTAAAATACAGCATAGCTGTTCAAAAGTCACAGTCACTGTAGTACTACTAACTCAGCTATGTCACAAATTTCTGTTACTTTGTTTCTATTCATCTTGTCAATATTACATTAAACAATACAGATAGATTGTTCCTATTTTTCAAATAATACAACTTCAGATCTCATGTTCAATAGTTTATTTTTGCTCCAGAAACCAAGCAAAATTGCACCCTTGGAAAGTGAAACTGTTGCTTCATGAGACAGGGAGATACTGAAACCTAATCCTTCACAGATTTGCATCTATTTTTCTCTAAGCTGTCTTCCTATATCCCATGTGACAGACATACAGAGCAAAAGATAGCACATCTGGAAACAAATTTGTGATGGTTGTAGCTATGGAATAGACTTGAAGTATCAGCCAATTTTACATTAAGTTAAGAGAGGTTCCTTGCTTTGGAGAGGGGAGGGGCACCTCCAGTTTAAATGAGTTGAAATTATGTTTATTTATATTTTAATATTTAATATATTTTCTAGGTCTCAACTGACTTTTTAAGTGGATTGAAGATGGACTCTTTTTTTTTCCAATCATAATATTTTGACATTAAGATTTTCAGAGAAGGGTGATACTGTATACATTTAAACAAGCTTCAAGGCTCAAGCAATTCAAATGAGGAAAATTTCAAATGTCTCATTGAGTCGCTTTGCCAATTCATTCATTGCATGAGCATGATAAAAATCCTGACTCATTTGAGTTTCATTTTTGAGGCAGTTTTTAAAAGTATGATGATATTTTACTGTCATTGGATAATATTTCCAGAGGATTTGACTTGTGTCTTATTGGGTAAGAGTGTTGCATTTTTATGTTTATTGACAATTTGGCTAATCTTATTGTACTGGATGGGGCAGGTGGGGCTGGGTGTGGGTTTTTTTTTTTCCTCTGTTAACAGATCCAGCATCTGAAGGTTTCTCTAGGGCTTTTGAAGAAGTAGTTTTGGGAATTTTTTTGCCATGGTAGGTTTTTCCATGTGTTTGGGTTTTGGGTTTGGTTTTTGTTTGTTAGGGTTTTTTGGTTTTTTTTCTATAAATACTGGATAAAATTTTTAACACTTTCATCCCTGAAAAGCCTTTTGCTCTGATTTTAACCTGCTCCTTTAGAGAGAAACAGATTCACATGAACAAAAATTATATAAATAAAGTTAAACACCAGGTTTTTTTTGCTATGATGCAAGTCCATTATAGTTAATGATTTTTTGAAAGAAAGATCCCAGAAAGTTTCATTACTAGTAGAAATAAGAGGTACACTCTTATTAGGGTGACTCTTACTTGTTCTGACTGCCAGAAAATGCATAATGCCTGTGGACTTTTAATGTAAAAAGGATGAAGTTTAGGCTGTTGCTAAAAGAAACTGTTCTGAGATCCAAGAAAGGCATGATTTTTTTTTTTTTTTTCCTGTAGGTCATGTTACAATGGTCAGTAAATGTCAATACCCTTACCTCTAATGACTGTTTCAACAAGAATTAAAGGGATTTTGTTGGGCCAGTTCTGCCATCTGGTACATCCCTGAAAATTTCCCCCTAAATCAGTCCAGAAAATCCAACCACCCCTGAATGATGAAGGTGTATAATGAAGGGTTCTCTTTCACTAAAGTGCTTCATCCTTTGTTCTTTCTTTCTTCATCAGGAACCGAGTTAAAACTAAAGCATGTCTTCCGTCTTACATTGCTGAAAGACATGGGGCCCCAGAAGAGTGCCTTGTTTGACAATTTGGATGTTTTTCTCTCTTTTCTGTTCATCTTGTGTACATGCACAAACCAACTTGAGACATCCAAGCATGAAATGATCTACAGCTCTGAATTGTAACATTTAATGCACTGGCTAGGGTGGGAGTGAGACCTTGCTTCCACATGAATAAACACTGTGTTCATTTTACATTCTACTGTCATAAAATGTTGCAACAGTCTTATAAGCCATGATCTGAGCTGCACAATTTATTGTTCACAGTGTATAGGTATCAGGTTTGATTCTTTGTGAGTGGATTAGAACAAGAGTTACAACTTGATCAATTCAAATATATACTTCTGATCTTCAGTACAGAAAAAAACTCAAACAGAAACACCAGGGAAAATAAATTCCTAAGAATGCTAATTTATGTCCTGTTCTGTTCTGTTCTGTTAGGAACGATACAAATGCTGAAGCTCCAGAAGGGTTAGCAAACTACTCCAATTCTCTGTGCCATCTTCAGTCACAACTCCTACTGTTGGGAAAAGAAAAGTAGAGCTGTTAGATTGTAAAGTCAAGATGCTCAGATATTTTAAGAGGCCTGCTCAAGCCTCAGTAAAATCAACTCCCTGTTTGTCTGCTGGCACCATCTTCTACAGAAGGTATTATAATAGCTGAAGAGAAAAGTGTGTTGCAATGGAAAGACATTTTTGTCTCCTTCACAAGGATATAAATCCATCTCCAAGCTTTTGTTCCATGTTGCAGAGCAAGAAGCATTCTCCTTTCAATGAGTGACAACAGAGCTGCATATGCACATTTTTATATGGTATCTATATCTGATAAAGTTTAGCCCTTGGCATGCCTTGTCATTAAACTTCGTTCAGTATTTCTAATTTATGTATTGTTAAAATGTGATATAGTTCAGTTGCCTTAAGTTTGAGGATTAAGTTGGGGATTTATTTTTCCAGGTGAGCTAGGGTGGAGTAGAATATCATGGTGTAGTATTGAATATTATGGAGTAGAATAATATGGAGTAGTATTGTTGGTAAACCCTGCTTGTGACTTAAACTGACACTCACAGCAGGAAATATTTCGAATAGAATAACTGTCTCAGTGGGACACATGGTCTGGGGGGCAAAGAGCCATGCTGAATCACACTGAAGTAACTTCATGAAACTGCAGGGAGACTCAGGAAAACAGGACATTTTCCACCTTCTGAGATTCCTTGTAAAAATTCTGTAACAGAAACTTATGACCTAGCAGCTTAGAACAGGGAGTTTAGAACAGCTCTTTTTTAAACAGTAAGTACTTTAATTTCCTAAGTGGCAGCCCTATGGTTTTCATTGTTGAGGATGAAAGTAGTGTCAGCATTTCTACATCGCAGTAGCCCTGACCATAACTTTGTTGAGAAAAGAAGCTGTAAGACTGCTTGCAATGGCAATCATGCAGAGAGACTCTGCAGGAAAACTTCTGGACTTACTCCAGTCATTACACATTTGGAAAGAGCTTCACACAAAGGTATTTTGTGCATGAATAGTCCAGAGGAATAGGTTTCTGGACCAACTGGTGTGTAGCTAATTTTAAAAAGTCAGTTTACCATAACAATTATTTTATGGGCTGTAGAGCAGATCTCATTAAAGTAGGAAGAGAATAATAAATTAAAGGAGAACCAAACATTAATACGTCTAATGCTGCCTCTACTTAATAGGAACATTAAAAATGGTAATGAGGACACTGTTCGTCTTTGTGGGGGATGGTGGTAAATATGGTAAAAATAGACAAGTGTTATATTCTCAAGCACAATTTTCTGATGTCATTTCTTCTGTACTTTTTAAAAGCATACTACATAGCAGCTTTTTGTACTCAGACACCCTTGCATTACTATTCTGATTGTTTTGCCAGGTCATTTTCTTATCATATTACTTTCTCCTTTTTAAAAAAGCCTACTTGTAAGCTAACTATACATTTGCCTCTGCTGGAGTTCCGAGTATTTCATTCTTATATTACCCTTTTTCTCATCTACCTTCTACTGTTGATGTTGTTTTCCTTTTCCTTTAAGTCTCAAAACAGCTGGGCTCATCCACTTGTGTATAACATGTACATGTGCATGTGTGTTGGTACACTCACACACTGCTTAAGCTAATTGGGTTAAAAGTCAATATACATCCAAAGTATCATTTGTGGGATTTTTTTCTTTGAACCTTAATATGCACTACTCTCCAATGAGGCTCATAAAGTGGATCCAGTGTCCATACATACTGTAATTGTAGGTAAAAATTTAGGGTTCACTCTAATACAATGTAAATTGCGGTATGGAAGATTGAAGATCATGTGTATCCATTTCCATGTGGCAAATAACTGAATAATCAGGCATTATTTTTACATCCTTATTTCCCTGTGTTATGTACTTCTCTATATTTTTCTATGTTTACAATGCTGATTATTCAAAATACTAAAAGTGTACCTTTTATTCCCTTTGGTTTTATTTTCTAAAGTCATTCAAATACCTTTTACTTTTAAAAAAAATTTAATTTTATATATCAGTTGTGTATAAAATCCAAAGATCTTTTCATGGTGCTTTGTTATTCAACTTTTATTCTTCCAACTTCAGCAGTAAGTATCAAAGAATAACAATAGCAGTCAGCAGGAGTTTTCCCATTGACTTCAATGAAGTCATACTTAGATCTGAGCTGAGTACATTTGAAAATCTCACCGACTATTAAGCAATTCTGAAAAACACCACAGGGATGCCTAAAATTCAACTTTTGCCATCCAGAAGGGAGAAAACTCTCCTGGACTCTTTTTTTAAATAGTGGTAATAATAGCTATTTCTTTCATACTGCTTTTATTAGTCAATCTTGGATTTCACTGCAGAGGAGATTGATACCATACCCCCCCTTTATGGACAGAGAGATGGAGGTATAGTGAGGGAAGTGACTTGTTCACCTCAACATCTGTGCAGCCATTCAATGCTGATTGAAGGCCCAGGGTGATTTAGAAGGGTTGTGCTTAAACAAAAAAAAACACTTTTTGGGCAAATGATCACCTACGGAAATGGTCTCATGGGTTGGTGTAAGTGAAGTGGTTCTGCAATCATAATAAAACCCCTTACAGTGCCGTGCATCAGTAGCAAAGGCTCCTCCACCTCCGCTGGCTGCTGCAGGACCTCACAGCACTCACTGAGGTGAACAGCTCTGACTCTTCAAAGACTGGTGATAAAAACAACAAAAGTGCTTAAGAAGTCTGTCTAGTTTTCGCTTGGGTTCCTATGCATTTCATGCACTCTGGGTTTGCTCATGCTTAAGTAGAAAAGTTCAAAAGCAAAAAAGACACTGTTTAAGTTCATGTGAAACAGCACCATAGTTTTCACAGTCAGGTTGAGAGCAATGCCATATTACTGCTTTGCACTGACTCTGAATGCATGAAATAAACACTGGACCGGAGTTCCAAGCACCCACATTTAGGTTTCAACTTATCTGTGGTATGCAGACTGACTTAGTGTTGAAGCTTTCATTATTGCCAGTGTAATCCAGAAAAAAAATCAGCTTGGGGTTTAATTCAATTGCCTAATCATAGACCTTTAGGACTAATTTGAGACTTACAGAGATAATAAACAAGGTTTCATGGGTTTGCATATATGACAGAAGACTTATAGGAACCTCACTTCACCCTGAAATATCAGATAGATGTTAGCCAAAGTATTCTTACAACTGAAGTGACAGTGGATAGACATACATTGGTAGCTGAACTAAGTTGATTATTGACCATAAGTGAGCTTATAATTTCAATATGTAGACATATAGATACTCTCATTGAGATTTCTTTAATTAAAAATGGAATTTGATCTTCCATAGTGGGTATTTAGTATGGGTTTGCAGAAACTGGATTGACAGACAAGCACAAGATGTATTCCATAGTTATTTTTTGTATTTAAGGAAGAAAATTAAGAATAAATCTGCACTTCTAATCTAGCCAGTTCACCTGGAAAGAATACAGACTAGAACCCACTATATAGCAATGGAGTCAATGAGCTAAAAGAGTTTGGTTCAGTTCAAGAGATCAGCAACTACTGCCATGCTAGTTGCCCTACGAAGCCTGCTTTGACTTCCAATGCATTTCCCAGAGAGTAAGATATTCCTATAGATGCTATTTTTCATCTCTGCAGCATATCTCAGGTAACCTAGAATATTTCAAAAAACAGTACTTGTCTTCTGTGTTTAGGCAGAGGACTTAAGCCTTTAATGTTCTGGTTGTAAAGGGAAAATAATTAATACTGAAGTCCAAGTTTCTTGAGAAATGAGGCTAGAAATATCAGAAAATAAACATGTAGCAATAAGCATAAGCATACACTTACCTAGACCTTTGTTAGGAAGTGTTAGAAAAGCAATTAGAAACAGATAATGCACACAGGGTAAAGATATTAACCAGGACCAATGCGCCAGATCAAAGGGTGAAGACTTCAACAAGACCATTACTTCCTGATCAGTAAATATAATCTTATTTATGGTTTGCAACATATATGCTGGAGCATTTTTAAGAAAATAAAGACAAAAATATCAATAAATGAACACTTGAAATAAGAAGAATGCTTTGATGTAGAATTATTTTAATGTCTTTGTATTTCTATACCATAGACACTCAAGTGTGAGTAAACAGCTTCGATCATAATTTATTGTTGAGGCAGAGAAATAGATACCTTCACAGAGTCAGTAAAACAGTCTCTTTTAGACATCTGTATTAAGATGAGATGAATCTTGCTTTAGAACTGTTTCTCTCCACTGGGTAAGCTGACAACTTTCTTCTTCTAGCTTTCATGAGAAAAAACAGGTCTCAGACAATGCTGTCATTTGATATCCTTCATCCAGTAGAGCTGTTATTTGTACAGTCCTGTAGAAACTCTCTCTGTTTTATCTATTTTGTATGTAGGAGACAATCACTGAGAAACTTGACACTGTAAGTTTAAATTGGCATGAGCATCCTGAGCATTTCAGACACATATCTTCATCCTCTTAGATGTGGCTGCATCAATAAAAATGTATGTAAGAATCTGAATGAGTGTCAGTCGAATGAACATCAGACTGAGCAAAGTGTAAATAGTAACAATAGAAAAAAGAGGATGTTCATTATGGCTTCTAGTAAAGAAAAGCTGCTGACTGGTGAAGTCAAGTTCAGGAAAAATGAAATCTACTTCATATACTTGCAATTTTTCTCTATCATCATCTTTGACTATTGTAAAAACATTAATTGTAATTACTTAATAAAAACAGAGACAACATTTCTCTCCAGCAAAACTTGTATTTGGCATTATTCAGAAAAGCAGAGATCAGGAAAAGATGTATTTGTATCTTCACTGGGGCATCTGGACACTACAGTGAGAAAATATTAAGACTGTTTAGCTGAGAGATAGTAGAGAGGAATGTAAATCGGTGGTTTATTGTCAGCTAGGGATCAAAAAAGGGGAGGACTGAATGCTGTTCCCAACTGCCTCCCTGGCTGAGTATGTTATATGCTGAATAAAATTTGATTAAGATAAGTGGGCTCTTTGGCTCTTAGACTCATTATTCTTAAAAATGTACTCTGAGACTGACCTGACATTTAAATACTCTGATAGCCTTACAAAAATATAAAGTATTATAAAAATTATAACTATCATGGGATTTTGTTTGTTTCGGGTTTTTCATTTGCTTGTTTGATATGATTTTGTTTTGTTTTCCTCTGGTGGTGTTTTTTTTAATTTTTGTATGCTTGTTTTACTAGAGAACTGATGGTCAAAAGAAGCAAATATAAAGAAGAAAAGGCTACGTGGTCTACAAGCTAAATGAAAAGACAGCAATTTCTGGTGATGGAAAAAAGATCAATAATAGGATATGTGTCTTCTCATTGGCTTGGGTAGTTGAACAGGATTTCTGGAAAAGAAAATTAATTTGAACTGAAGTTAGAAAAATCATATGTGCAGCTCAAAAATCTATATGTGAAAAAAAGGAAATAAAAATATGCGACGTCGACTAAGTCTCTTTGTTCTTCCAACCACATTTTACAAAATAGTCATTTAGTGACATTATTTAATTATTTTTCAAATGTAGCTGTCTTGTTCTGTTGGAGGAATAACTTATTGGGTTATAAAAGGAAAATATGAACTTAGTTACACAGATAAAGCCAGAATATTAAATTTGCCTAATAAAATTACGTACGCATACACAGCCATAGCCCATGTTGTTGTCATGCTGGATGCACAAATTATAATGGTCGTTACAAAATTACATCCTTTTTTCCTTCTGTCTTAAGAAAATTTAGTCTGAATAAATTTTAACACATGTTCAATGTCATAACGTGTCCAAATATTATCATGTATACTTTCCTATAAAGAAAAGAAAATCCTATAATCCATATGGTGAAGGACGAACCGGTTGCCGATCTTACTGTGGCATACCTCTTGAGGATTCATTTATTTAAACTGCAAGAAGCAAGTGAAGCTGAACTTCCTTCCTCTGTGTGGATTGTGTTTGCTGACCTCGGCTAGGGCCAGAAGCACTGCTGTGAGGTGCTGTCACTTCCTTCACAGTCCTAACTTGGCACCGGGGCTGCTGTCCCTTCAGCAGGGATCCCTTCGTTTGGTGCAAGATCAGAAGGCAGCGCCTGTGCCTGGCATATTTATAAACTAACATATGTTGCTGTGACTCTGAATCTTCACTGTCCAAGGCAAAAGAATGAAAAATAACAGAGCTATTCCTACATGTATACTTTTGTTCTTTCAATAGCCCATTATTTTAAATGTATTTCGTGATTCACTCATATTCCTTTTTTCAAAATCTTGTTCAAGCTTGATTTAAATACTGAATTTAAATACTGCAATGGGCGTAATGAAGAAAGTATTTTTGCCAGTCCTAAACTCTTAATATGTAATAAAATTGACGATTCCTTTGGAAAAGCGATGTTTTGACACATTGCAGTTTGCCTACCTCACTTTCAAGAAGCATTTTGCTTTTGTTGCGAGATAAACTAATGTTAAGGATCCAAGTATAATTCTACAGTTGGCCAGGTTCCTTGAAATGTGTCTGCATTCTGTTTATAGATATCTGCTTTAGGTAGTGACTATCAAGATAAAAAGTGTACTTGCTTCTAGTCACAGATCTTTTTTTTTGCCTTTAGTATTAATCTGAAAGCACAATTCCAAAAAAAAAATGAGGTGTTTACACTGTGAAATATTTGCATAACTTTGTGAGAATTTGATGTGTTCTCAGTGCTATGAATACTTCTCAGTAAGGCTATCATTTAAATTATTCTCAAGTAAATAAATTCCTATGTAAAGAAATAAAATTATGCTTCATATGGGTATTTTATAGGCCTCGGCAAGGTGGAGTCTTTAGAGTACATGACACATCCATACTGGGATTATCAGAAAAAAGGAAGGTAGGCATGATGAACAGAAGAAAACACAAGAGAAAGGAAGACCTGATTTGAATGACCCAGACTCAAAGTTCTTAATTTGATATCCCAGGGTTCTAAAACAGTCTTAAATGGAATAAATTTTTTTGCCATTACAGAAACATTAAAACCTTTCATTAGCAAAGTCTGGAGAATTCCCAGAGAGAATATTGACAGTCAAGAGCCTTTTTAATGTGGAACTGAAAAAGGCTTTTATACTTCAAGAACTTACCATTGCTTTCTTGGGGTCCAGTTATGATTTTAGGTTTTGATCAGAGGAGTTTGCACTTCAGGAAGACAAATTGTTGCCAGAATCCTACAGAGAGAAGGAAAAAAAACCAAAAAAAACTAACCAAGACAAAATAACCTCAGATGTTATATGTTATCTAAGTTTAAATCCACAGCAGAAAAACATGAGGCTGACTTTATACTCAACAAAGTTTTAGTGATTTGTTGGACTCATGTAGCTGACTTAATTGGACCCTCATCTTATTTCAAATTAATGCAGAACCAAACTTCCCCTCATTCACGAAGACAGTCCTGGAGTTAGTAGTTACACTTAGTAGTCAGCACCGGATGACTTCATTGGTTTATAGTTGAGTCTGGGATATTATTATTATTTAACTGACAGTGCTCAAGACATTTGTGAATTTTCATGTCTAACTTAAACACAGAGGGCTACATCTAAACCACTCCCATGCTTATTTTTGGCGTGTTCCTATTTCAGTCATTTATACATTTATATTCATACATATAGAACATAATTTTATAAATATATATATATATTTTCTTAAATTCACATATCATATCAGTATTCATATAGTCCTCACAATGCGTATCATACAATCTAAAAAAAGCATAAAGGGCACAGCAAAAATACAGCCATCACAAGTGAAGACAAATATGGCATGGCAAACCAGCCTATAGGCTTGATACTACTGCATGGGGTGCTTGAAGAGATGCATTTAAATTTTATTTCCTGTCTCAGCCTTGTTTGAATTTACAATAACTTTCTTGGAATAAATCTGCTGTCAACTGTGATTCTAGATGCTTAAAATAATGAAAAACAAAACAAAATTTAACTGTTAAAATATTTACCACTTTTTTTTTTATTTACCACATTTATTTTACTTTAGTCTAGTTCTATCACAGCAGTTTGCTAAGATGCAAAATACATAGGAGAGAAAAATGTACACTTTACACTTTTACTTGTCTATCGCACTTCATAATATAATTTTTAAAAAGTACCAGCAAATTAGACAGTTATAGGTAAATTCTGTACTAATATCCAGTAAGATGTAAAAATGTAAGAATGTAAAATATAGCTCTTGCTATTACTATTATTGTATATCATAATATGAAATAGCTTCTCCTAAATTCTAAATAGGATGGGCATTAATTTAATTAACAATCACTGTTTGCACCTGTGGAAGTCTGTAGAGGCTAAAATTCCAAGATTATAGCTTCCATAGTATTTTTCTTCTTTTGTGTCAGAAATTACAAGAAATTGAAATTTCTTGGTAGATGTAAGTTCATGATGAAAATATGATAGTAGGGAACAATAGATCAGTGTACTTTTCTCTTATTAGAACTTTCCTGATCAAAAGGTTGCTAATGAGTCCAGAAAAAAATTATTAATAAATATGTATGAGTCTATATGCTTTCAACTTTACAGCAAATCTCATTGCCTGAAATACTACAGTAACCAGTAAAGTAACTACCTACCCATTTTCACTTCTGCATTGTAAAATGAAGTCCTATTAAAAGCATATACTATACTTTAAATTGTAGAATTGCTTTTCCCACAGAATTACTGTTTCTAAATCCAAATTGCCAAAGACTGCTCTATGAGCCTCTTCCAGCTGCCTGGCTTATTTTTTGTTCTTGTTTTTTGTTTCTCATTTATAAATTGAAAAGGATGTGGAAAAATGCATTCCTATTCAAATGAATCTGCTTCTACATAATAAAACAAATGCTGCAATGTGATCCCTTTCAGGCAAACAGCTCAGGAAAGCAACTGCAAGCTTTTTCTTACTTCACTGCTATGCTTTATTGCCAAAGTAAAACACTTCAGGGAAGTATTAAATATGCATGCTATTCTTTTTTCTAATTTTAGTGTGAGAATTACCCTCAGAACTGTGTTTATACAGTGTGCAGAATATAGCAGATCTCTGGCAGAGTTAAGAAACCCATGAGGAGGTATCAAAGTTTATGCATCTTACTTCAAATTAAATCTCTGCATCAGCAGGGTATTTTCCTCTTATCTTTAATAGAGGCAAGGAGATGGGTTGAGAAATGTTAGGTGGCTTGTGCTTCGTTGTCATTTTTATCCTTCCCTCTCTAAAACTAAAGAGACCCATTAAAAGTATTCATGATAAGCTCTAAAATGTTATTTGCTATCATTTGTTTTTACAGTTCTGTGAGATATTTTGCTTTTTCTAGGAGTTCTGAGTTGGAATAATTATAAGTATATGCATCAACTAAAATTACTGTGCCTTACAAAGCCACTTTTTCTGAGTATTTAAACTTTCATTTTGGAACTAAAATCTTCAATCTGAAATCAACTTATATTTCTCTAGGACTTGGTATTTTGTGGGGTTAATTTACAACAGTCATCCAAATTCCTTTTCTAAATGATATATTGACTACTTTTCTTTATTTGAAATGGGAAGCTAAAAGTAATATAATATTTAAAAAAAAATAATCTGAAAATGACACTATTACTTAATTCAGGTAAGTGTATAAGCATCTGCTTCAAACTGATTACTTAATTTGAGTACCATCAAAGTCAGTGGGGGTTAAGGACCTCCTCAAAGTTAAATGTGTATTAACGTGCCTGGGAACAATATCTACAGTTCCATATTTGGAGGAATGCAACATTCATTTGCTAATTTGATGACATGGCAGGACTTCGATGAAATGGGAGCCAGTAAACTCCTTGCAACACAGCTCCAACAGCTTGCTAATGATATTTAACTAGCTTGTAGGATACTAATGACTAAGCTTTTGTTTCTAGTCATGGACAACTTTGAGAAAATAGGTATTTCATTACTCAGTTAAGTGCTCTGAATTGTTAGCTATTTTTGTGATAATGAAACAAGAAATACCTGCATGAATCACTGAGTGAAACTGAATGTCTCATTTGGGCTGAAGGTTCTGCTTACATCTCTGTACATAAAAGCTAAGTGATGAAATACCTAATGGTCATCTCCCTTGAAGGCCTGATCTAAATTCAGTTAAAATAATTAGAAAACTTTCCATTGACTTCAATTACCATTGGAGCCTACTTTTTCAGCTTTTACTCACACAATGTTCCCAGGAGACACAGTATGAGTTTTACATGGCCAAGACCTAGATTAAAAGGTAGTGACTTGGGCAGCAGACTTATTAGAGTAATTGAATGTATTTTCTATTTTTTACATTAACATAGTCTTTCAGAAGGTGAGATTGTGCCTAAATGGTTTTTATTCAAATTGAAAGCAAGTACCTTTGAAAAAACAATTCTCTTCCATTATGTCTCTTCATGATGTTGTGTACAGACACAGGAAGTTGGAATATGTGAGACAGACTAAATGTGAAACAGCATAATCAAATATGGAAGCACCACATAACTGCATCAGTAAGAGAAATGCAGCATATTTTTAGCATCTCTGCCATTATCAATACTCTGCTGGACGCAGCACTCCCCATGTCTCACGTCTTTTGCAATATCTTACTCTGTTGTTCTTGATTCTTTACCACGTTCTGTGTCTCTGATATTCTGTTTCGTATCTTCTGCTGGGATATCCAGACTTTGGCAACCATTCTAGAACCATCTTTACCAATCTGTCAGATTTTATTTTTGGTGACACTCTTGTACTCTTGTACATTGCTGTTGCTCTTCCGGATCTTCTCATATGTTATTTCACATTACTGCCCAATCCACTGCTATTCCTCCTTAAATATTGACATAATTTAATTAATAACTTATTTGATTTTTTTTTGGAACAAATTAGAACTTGATTTTTCTTTTACAGAACTAAATTTTATATTATTAGCAAGGAAAGTACTGTATCAATTTTATAAACTTTCGTCTGGATGAGTAAATGCTACAGTCAGTTCAAGTCTTTGCAAAATTCAGATTCCCCCTCAAGTTTCACAAAGTTGTTAAGTAAGGGTTTTACACTTACTAGTGGAAGAGTAAGATCTATATTCAAGTATTTGTTAGGTGGAAGAGGAAATCTTTTCAAAATCTTGGATGAATGCTCTGATTATTTTGTAAATGCTTACCGTGATGGAACGTTAATTTTGATTTAATTATTTTGTCTTTTGTATCTTTCTGTTCTTTCTGTTTGTTTTGTGATTCAGGTGTATTCCACAAAGTATCTCTTCATTTGAACACTAGAACTGGTTGAAAAAAAAGCAATTGTTTCAAATAAAAATGTCACTAACTAACTAATGTTTCACAAATTTGAGCATTTTTGCTGAATGATTGAAAACACTTTTATCTGTCTATAAAAATGGCAGTCAATTAATCTGGTTTCATAACCAGTAACTGGAAGAGTGGAGCTCTGATAATTTTGGACTTACAGTGGTCTACAAATCTTCCCTTTTCCATGTGATTGAATTCAATCTGGCCTAGGGCTGAGTTAAGTCAAAGCTCTTACTGTGTAAGGACTATGCAGTTGTAGACAGAAATAATCGTGGTCTCAGCCAAAATGAAAATAAAATCCTGACAATAAACAATATAAAACACACTAATTGCCATTGGTTTGCATTACTGATTAACAGGCTTAAACAAAGAAAAAGGTCATCAAGAGTGGATTTTATTCTCCACACCTTTGAAAAATATGTAAGCAAACAAAGCACAGTCATCAGCATAGTTCATTTAGCACCAATTACATATCCATTATAGAAAAGGCATTTATTATGCTAAAATGAAAAATGCTTGGGTTTTATGAGATTAAATTCATTAGAAGACTGGTCACAGGTCTGCATCACAACATTTTTAAAAGTGAAAAAAGTATTTTTTTTATGCTGTTTATTTAAATATGCATAGAATTTGTAAGTAATACGCCTATAAAATATAGTTTGTATACTAAAATGCATATATATTACATATGTAGGTCACTTACATTTATATATGGTCTATATGTTTACATGGTTGTATGTATTTACATGCACATGTGTTTGTGTGATCCAAATGGTAAAAACAGTTACTGGGTTTAGCCCGATACTTGCAAAACATTTCAGGCTAAACTCAGAAGTTTAGTAACTGTTTTTTTGTGTGTAGGTATAACACAGAGATGTAAAAAAATCACTGATTTCAGAACTTCACAAATATGTCAATTACCGATAGGGTGTAGAAAACTGAACACAGTAGCTATGTATAAGTTCTACATCTACTCTGGAAGAATTTGTATGTACATATAAATATTTTATGTAGGAATTAAACAAATTTAAAATATTATTTTTCCTTTCTGAATGGGACTAGAACTTCTGGAGATGTGAGATGTCCTCTGATAGAATTCAAAGCTGGAACAGTAGCTAACCTACTCATAGCTTTTAAATTATATGCAGTGGTGACAAAAGAGAGCTATCTAATTAGGTCCTTTTCATAAACTGATGAGGTTCAGAAACATCTCAAAAATCCTTCTATAGCAATACTCATGTAATTTCTAGTGATTTTCTCCCTTTTCTTTATTTTTGATTGCTCTCTAATGTATGGCTTAGATTTTATTGAAACTACTTGGAATTTATAGATAAGATACTCCCTCAAATTCTGTAGGTTACGGACTTCAGAAGACATCAAGTCTGATTTATCTGTTTCTGTTCAGGAGTTGCTGTTCTTAAGTATAAGATGTATTCTTCTCATTTTGTAGGCAAATGTAAATTTTTCAGGAGCTAAAGTAAACTTCTTAATATGTCATCTTGACTGATGTCTCGTGAAGTCATTGTTCATTGATTCAAAACCTAACTCACAAATCTACTTTAAATTCATGTGATAAGTTTCAAGTCTGCCTTCATATTTGGCCACTTCTTAACCAGGAGTACATTGACTTGAAAAGAATGAAGCAACTAAGGTGGCCAGGGAATTAAGCTGATTTGATTTAAGATAAGCAGAGATTTAAAGAATGTTAGCTTTCACAGATTTACTAAGAGAGAGCAAAAAAGCTGCATGATAATCCCCTGGCTATCACTCAAAGAGGTACATACCAGAGATAGAAATGGAAAGTATCACAGGAAAATTGTATAAGTAGGAGGGAAACAATATTATAAAATTAAAATTCAAAATTGATATGAAAACCACAAATTTCCAAGTTTTTGATCTGATATATTAGACTATAATTGTGTTAAGGAAGTGCTATATTAGTGGAATTATGTAAATCAAACAGGACAAAGCATAAATACACTGTGAAGATATGAAAGGCAGAAAAAATGGCTATTTAAATCCAAAGCACTTCTAATCTCTTAAATTCATGACATAAATACTAGAGATGGAGGAAGAATGAAGCCAAACCCAAGTATACATTATGGATGAATCAAGTAAGAAATATGGAGTGCTTAGATTGTCTTCGAGTTCCAAATAAGAGGACAAGATTGTTCATGTCATGGAGGTCAATCAACAAAAATCCCCAATAACTAGAATTCAGTCACAGTTTGATGCCACACAGCATTTCAGTTTACCTACTTTCTAGGACTGTTTTACCCTGAAATTCATTACTTACTCTTCTTCTTAGCCTGGATGCTCACTTGCCGGTGACAGTTAAATTTGTCATGCTTGCTCAGTAGAGCCTGTTTTGGGGGAAAAGGTACCTCTCTTCACTTTGGGACTCAAAAAGAAATCAGATGCATGATCCAAGACCAACAAGAAACCCCCAAACCTACATGTATTTGGCACTGTCAAATTTGTGTATAAACATCATGTCTCATTTGATAGGTGTGATGTAGTTTAAGAATGAAGTAAAAAATTTGTAAGCTTGTTTTTTTGACCCTGTCAGATAGAATGACTTTGAACTTTCATCTCCTAGAACATTTCTATGACAAGCAGTCTGAGGGGTATCCTCAGTAGGAGATCTTATATTTTTTGAAGACATATCTCAGTGCTGTTGTGGATGGGCCTGTAATGGAGTTAGAAGGAATGCAAGGTAACCTTATAAAACAGTTGGAGCTCACACAGAGGGATGGAATTATCATTAGAGAGATTACAATAAAAAATGTTCGGTTCAGGTGCTATTTTCAGCTTCTGTTTTGATCCATTTGAGTATATTTGGTTTTTTTCTATTAGTAAGACAAATCCCTTTTGATTAAGTCTTATCCTCTGAAGGTGATGGGAAAAATTGATTCAGGCAGGTGAACAGGATGTTTATGCCTATCATTTCTTATCAGTACTTATTCAGAAATTAGAATATAATCTTCACTACTTCTGTAGGGAATTTAATTACTCCTATTCTTTCAGGCATCTAAATTTTTGCTACAAGAGGGTACCTAAATTAGAAGATCTATGTTTTACCTACAGTTGTATTTCATCAATTGAAGGAACTGAGGTAAATAAACATGCACACATATTAATTTAATAGATTAGTAATCATTGCTTGAGTCAAAAATGCATCAAGACATGACACATACATTGATATATTTCAATACTTGTCAATGAAGAAAATCACAAAAATCGCCACATTTCATGTTACATTTCAAATTTAGTCATATTCAGGGAAAAAGAAAATAAATTCATCTATGAAACAGGAAGAATATTTTTGTCTGTTCTTAAATTACCTTACAAATCAAGAGAGTAAAAATTGTGGGACAACAGGTGTAGTAGAGAAACAGAATAGGAAAACATAAAATAAAAGTCTCTTAGTTTTCTTCCATCTTTTTAATGAGCTGATACAAAGGCCTAAGGTTTCAGATGTTGTTTGAAAATTAATTATTCGTTTCTGAAATCTGAGAAAATGAAGGTTTTATTTTGTTTTAGATCCTTTTGTTAAATCTGTTAATCTATTTGTAATCTCATTCTGATCCTTTTTAATCAGTAAAGATTATGGTAACATACTGGTTTAGTTACAGTATTGGTTGATTGGCTTCAATAAGTAAGGAAAAAAACCAGTACCCTGTATGTGTTTAAAGGGAATACAAAAGCTATCTACCACACTATGTAAAATAGCCATGTATAAAAATAGAAGTGGTTAGGTTTTGGGAATAGGGCCATATTTCTTATGGCTGAGAGACAGCAAAATGCTTTGGTCCATTCAAAAACGGGTTTAGTCAAAGAATTAGCTTATACTATTTAGCACCTGGCCTATTTTATGTCTTATCGTGGAGTTCAGGGGCTGCAGGCCTGGAACCTATTGGAGTACTTGGTAATGTGTTGAGTGCCAACACTTTCCTACAATTGTTCTTACTCAAGTCTTTTGGATGCATGGTATACTGTCTTCTTGGACTTCCTGTAGCTTCTTGTAGCAAGATTGACAGCTTCCTTATCAGTACTACATTTACTTCCTGGTTTGGATTGGACAGGTTCAAGCAAAACAAGCAAATGAATAAATAAAACCTTGATATGATTCTGGTCATTCTAAATGTGTGAGAAAAGTTTCTCTGTAGCTTACTGCTTAGGTATGACAATTCCTTGAGCCTAGCTAAACTGAGTATCTGCATTGGTTGTTGCTGATTCCACAAACTTTAGTCTTGTCTAATACCAGGAGTGACCTTTCTCATAAGTTCATCTGCTCAGTGCAATTGGTGGCTTTTTAAACTTTCTGTATTTGGTTTGTGTGGTAAGATTTTGGTAGCAGTGGCTGGTCTACAAGGGTGGTTTCTGGTGAGAAGACACCAGAAACTGCTTCCATGATGGACAGAGACAAGTTCTAGCTGGCTCCAAGATGGACCTGCTGGTGGTCAAAACTGATGTAACAGAACCTCTGCCAGAACATATTTAAGAAATGGTGAAAAGCACTGTGTACCAGCAGCTGGGAGAGAGGAGTGAGAATATGTCAGAACAAGGTCACTGAAGACAGAGGATGAGGAAGTGCTCCAGGTGCCAGAGCAGAGATCCATCTCCCTGTCCTTGCTTCAACCTATGAGTCTGTATGATATTTTCTCTCTGTCCTGTTTATGGAGTAGGATTGATAGAGTTGCTTGTTGGGCACCTGGCAGCCAGCTGAGGTCAACCCATCACACTTTTCTTATAAAGCACCAGTTGGGAAGAAGTCAGTACCTACTTGGCTAGGGTCAAACTCATCCCCCAAGGGTGTATCTTGGTCAAACACATCCATGTATATATTCTATTTAAAACACAACAATGTCTTACTTCATAGCACCTGATCCCAAACTAGCCTTGCATACAGAAAATGTACAAGGTATAGAGATTAAATTTTAGCTACATATAAATGTATAAATGTGTTTGTTGGTTTCATGCGTGTGTGCATGTTTCCAGTTCTTTATTGGTGCTCTCAGTGCAACCAACAAGAAGAGAAGATGAAGCCCAGAGTAAAAGACTTACAGAAGCATAAATAAGTGTACAGAGGGACAGGAATGAAAAGCAAAGGTGAAAATTTCTCTTGTGCATTTTTTCTACATGGTGAAACTTGGTTGCAACAGTAAATATTTCAAATATCTCAGGTCCCCGGGAAGTAAGTTCCAAGTGCTAACTCTGAAACATGGACTCCCAGAGACCACTCTGACCAGAAGTGCTTTCCCTTGAAGAACTAAAATTCTTTTGTCAATTTAAGCATTTTCATAGTGCAAAGAAGGTATCAAATGTGGTACTAATCACAAATACCCCAAGTAGAAAGTATTAAGGTGGCATAAATGTCACATTAACATCTTTCTGTTTATTCTTTGCTCTCTAAGATATATAGTAGCCCTAACTCTGTAGTTCACAGAACATCACTCCTCTAAATTACAGTGTATTTTGTCCTTGAATTCTTCTTCATATATCTGTCATATTTGACAAAGTATCAGAAGCTTCTCAGCAGGATGAATTATTTATAAATATACCTAACATTTTGAAAAACAGATGTGAGATTTTTGAGGTGAGAATCATATGAAATAAGTGAAACTATGTAGTATTATTGATGAATATTGATTGATTATTTATGAAATGAAAAGTTGATCAATAGTTTTGTAAAGGATCGCCTCATTTCAACTTCCTATATCTATGTTTATACCCTATTAATCTAACATTCAGCACCTGGCTGCTACAGCTTTCATTAAAGCTTGTACAAAATCTGGAAGGTCATGTCAGTGACACAGTTGTGACTGCCCCCAAGCTGCTGATTATTTTTTTTAGGTTCTGTTTAATTCTGTCTTGTTTTCAAGAAAGTCATGTGTGCCTGCAAATGATGTGTAATGTTTGTTATTTCTGGATGAATGCACTTAATTATCTCTAAAAATCATTTAATCAACAGATGTCTCCTCCTCCTTTCTTTCTACTAATCATTCTCCATTGTTGTGAAACTTTTTTTTTTTTTTCCCCTGAGTCCTTGTATTCCCTTTTTTTCTTAGCTCTAAAGGATTTCTCCTTCAGGGCAAAGCTCTCTCTCAAAACCAAAAATTGTGTAGCTGCTTAAAGCACACCATAAAAGCTTTGCAAACATTCCCTAGTGTATGTTTGAATACATCTATGAGATCTGTCCAGACAGCTTAAAAGAAAAAAATATGAAAAAAAAAAACAAGAATCACCTAATTTTAGTAATTGCTACAGTGTGTTGTAACAACTAATGCTTCAAAATACCCTACAGTGCTAATAGCACCACACTATATGCAAACGATGGAAATTTTTCAGGGTCTACAAATCAAGAGGTGTACAAAGGAGAAATTGCCCTCATAAGGTTAACACCACAATTATTAGGGTTTATGTTTTCTGGTAAATCTTAATGACAATATGAGTAAAATATTTTAAATCATCCTTCATACTGGAAATATAAATAAAAATCATTGCCTTTGCAAAGTGACTGTCAGTTTTGTGGAATCACCTCATTTTTTAAATTGAAACATAACTTTTTAAGTGCTGATACTGCAATATTTTAATCTATTGCTATTAAAATACCTGTGAAATGAATAGAAGTGCTAATGATGAAAAATGTGAAATATGTGTATATTGTTTGCATAGTATGAAACAAAGCTAAGCAAATTCTGCTTTTATGCTTCAAAGAAGCATAAGCCTCTAACATGACCACTTAGGTCATAAGAAATTCCAGAAAATAGTTACCTAACATTGCTTAAAAGGATGCAGTTCTCTAATTTGAAAGAATTATTTTCATGCTTTTGGCCAAACATAAAACTGAAATGATGATCAGTCTGAGAGACAAAACAATGACACAGTTTTCAAAACTACTTTTCTTTTTAGAGTCTGTTGATTCACAGAAATGCCCTATAGGCTTGTTGACATAAAATTCAGTCTCTTAAAGAAATACAGACATAATGTTACAGAAATATAATTTTTTAACAGAACATCCTAACAAGAATTTTTCAGCCCCATGATCAGTAGAATTTTTCCACCTTTTTTTTTTACTCTAGTATGTCATTTATCCATTTCTATAAATCCATCTACCAACTTTATGCACTCATTTCAATGAGAACTTCAGACAGCTTATTATCTTAATATATGTAGGTTTATTTTTTCCTAGACCCTTCATTCCAGCATATATTATGGTAGGGAATGCTTTTACATGCTTATTTATTTTAGTATTAGTGCTATCTATCACTATATTATTATTACCCATGGTGCCTAAAAGTATTTGCTGTAACTCAAGATTTTACATGGCACATATTGAGACAAATGCCGATTTTCCATACAGCTGATGTTGCAAATACAGATTAGGTGCATATAATGTTTCTTACAAGGTAGGTACTTCATAGGATGAAACACAAGTATTTCTACTCCATTATAAATTATTCTGTGGAGTTAGTCTTTCATCATAGTCAATAAAAAGAAATAGGTACTCTCAGATTGCGTACCTGATTTAGAGGTCTGAACCAAATAAAATGTAATGCAACATGTACATGACTATTTTCCTTCATTAAGAAAATGAGGATGGCAGGGATACCAGCTCTCACAGAGACTTCTACAGTGTTGCCCTGTCTCCTGCAGTTTTTCTATGTGTTCATTCTTTGATAAAGTTTCTCACACACTTTCTATAAACATAGTAATGTTTTGTTAATTGTACCCTTTGTTTACATATTTTTCTCTTGGGTGGAGAATGTTTGATGGACTGTTCTGTTGACTAATGAGGATGGAAGAGGTGGCAACCTCATCCTCCAATCCATGGTCATTCCTAGAAACATATATATATGAAAAGAATAAACAACCAGGGCTCTTTTCCTTTTGGCCAGCGAACTGCAAAGAACTCGTTTCTGGAGTTCTTCTTTCGTGTCCTAGAGCGTCACTATGATGTAGACATTACATGAAATAAATCCAAGTCATGGAATAATTAAGCTGCTCTTATGGGCATTATGGATATTTCTACAGCAAAAAAAAAATCCATTGAGGTAAAGGTAAAAATAACATCATTTTGCATTACATGGTTTAAATACTTTAATATTTTATATCTTTAGTAGAAAACATTTTTATTATAATCTCTATCGTAAATCCAGACCTAGACTACACTGAATAATTTTGCTGGTATGGGCATTTTGGAGCAAAATATCTGAGCTGTTAAAGCCAGATTTTTTGTTGGTTTAACTAATTTTACAAAGGGAAATTGTCCACATTTGTTAATATAAAAAATTCCTTTTTGGCATACCATTATCTATACTTGGGTTCTGCTTATATAGCTATGGTGGCTATGTATTGCTATTATGGTGATAGGCTGTAGAATATTTAAGCCTCTCAGGGAAACAATTGCAGAAATCATTAAGGAAATATAATTTGCATGGACCCCAAGTTCCTCAAACACAGTCCCCCTGTTAAAAGTAGGTTTGAAAGATAGTCTAGTGACAACCAACCTTAACTACAAATGTTATACCTTAAGGACTAATAGCTACTATCAAAGAATGGATGCAACATATTCATAATGTATTGGAATGTCTGTCTGACATGGTGATCTTCGAGACATAAGACCCCCCAGGATTTCAATTATTAACTCTTTGTCTGGTAACAAAAATGCTACCTGAGGCAGAGTTTAATTATTCTGTAGTAATAGGACTATTGTACAGTTACCTATTGAGACATTGGACAAATGACATGATTATCCAAGCCGTTTAGCCTTTTTTAATGGATCCTATGGAGCTATCACACCTAGAAAACTCCACTTATTGAAATTCAGAGCAACTATCTTTAGGTAATAAAGAGTGGGAACTTTAGGGTTATTCTTGTCATCACTCGTCAGATTTCCACCAGCTAAATATTCAGTGTACAGCAATCTCATCTATCCTTTTGCACAGTCAACATTACAGAATATAGATCATCAGCATGGGAGGAAATGAAGGCTCTATGGAGAGGAGAAAATAATCTTCTTGTGGTTAGTCTCCTAACTAAGTAGTACTTTTTGTAGTGATCTTACCAGTTTCTCACAAGGTTTGGGGCCCTCCTCAAGAGCTTTACCTTGAAGCTGTGTGCTTGTTCCTAAGGTACTTGTACTGAGTACAAGTTCACAAGCAACCCTGAGAAAACATTTCTCTGTCTCTGCTGTTGAAGTTGAAACACTGGCAAGAAGAAGCTGGGGAGAAAAATGAGCAAAGAAAGTAAAACTTTGATTTGCTAATAAAAAAAAATGGTTACATAAGAAAGAGGACCCTTCCATCTGGCTGTATTAATTGTTGACTAATTTAATATTTACAAAGTGATTCGAAAGGATTTAATACAATTATAGCAGTGACTTAATTATAGGTCTAAGAGGGCAACATTCATCTGATATATGCTATGGTGTTTAATTCACTGCACACACACAATGATGAATGTACACAAAAGTACAAATGTACACCTGTTAAAAATTCCCCTCAAGTTCAGTGAAAGACATTTAATGTCTTTGTATTTCCCAGTGAGTGGGGGTTGAGCCCCAAGGAGTGGGTGTATCAGACGAGGCCACATCATTAACTTTCAGTGATAGTCCTCCAAACTTTTCAAACCTTAGAATTTCCCAGTTCTGAAAAATATTCCACTCAGAGGGAGGTAATGGACACAGCCTGCTACTGTCCAGGAGACCTCAAAGGACCTCACTCAGGACCACCATTTATACGGTCTCAAGATGGTTGGTTTTAGACTTCAGTCAATTTCTGTTCTGACCAACATCGTAGTAAGTAACTACTGGAATTTTTCAAAAGTCCAGTAACAATGGTACCATTCCACTTGAGCTACAATTCAGGTAAGTAATCTTCCAAGGCTTTTGGGGGATGAGTGATGATTTCTTGTGCCCCTCCTTGGTCAGGAAGCAGTATGGCAATTCCAGCCCCACTTTAGCCATGCGAGAGTTCCTGGTACTGTCAAAGGACACTTCACTGCCCAACTCATTGCACACAGGCCAATGGCTAATGGGAATTTCTGAAGCTGTGGAACAGTCCAAAGCACAGGGGCAGTGTATGCACCACCGTGGATATACACACATGGAGACGTGGACACACCCAGAGGACGAGGACACTGCCACAGCTGTTGCTACACAGATGCCTACAAACAAGGTGCTACCCTCAGCAGCCCCTGCCTTTGGGAGTCACACCAGACACAGGCCCAGATGGCCATGTCTCCTCCTCTTCTTGGGCTGGCAGAGGGAGAAGGTCACTAGTGCAGCACACACACCACATTCCCCAGCTCCAGACACACACACATTTGTGATTTCCCCAAGCACTGGCACAATCCCTGACCCAGTGTCTGGAGATTAAAGATGCCGCTGGCTCCTGTAGCTGACACCAAGACCCCGCTGGCTCCAGGAGCTGACATCAAGGGCCAGGGGTGCTCACAGCCCCAGTCTGAGTCCAGCAGCTGGCACACATTCCCCTCATGCCTGTTCCCCCAGTAGCTGGCACTGATTCCTTGAAGCCCTGGCACACATAGGATAGAGAGTGAGATTATGCAGAGGTCATTAATAAAGGCTGTAATAAAACAGGACAGATTGCAGAGATCAGGTGCATAGCTCAGCCAGACAGGAGCACTGAAGGGCCCTGTTTTGCACCCAACTGCCCCTTTTATAAGTTTTTCTGTGCCTGTTTTGTTCAGAGGACATTCTGGGTTTTCAGAAATAGAAAGAAAAAAAAATGCATAGAGGTTTATGGAAAAGATGCAGAAACTTTATTCTGATGTTTGTAGTGACAGGACAAGGTAATGATTTCAAGTTGAAAGCAGGTAGCTTTAGATTGGATATAAGGAAGAAACTTTTTACAATGAGTGTGGTGATACACTGGAGCAGGTTGACCAGGGAAGCTGTGGATGCCCTGTCACAGGCCATATTCAAGAACTGCTCTGGTGGGACTTTGAGAAAACTGATCCAGTGAAAGGTGTCCCTGCTTATGGCAGGGGGCTAGGACTAGATGATCACTAAAGGGCCCTTCCAATTCAAAACATTTTGTGATTCTGTAAGCCTAATATTTCAACTAAAACAGTAACACATAAAGAACCAGCAAATGGATAATGAGACTTGAGACCAACAATTTTAAGCAGAATTTTAAAATAATTTATTTAATTTTATATTAAGAGATACGAGCTATGCAAAATTAATTCTGAAGGTAACATCTAGTCTAAACTCTACTTCATTAAACCTTTTATTAATATCTATACTGTTAGCAATTGTTACAGCACTAGGAACAACAGGTTTTTGTTCGTCCTCATTTCCAACATCCACAAATTTTCCATATAATTATTAATTCATTGCATTAGAACTTTTATGAAATTTAAGTAATCTCTGAACAGAAGTTTTAGCCTTCCTTTTCTAGGGCTCTGACTCTTTGATCCTCCTAGCACTGTGGTCTGTTCACATTATGTGAGGACAGTAATTGTGAAAATGTCTTTTTTTTTATGTTAGTTCGCATTCACCTTGGACTCATTTCACAAAAGTACAAACAATTACACTTGTTGAAAACTGATGGAGAATCAAGCCCAGTTGGATTCATTTACACCTATGTGATACAAGTGAATATACCACACAGAGTGCAAGGCAATTGAATAGAACAGCAAATGCTGGTCCAGGTTTCATAAAATGCATAATAAGGTCTTTTATTCTCTGTTTTCCTGCATTCCCTAGGTATGCATGTAAAGAGGAATGGAAGAAGGAATTTTATACTGGGTTTTCTGTATTACTAAAGTAAGGAGAAAAAAAAGAAATATTATCTCCTGTGTCATTCATATGAGATTTCAGTTAAAGTGATGCAGGTCTAATTCTGATTCAGACTGTATATGCCTTGAAAAATTTTGGTCCCCATCGTGAATCTTTTGTGCTCATTTTCAGAACTGAGAGCATAATCCTCAGTTGTGCAATAGAAACAATTTGTTCCAGGGTCCTTAGCCAGTAATGTTCCAGAAACAAGACGAACTACAAAGCAATTCTCCCAATACATTTATCAGAACAATGTGATACATGCCCAAGTGCAATAGTAGCAACAAAGCACTGATGATATTTCTAAAGCACGACTTAATTAAGTTGTTGTTCATGCAGTAAATACAGCATCAGATTCCCAGGCCTGTCCTACTGTGTTGAGGGACTTAAGGGTTACATAGCACACATTGGAAACAAGGACATGCTTCAGGCATAATGAAGAAGTCTTGGGGGGAAAAAAAATGCAAGCAAATGAGGAAACAAAGGGAACCCATGACAGATAATTTAGTACAAGATATTGGATCAAAAGCTATTTTTATTTCTTATCATGCAATTGAAATTTCTAAGTAAAATTACTGCAATAGAAATAAAGGGAATGAGGATTCTACACTAAGAGAAAGACAGTAACAATAATAAACAAATAAGAATGTGAATAACCTTGAATTAAGTTACACTAAACCTTTCATTTACACCAAACTAAAATAAACTAAGCCTTCAGTGGTAAGTGGTATTCCTCAGGGACTCATCCATATTGGGACCACGGTTATTTAATATTTTCACTAATGAGATAGAGGGATCAAGTGCACCCTCAGCAAGTTTGCAGATGACACCAAGCTGAGTGGTCCTGTTGACACACCTGAAGGATAGGCTGCCACCCAGAGGGACCTGGACAAGCTTGAGAAGGAAGTGGATGTATGGGGAGGGATCGCATGCAGTTTAACAAGACCAAGCACAAGGTGCTGCACCTGGGTTGGGGCAGCCCCCGGTGCCAACCCAGGCTGGGGGATGAACAGACCCAGAGCAGCCCTGCCCAGAAGGACCTGGGGGTGCTGGTGGGTGAGAGGCTGGAGATGACCCAGCCATGGGCACTCCCAGCCCAGAGAGCCAAACGTGTCCTGGGCTGCAGCAAAAGCAGCGTGGGCAGCAGGGGAGGGAGGGGATTCTGCTCTTCTGCTCTGCTCTGGTGAGACCCCACACCTGGAGTGCTGCATCCAGCTCTGGGGTCCCAGGGCAGGAAGGACATGGAACTGTTGGAATGAGTCCAGAGGGACACCAAGATGACTGACCCTGAGATTAGCTCAGCTGGTTAGAGCATGATGCTAATTATGTCAAGGTCACAGGTTTGGTCACCAGTCAGGACATTTGCTTAACAGCTGGACACAATGACCTTTGTGGGATCGCCCCAACCCAGAATATTCTGTGATTAGAGGGATGGAACATGTCTCCTATGAAGGAAGGCTGAGAGAATTAGGATTGTTCAGCCTGGAGACGAGGCGGCTTTGGCAGAACCTAATTTTGGCCTTCCAGTACTCGAGGGGAGCCTACAAGATTGAGAGGGACTTTTTCCAAGGGCAGGTAGTAATAGGACAAGAAAAAATGGTTTTGAACTGAAAGGGAAAAGTTTTAGATGAAATATTAGGCAGAGATTCTTTAATCTGAGGATAGTAAGACACTGGAACAGGTTGGCCAGAGAAGTAGTGCTGCCTGGGAGTGTTCAAGGCCCGGTTGGATGGGGCTCTGAGAAAGCTGGTCTAGTTGAAGATGTCCTTGACCTCTGCAAGGGTTTGGATTAGAAGATCTTTAAAGGCCCTTTACAGCCCAAACGGTGCTATTTTTAATGGAAATACTAATGATAATTTTATTTATATTGCTCTTACAAGGACTAAGAATGACACATTGGAAGAAAAGGTCCATAGCATTTGTAAACATATTTCTCAGCTTCCAGACTTACCTAAGTACAAAAATGCAAGTGGCTCTTTCTTGCAACACTTTCAGCAGGTATGACTTGCTGTCCCATGACAGTGATGCTAAGGACTAACATATTCCTGCTCACGTAATTTAGGTAGAAAATCCAGCATAGGGATGCCTGCCTGTGCTTCATTTCATAACTAGGGATGCTGTGGATGCATGACCTTCTCAGTTCACCTGAAGAAAATGAGAATCTGAACAACTGGCTTTAGAAAGCAAATTTATTATTATTATTATTATTATTATTATTACTATTACTATTAACTCCCTGACAGCTTAAAGCATTTGATTTAATGGAAACATATGACTTAATAATTCTGTGGGTTGTATTCTTCATCTGATGCAGTGATGGAACTGGTGTGTGATCAATGAATGAATTTTAGCAATTGTACATTCCAGATTGCAATCTATTTTTTTTAATGAAAAAATGTATTTTTTAAAAAAATGTACTTCATATTTTGCTAATGTTATTTTTAGTCTATACGATTATTTCCTTTTTTTTTTATTTTTGCTTTTCCTTGCCTCCCTCAATACGTTGCGTGTTTTCAAATTGATTTTTGACATAATGTTTCTCTACTGATGTATAGGAAAGTTTTATTGTACAGTGTTTCATGAAATAATGAGCATACTGTATTTATAAAGCACTGAAAGGAATATTGCATTTAAAAATTATTTCCTTTTCTAGTATTGCTTTAACAAGTAGATCCATGAGCCCTGTAACTAACAAAAAAAAGAAGTCTCCTATACACTGATCAAAGCACTACGAGAGATTTATAAATTTATATATGTTACCATCAAGGATTTTTGGGTTCAAGCCACATTGAAGAGGGACATGCAGACACACAGTTGGACATCTAAGCACATCTGTACACCAATTAAGCAAGCTGCATTATGACTTGGTAAGTCTCAGTATCTTAGATATCCACCTGAAGAAAAACAACAACTTGATTCTCTGATACAGGAGTCTTTAATAAATGCTAAGAAAATAAGTGCACACTTTCAGGTTGTAAAATTTGGATATTAAACTGTAAAGATATCAAACTTAATGAAAAAAAAATAAAGTTTAAACTTTGAAAGTTTACCTTTGAATTTAAGTGTCTTTTGAGAGATATAACTAGGTTTTATTCTTTCGGGGGTTTTGTAAGTGTAGTAAATAAGACATATTGTGGAAAGCCCTTATTTAGGGAACAGTATTATCCTATATCTACCAATCTTTGTAATATCTCTAAGAACTCTGAAAAATTAAATAATAATACATAGCCTTTCTAATAACAACAACATCTTTTATAACCACATTGTTTTAGATGCAACTTAGTCGCTATTTCCATTAATATTTTACACATTTGCCAGTGTTACACTTTCTGTGACTAATGTAATCTCTCAGCATTGAATTCTTAGACCAGGGATTTCTGAGGAACTGCAGTGGCTTTTCATCTGATATCTCATCTAGTAACTCCAGCTAAAAGGGCAGTGTTGCACTTACACTTCTTTATAGCTCCTATCTTCTGTGGAAAGTCTGGAACTACTTCATAGAGAACTCTGCAGGATGATTTCAGCTTTTCCTTTGAGGAATTTCAAAGATATTTTCCTTCCAATAGGAAATGTCTATATTTTTGTTACACTTTCACCAGGGGAGCACTGTGCCACACATGACAGGGGACACTGTAATATGCTTACCTATGAGATACTGTATTGCTGTTATTGAGGTTAATCTTTTGGTATTTTTGGATAGCTCTTAAAATATTTGACTGAAGATCTTATTCATGTTGTTTTTCCCCAGTGCTTCCAAATAAATCTTCAAGGTCTGCATTGGTGTGAAATAGACCTAATAGCACCTTTTAGATACAGAAGGTAGAAAGTAACTTTTTTTATTTGTGACAGATTTTTGTTCAGTAACGAAGTTCATCACTATTTTTCTCCAAATATTTAGAACTACAGGATAGGTAAATTCATACCTGACTAGGAAAATTCTCCAGATCATGCTTTCATGCACTGTGCATCAAATTGAACATATTTTCTTTAGCAAGATTTTGAAACATATAATTGATTAAATCACTGTCCATTTTTAGTACATTTACAAATGAAATTGCATCCGGGTTAATAACATATTTCCATTTCTACTGAAAGGCGGAAGTGTTTGTACGGACTAAACAGTTCTCAGGATGCTTAGAACCTTTCTCTCCTTAGTCTTGGCTCAACTAGTTTTATCTCGTGAGAATTCCCAAGTGATAAGGGGATCCCTGGCTCCCATCTTAGCAGTATAAGCACAGCCCATCAGACAGGCTACAAGAAGTTGAGAGAAATCTGTCTGACATGCAGGAAGGACAGTATCTGAACCCCGTGGCAGGCCACAGGTGCTAAGGAGAGCAAGGCTAGATTGTGCTCAGCTCAGAACTGTAGAAGGGACATTCTGACTTGTTAGATAAGAAGGATGGGAAGAGAGAAGTGGCTAAAAGGGTAATGGGATGAAATCAGGCTGGAGTAAGGACAGAAGTAATATACAAGGTGGTAGTCTTTCTATAAGAGGATAAAGAGTTCAATCAAGGGATGAAATAGGATCCTGGGTTTGTTAGTCCTATAAATTTTCTTATAACAGATAATATTAACCTCGTAGGATTATAAACCTCATATAAAAAGACTGTGTTTTTTTAAGGATAAGGTTTTATCACTTGATAACTGTATAGAATGATGAAGCAGAGTACTGCAGTAGTCTGTGATGGATTTGTTCATGTACAGCTTCGGTGAGAGTGACATGAAACTCGATCAAGTCAGACTTGGAAATAAGTCATTATAATTAATATGTAGAACACACTGAAATTTTCTCAACTTCCTGGAGGATGGGACTACTCAAACAACGCCAAAGCAGTCTCAGGACATGTACAGCATCTGCTAACCACTTCCTTTTTTAGAAAAATACAGAAATAAAGATGGATATGACAGAGTTTGAAACAGAAGTTGAAACTTGCATATGCCTGATAAAAACCATTTAGAGTTAAATGTTTAAATTTACAGAGAACTTAAGATAATACCTTTAAATTTTGATATACTTGGTTCAAGGCCTCTTTAAAATATTTAATACAGGATGCTGCAAGAATCATCGGTCCAAATTGACAGACCAACATAGATGACAGCAAGTACAGGATTTATATTTCTAGGGACAACAGTAATGACAGTAAGTTATTGCCTACTGAATGGGGTAACTCTAGGATGTAGGTACTAAGGGAAAGCAGGTGGGATGGAAAATATCTTTCATAAATTAATGATTTAAAAACTAGTTATCCAGATTCTTGTTATATTCTGTGATTCAAACTATAGCCATAGAACCAATCTTTCAATAATAGACTTATCCTACTGCCAAACAGATGAAATTTACTGTGGTATGTCTTTGCCTAGGTTGAAGAAAAGATTACAGATTTAATCACAATGCAAACGTAAGAAATAAAAGACATTGTACTTGATCTGTCTGGCTGGAGTTAATTTCCTTTTTCATAGCCTGTATGGTGTGGTGGTTTGGATTTGTGACTAGAACAGTGTTGGTAACATATCAGTATTTTTGTTGTTGCTGAACAATACTTGCACAACATCAAGGGGGATTTTTTTGTTTTTTTCCACTCTGCCCCACAAGTAAGAAGGCTCATTTTCCCCACTGCCAGTGGGGTGTAGTGAATAAATTACCTCTTTGCTTGCATACTCAAGTTTTTCTTCACCTATTGAATGGTCTCTCTCTCAGTCCGTGAGGCCTCTCCCACTTTTTCCCCATCCTGATGGAGACAAGAGTGAGCAAGCAGCGGTGTGGGTGCCAAACTGCTGGCAGGAATCAACCTAACACAAATGTAGATATCAAAGATCAGACAACAGAAGATTTATTATTTTTTTATTGTGAGGCTTCTTTACGTCCATGATTGTTTTCATAAGCATATGCTTGTTTCATGGTTGATAGTATTGCAGTCATGCTAGATTTCAGTATGTTTTTTGAGTGAGAACCTGTCTTTAGTTCAAACTGAGTCAGGTATTGACTGAACCAGGAGAAGAAAGCAACGTAAAACTTACAAGGGAGATAATGGATAGCTGAGAAGTAAGTTCATTACAAGTTAGCAAACAAGCACAAATACTTTATATTGTAAACTCTTCTACTCCAAACAAGGCAGAGCAATTCCTGCTGCCAATGATCATAAGGGAGAGGAAAGTAAGAGATGTTACCAGAAAAAAGATTGCTGAAAACCTGAGAGAAAAATTAGCACCAATTTTCTCCTACAACATTTAAAAATAGATATTTTAAGCAGTTTTATGCTGAATGAATGAATGAATGAAGAGTTCATAATTACAAATTACTAAGTGTATTTTTAAATGTTCTTAGGCATAGTGGTTTGTGCCAGTCACTTTCATGAACACATTATGCCAAATAAGTCAAGTGCAGACTAGCCCTTTGTCACTGCTTTACCATGATCAATCAAAAAATACTTCTTACAAATTTTTAATCTCTTTTCCTTTAAGCAATACTAATATTTAAAGCTCTCTTAAAGTAGGAATATTAAAATTAGAAACCAAACTGTGAAAAAGTGAAACTGCAAATTATGCATCCTATGGAGCCAGGACAACAGTGTTGAGTAGATGCTTGTGCATGTGTTCCTTCATTCTACTTAGAATTTACAGCTCCATCTGCTTAGATTAGTTTTCAGATGCTAAATGACTAGGAAGTTTTCACAGGAAAATTTACTTACTCTTTTTTCAGTCTTTTCACTTAAAATATTCTTCTCTAAACTTTCAGTAAATTTACCAGTATGCATATATGGAAAGTAGTTGGATTACTTTCACTCCACATATCCTCTATTTGTAAAAGAAAGACATGGAAGGCACACACAGATTTTTTTGTTATCCACTGTAGTCTCTGTAAACATTCTTCCCATTATCTGGAGAAGAACATCTTTGATGCAATGGAAAAATTCTAGCTCTGCAGCTGGCACACAGCAGTTTTCAGGACCCTGAGCATTTTTCTTAAATCAGACTTTTTTTTCTTTTTCCTGTGACCTAAAACATGCAGTACACTAAAAAAAACATGTCCTTTATTTTCTAAGTATTAATACTAAAAACTCAATTTTTATTCTAGAGTTACAGTATTACCGACAAATAGTATTGATGATCTATTTTAGATAAGAACTAGCAAAACATATCTAAAAGATTCTTTAGATATCCAATCTTTTGGGAGTTATATGTCACCTAAAGTACATGGAGGCCATTCTCCACAATCTGTTTCCTGAATTCTTTCTCTGTATCTCTGTGCCTGTTTCAGAGTGTTATGGAATTGTTCATTCTACAGTTTTAAATAGCTCATCTATTTTCTAGATACCATTTGAAATAGAACCCCTGTGGTCCAGGAAAGCCAGAAGAAAATGTTTTGAACTAGCATGTCGACTATCAGAGGGTTCTGACAGCAGCATGCAAAATAATATAGAGAAAAACTCTTTCACTTTCACCTGTTTCCTCCTGAGGTGATCAGCAAGAACTCATTAACAGAACTTCCCATACCATTTTGTAAGTGTTGCTCCAAAAGGTTATGCTGAGGTTTAAATAGGATTTTCATCTAAAAAGATGAGAAAAAGATGCTTGAAAGATGAATAGTATAAGCTCTCACTTTATTCAATATAACTTTTCTATATTTCAAGGTTTATGTGACATATAGAGGTAAAAACTGTATGTACTTTAATAATTAAAATAGATCCCTGTTGTGTATCCCTATACAGTTTACTTAAGGGATGGAAATACTTCACTACAGTCAGTGTCACTAGTAAACACTTATTTAAAAGCTGTGGGAATTTTAAACAAATGTGGTTAAAGCACACAACCAAGCTGAAGTCCATGTCAAATGATGTGTCAGTAAGATGAATTTAGGATTCCGTTTCTGTTTAAAAGACAGCGTGTGTTCAAGGCCAGAATGAGGATAGAATTTAGATTTTCCAAGGTATTGCAAATTGTTGTCAAAACATCACAACCACAGGGTCTAGAAACTTATAAAGAATTATTCTTGTCCTGAAACTATTAATATATTGGATTAAAATTTTATTTTTATGGATTATGGCAGTCTTATTTTTAGCTTTGAAGAAAGAACTTTCAGAGAGACTTCATTCTTCTTTGGACCTAATCCCAAACCATAAAGCGATGAAGGAATTTAAGCCAAAGTAATCAAACTTTTTTTTTTTTTTTTTCCGGTACTGTTCCGGTACTCTTCTTGAAATTTATCCCTTTTAGTAAAAAGCTATTAGATTCATCTGTGGATTACAATTTTTATATCTGATTTACAGATTGGTGACTTTTTAAATTAACTTCCTTCAAAAAATGCAACTTTAAGAAGATAACTTTAAAAAGATAACATCTCAATTTAAAGAAAGTCCTGTGCATGTTCTTAAAACAGTTGCAACATCTCAAATACAGAAGAATTTATCTGGTATATTCAGATATGACTAGTATTGAACAAAATACCTGAAATATATGTTAAAGACCTTTATGTGTTTCAACTACAGCTAAATTAGCTTGCTCAATTGAAACATTGATATAATTAGTCAATGTACTCAAAAAAGAAAACCAACAAAAATCTGTCCCATAGAAACAGCAAAACCACATGTTTTTAAGCAGTAAATTTATTAGTAGTGTAAGTAGGGATAATGTCATGTTCTGTTTATTTACGTCTGGTTACTGGAGTGCTGTGCATTTCTTCAAGGTTCCTTAGTAGCAAGCAATGATTTCTCATTCTAACATTGATCTATTATGTAAGAAGACATTCAGAATAAAAGATTTTCAATTATTGAGATGGAGACTTCAAGAAGCCATTCAAAACTCCTTGCAAGTACAGCCCCTAATAAGAACTTTCCATTCTTAGATAAGATTTGAAACTGCATTCTCCAAGACAAACTTCTGAAAACTAGACTGTAGACAAGCACAAGTTATGGTGTTAAAATTAAAAGTAACTGCATGGAATCTTATATCATACAGAAGGTTAGACTAGATATTTTAGTGATCCTTTCTGGTCTGATAATCCAGGAATAGATGAATTTTGGAAGTTTAATTTTACTCCTCATTATAAACCTTCACTGTAGAAAAGCACTGGAAAAGCATTAGTGGCAGAAAATAATAATCCCCCATACTTTAAAACATTATTTTTTGTTACTTGCCAATTAAGATTATTCCCATGTTTCTAGCTAAATGATCCTAGAATTTTTATATATTTTAAAGGAAATTACTCTATTCTCTTTTTTTTTTCCTCTCCCCAAAGCATTTTTTATTCATTCTCAAAATTAGTTTGGCACTTTTTGTGAGTGCATGAGAGCCTAAGCTTTTTAATGATGCTGGAATGTGTTATGTGATCTTTGAAAGAGGAAAATTAACAATAGAATACGATGAACTTTAGGTAGCAACTAAGCTGTGTCCTTTGACAGACAAATTTGGGCAAATAATCTGGTATTCAACTTGGTTAATCATAGCAGATAGTTGTACAATCAGGAATCTGGTTATTCAGATCCCAGAATTCAGTTAGCAGATGTCAATAATATGTGGGAATTATAGATGGGAGCTAGAAAGTTCAAATGTGTTTGTTATAAGCCTCTATGGTTCTGATGCAGTTGGTGGGCATTTCAGATTTGCAGTTTATTGAAAGCTTTGTTATTTTCAATTTCTTGTATTTAAGTTGCCAGCCATATGGGGAGAAGAGAACAATCTGCCTGTGCCAATGCAGAGTGCAGACTTTGCTATGTACCTACTTAAGTGTAATGGCCATTGATTTCCTTTATGAGAGTTTCTGTTTTTTTTATAATACATGTAAGGTAGAATACCAATTCTATACTTATTTAAAGCCCCATGCCAAAACTACAGACCATCCTGAATAGATTGTTGGCTCAATACCATGACAAAATTGTACTTAGAGCAGAAAATTTAGCTGATTGGAACCTTATTTTTACATCTCCAGGAGTCCAAGACAAGTAGAAAGTAATTTTTAACAATAGCTATTCTCTCATAACATATTCAGCAAAAAATGATAGGCCAACTATTCAGTGTCCACAGCAATAAAAAAATCTGAAAGCTATCAGGGCTACATTTCCCCTATCCTTCCTCTACACCCTCCTCTCCCCCTTTTTTTTCTCTTTCTCTATTTGTAAAGAAGTTGTGTTTCAAGGAAAAATTTCACATCTGTCTGAAACACGTGTTATCCCATTAAACAAAAAAACATATGTAAGGGGAAAGAGTGGAGCAGTCTTAATGGAAGAAATAGCTGTTAAACTGAGTCCAAATGGGGAAAAACTTCAAATTACTGGGTGATATAGTGAGCCAATGATCCTGTTTATAAACATATTTGTCTACAATTTAGACAGCTGACACTGTAAAACCAAATGCGTCTGAGCTTCTTAATATAATCCATATATCACAGTACAAGTCACTGGACTTCTAAGAGTGAGTTACAGACGTACTTCTTTGCTTTCTTTCTCTTAGGGAACTAGTTTATTGCAGTCTGGAAGTAAATATGGTTTATTTTAAAGATTTTTCTTACTGCATTTTGCCATTGATACAATGGGGATGTGAACGGTAGCATAGGAATGCTGTGGATGGCTGCAAAGGCAGTGTTTACTTCTCTCTGGCAAAAATTAAAAAAAAATGCTTTGCTGCTTTAAACAGTCCTTTTATTCTCCAAATTGTGTATTAAACTAACTACTCGAGTTAGTGATGCCATGTGTTATCACTCTGAATGTTTTATGACTTGCAATGTAAAAATAATTTACTAGAGAAATATTTCAAAAATTTAATGTATTTTTTTAAAAAAGCTAAATGTTTGTAATTATGTCTTTGGCTGTTTGCATTTATAAAGCTTTGATTTTGTACTCCTTCCAATTAATTGAAAATCCATTTCTGAATACTATTTAATTTGTGCCCTGCTACAGTTATTCAAGTGCACAGCCAAGGCACAAGGTACAAGGCTGTGCAGGTTTGATTTCAAAGAGGCTGTGTAGGTTTCAAGTCACCTTAAAAGTGTTGATCACTGCAGACCTTTTGCCCTCTAATCTATTTTCATCAAGCTAGATTTTTCATTCTATCCTCAGAATTTCCAATCATGCTAGTGGAAGAGGTGGGTGCAAGGGAACAAAGTCATAACTCATAACCCTTAGATTAGCTTTTCTTGAGGCAATGGCAATGTGGAGGATGCCTCAGTCACTACCTTTTGGCAGAGATTTTTGTTGAAATGCCTGGCATGGAAGGATATCTGTAAGACAGAAGCCTGCATTCTTTCTGCCCAGTGATAATTCCTAGTGAAGAATCCTAAATTAGGGGCCACACCTGCTTATTTCAGGCAGCCTATGAATTCCCAAATACAAAGGCAATTCCAATATGGAGATTAAATTATTAGACCTATTAAAGCAAATAAAAATAAAAAGTAGGTGTCATGTGGGACATAGATAAGTTATGGCAGACAGCTTGGTGCTACTGGGGGATTTTATACATAGCTGACATGTATAAACACCAGAATATGTTTTATGATATGTAGCTTCATTTCCAGTTACAGAGCACCAATTCCTTTCTCAAAGAGTTTAAAAATCATCACTATTCGATATCACTCAAAGCTTGATCTCTGCAAACTCTTGAGAAAATCTACCGCCTACATCTATACTTTTGAGAAAGTCATGGTGGAAGTTCAAGCACTGATAATCCAAAGTACTCAGGGAATGTTAGTTTAATTGCTGAGCACAATCTTGCTTCTGTCAACAGGCAGTCCCAGAAACATGGCCAAAGATGTTATCAGAGGCCATCAGCTGCAAGAGACCATTTTTAAGGGGAAGTATGATTTTAACAAGGTTTGGCTCCCATAAAAAATACCACTATGTTGGACTGCATTATCATAACATTATTGTAAACATTTTACTAGGAAAAAAAAATGCACAAAATAATTGTTTACTACACCCCACCTGTCTTAGCAGATGAACATGTCTCTTTTGACAATTACCTCTTCAGCAAAAATTTAAAACCATAGAATATCCTGAGCTGGAATGGACCTGAAAGGATGATCCAGTCCAACTCCTGGCCCTGGATAGGACCATCCCCTAGAGTCACACCACGTGCCCCAGAGCAATATCCAAACGCTTCTTGAACTTTATCAAGCCTGATGCTTCCCACTCCCCTCTTCCCTGGTGAGCCCAACCAGTGTCCGACCTCCCTCCGGATGAAGAACATTTTCCTAATATCCAGTCTTAACCTCCCCTGAGACAGCATCATGCTGTTCTCTTGGGTGCTATTGCTGGTCATCAGAAAGAAGTGATCAGCACCTGCCCCAAATTTAAATCAAAAGTTGTTTTCATGCAGTGCAATAAAGCTGGACAAGTTCTTTGTAATTATTTTCTATCTTTGGGAACATGTAAGAGTTCAAACCTTTCTCTTTCTGGAGTCATTTACTGGGAAAAACATTAATCCTCATTTGTGTGTTTCAGCCATTAAGCATTTTACTGTGTGCTCTGTAGTAATTGTCTCTCATTGCCATCTATTTGAAGTATGACACATTAAAAACATAATTAAATATCAGCTGAGTAGATTGTCTGGGTTGTCTTTTCCCCCATTTTAGGTTAGTGTCGCAGCCACTGAACAGTATAACCAAAGTGGGAATCAGTCCATGTAGTCCCACCTGCAGTGGAACGTGTGTGGAGGTCTGTCCAGCCCTGTAGTCCTCTGAAGGACACCTAACCTACATTAAGAAAGATTATATTGTCATCCTCTGGTGTCCAGGCCTTCAGATATGTACAATGGAAAGACGTAAGCAGCTGACTAAGATGTTCTGGATTTCACTTTGCTGGTTTAAAATATGCTTGTAGCTCTGTATTGGCTATATTGAAAAATTAAAAACTTTCTTTAGGTGGCCTGGATCGCCTTATTGCCAAATTAGGTGCACTAGATTTCACTCTCATTATCTCGATAATGTTGCGTTCTGTTTGGAATCAAAATCTAATAGTGGTGTCACATTTTTTTTCTGCAAAATGACCATGAACTGACCCTTAATAACAACTTTTAATGTGCTAACCTTATTCACAATCATCAGTAAGTAACAAAATGGTGCAAAAAGCAATTAACATAAATTTTAAACAGCAAGCTCTTAAAAAAAATTCTAATCAGACACCTACTGACTCAAGATCTAATCCTGTTGCCACTGAAGACAGGTCATATATTATTTTAATTTTTTCTATCTAGCTTGCTAGTTTCTTGTTCTTATAATAGCATATATCACTGCAGTATCTAAGTGTCACTGGGGAAATAACAACTGCTGTAACAGCTCTAACAACTGGCCTGTAATGTAATTTTTTTTCTCTGCTTCTCTTAAGGCAATTTAAATATATTTTTCTTTTTGTGCTTTTAACCCCATCTCATATCTTTCTTTTTCTTATCTTCTGTTTTGGCACGTCTTCCATTCCTGAGTGCCATCTCCAGTGATATTTGGAGAAATTTATAAATTAATTGAAAGGGTGTTCAATTTAGGTTTATTTTAGTCTGGTCAGATAAAGTTTTGATCCTGTTGTTGAGAAAATGCTGTACCACTTTTTCTTTTTTAATCTCCCCACTACAGCCCCTACAGAAAACAGTTATAAATGCAAGTCATCTTTATGAGGACAGACATACTCTATGAGATATGTCAGGCTTTAGAGATCAACAGAGATTAATTTTGAAGGTGGCTGATATGAGATGACTGTTTCAGGAGTCATCACATTAAACAATGTTCTGGAAGAAGATGGTGGTAATTTTATTTTATATTTATAAATAAGGAGATGCCCACATTCTGAATTTTTTACTGTTAATGGTGCTGCTACCACAATCCAGATATTAACAAGATTCCAGGGAAATACCAAAATGTGATGACCTATCACTATGAGGATGGGATAGAAGGCTACTTTTATTGTCCACTGCTGAAAAGAATTTTTAATTCTCAGGAAAGACTCATCTGGCAGTCTTGTCTGCAAGAAAATTAAGAATACAGTTCACTTGAAATCCACAACTTTAAAGATATTTTATTTCAAATTAGATAGGATGTTACTGGTGGGCGATAACATCAGAGACACATACCAAAGAAACTGCAAAGCATAAGAGAAAGACAGCAACAAAGAAAGCTTTCAGGTTAGTTTAAGGATAATAAAAAAAATAGGCTGCTCAATCACAAGTACATAAGTTTTTTATGTACTAATTAAGACCACTGACACCTTGAAGTATCTTGCTTATGTACTTTGCAGTATCCACAGAACAATTTAGATTCTCACAGTTGTTGCCAAAATTCAGTCAGTCCATTGCTTTAATTAATCTATGCTCATTATCAGCATGGCAGTCTTTCTATGAACATGAAGTCAAAGGAGAAGATGTATCATTAGTAGAATTTTTCGAGCAATTTGCAGGATACTGAGGCATTAAATCGTTTCTACCCTTGGTGAAGTTCTTTGATAGGTAACAATAACAATGACATCTCTAAGCACAATCTTCAAATAAATACTTGAAGATTTGTGAATCTGGTGGATAACAAACATGCCATTCACACTAACTAACTGCTTCCTCATTTCTTAATAAATTAAGGGGTGTTGCATAGAACATATGACTTTATGACGATCTAAATATTCTTCCAAGATTATGAAAAAAAACCTCTTGTTATAAAAGAAATATTTAATTACAGTGACTTAGTAAGAAGAGTGAGACATGGATTTTGTTGTACAAAAATGCACAACCTACTTGATCTGTCCCTTTCTTTCCCTGTTCCTCTTTTTATGGATGCTATATAGCTATGCAAGATAGATAATATGAAAACATATGCTGCGTTCATTTCTTTTAGGCTGAAAATATGTTCCTTACTGGTATTCTATTGAAAAGTTTAATACATACCTTTTTAATTTTAACTCAAATCTAATGTAGTTATAAGTTAAGATATAAGGGCAAATTGCAGCAGGAATATTTAATAATCATAAACATATATGTTATGACTCCAGCAAATTAATTCTAGGTGTTGTATTTGAAAAACAAACAAAAACATGCACACCTGAATCTGTAAACATGTGGATACTCATACAAACACACAGCCCCTTCCAGAAGTAACAAATGATCATAGATCTCTCAAATAAACAAATCATTCTGAAAAATACACTCAATAATATTTAAATTACCTGTCAGTTAAGAAAAGACAATCAAAACAAAAGGAGGGCACAAAGAACTGTAAAACTCCAAGATGACAGAATGTAGCACATATGTTTTGCCTTTTTTTGTTTTTGTTAAAGGGGCACACAAGCAGCTCATTCATTTCCCATCAACAGAAAAATGAATACAAGCTTTAAGAAGTGCTATTTTTCATCAAAAATATACAACAGTATGTCTCTGCCACCCTTACATCTAAAGTATTTCAAATTCTTCCTCTCTATGATCACATGATGAAATTTTAAAAATGGACCAGAATATTATTGTAATCCGGTCTATTTAAGGTCTCAAATGGTCATGGCAGAAAAGCTTAATGTTTCTATCTACAGAATTTATTTTTGGGTTGGATTAAGTGATATGTTGAATGTCTTGGTGATTTTAATTTGCCTTGTGATCTGCAAGGACAGGTATTGAAATTTTAACAAAATCAGCCAAGAATAAATTTCATAAGGAACTGGAAATTTCTGTTACTGAGTAATACTCTGAAATCGGAGTTAATTGGATACATAACAAGCAATCAATATTTTAAAGAATGGGAACTACTGATATTTTCCAATTTATTCTTTACTAATAATAATTATATTAGGCCTCAGAATGAAATGTATTAAACCTCAGCATACAGAGGGGCCAAAGAACTAATAATTCTAAATAATGCTGCTATTTTGAATTATGCTTTAAAAATGTCATATTAGTAAAATGATGCACACATACATAGTAAAACAAAAAAAAAAAACAAGCAAAAATTATTGAGTTATGTAAGGGTTTACAAAATGGATTTCTTTTTTTAAATTACAGCAAATATGTCATCATTACATTCTGTAGGTGGACACATAAGATTGTATGTTCACTATGAGGTCATTGGAGTGACCAAATTTTAAACTTCCACCCAAAATTTGGAATCTCCAGCACCGACCATGTTTTCAAAACCACTTGGATTAATAGAAGATAACTTAAAGAGTAATGCATAATTCAAATGCTCCTGCTGACTTGGTCACTGCTCACATCTCAGATTTAATGTTTTTTGTAGTTAAGGACATAAATATTGTTGCATCCTGGTAAATATAATTTGGCCATTAGTAGTAGAAGGTTGTAGACCTTGCACTGACCTGACTCTTCAGGGTCCCAACACTTACCTGTCAGCTGGTTTCAACTCCTCTGTACAGCCCATGGACTTCAGAGAGCAATTAATCTCAGCCTAAAGTAGACATTTACATTTGACCAGCCAATTCTTTGTTGCTTTAATTATATTATTACAGATTTCCCCCACGTACTGTAGATGTGTCCCACTGCTCCCTTTCTGATTTGGCAGCTTGCCTGTGCCAATTGTCCTTGTGATAGTGTAAAGTAGATGGTGTTGGGAGACAGAGACCATCTAAATCCTTCCTTGGCATTTCCTGATGAAAAAAACCAGAGAGAAACTGTAGGCAGAATGAACCTCTTCTAAACTCAATTTACCTAAAAAGACAATGCAGTTACATGTAAAGCCAGGTATTCTTGGCATTAAGGCTCCTAGGGTTTGCCAGTTCAGGTAAATGTGGATATGATAATAAGAAACAGGAACAGTTGCCTGAACATAGATCTTTCATGTATTGTTAAAATCATCTTTGAGATTTTCTTTATTTTTTTTTTTTAACATGCATATTTCCACATATTTTTGTGCTCTAAAAATATTTATGCTCTGAAGACCATGAAAGAATAATTTGTAATATTTCATGTCTATAAGTTAATTATACAAAAAGGGGGGAAAATATAAAAGGCAGAAACAACAACTCAAAACTGGCATAAAATATAATAACCAACATAAGGTGGATACAAATTTCACAAATATATATTTACAAATTTATAAAGGAATTTTACATGAACACTAATGGTGTTGGATAGACCATCAACAGTACTGCATATGCAAGTACCTGTTATGCTTGTTAATATTGCTTATTTTATAAGGTATAATCCTGAGCTGGCTGAAAAATAAAGAAACAGACATTAATACAAAAGTAATTTATACATATGTATGTTATTATTCAAAAAATTAATGAACCTGACTAAAAAGTTAGAAAATAGACCTACATAATAAACCCATTAAACATTTACAAAGGCATAGTTATACTGAATAAGAAGGGTCTCCATATATATAAATCTATGGGTCATGTCATTTAATTCATCATAGTTCATTCGTCATAATTCTGCTGAAGTCAGTGGAATAATATTTTTCACTGAATGAAAATGCATTTATTGAATATTTATGTTCTCTGTTACCATATTAGTTTCTTGTTGTCTCAAAATTATCTACCATTTTTCTACTTATTTGTAATTATGTAGAATTATGTTGTATACAATCTCAATTTTGTTCAATTATTTGCCATACAATACCTTCCAACAAGAGCTATGATTTTAATCTATGCAATGAATTTTGGCTATCTTATTCCCATTAAAGTCTATGGGTAATGAACTACTAAAATACTTGTTTGCCACTTTGAAAATTTGTGAGCAAGAAACAAAATTAAAAAGTTCAGTGGCTACAGAAAGAGGCTTTGTTGTTAAACTCGCTCAGTATTCAGCTGCTCTGCTTGCTGAGCTGCAATGTGTGTGCTTCACTGGACAGTGAAGTTTTAAATCTGCACTGCTGGTTATTTGTAAAAGCACCATCCACCATTTCATGAGTTCTAGCATAATATGGAACGGGCCTGAAAGTACACAGCTGTTTTCAAATTAGGAAGAAAAATATCAAGAGAGAGAATGATACATCATTAAAAGCATATTGAAAAAAAAAAAAAGAGAAAAAAACAAAAATAAAAGAAAATTATGCATTAATGTTCTGGACGTTGCTTTTAATCTCCAGTCAGAAAAAAATCTGAGGCTGCCTTTCAGCACTCAATATATCTTTGTTTATTTATCTGTAATCCAAATAATCAGTAATATAGAATAATGAAAAATGAAAAAAAAAAAAAATATCCCAAGTATACAATCTCTTTCTTTTTCTTTCTTTTTTTTTCCCCTTGAAAGCTATAATCACGAAACAAAATAGCATGCTTTTACTGAACACCATCTGAAGACATTTCTTGGTAAAGAAAGTACTCAGCAAAGGATGTTCTCCACTTTATGAGCGTATAAGACATGAAGACTAAAGAAAGCAAAGCCTGAAACCATTACAAGAGTCAACTTAGAAGCATTAGCCTACAAAACACTCATGCATTATTAAATACCTCAGCTGTGGCACCAGTGTACTTTTTAATTTTCCTTTTCACTGAAATAAAAAAATTATTTGTTAATCATTAAATAGGACAATAAATCTACAAAAACAGAAGAATTCTATTCAAACATTTGTGAATACAGGAAGCTTCGAGAAAATAAATACCTTGCTCTTTTGGAGTAATCTCTATGGAATGCCAGTACTTCAGGGGTCTTGCTTGTGTATAGAACAAGCTTAGGGTCTTAATTTTGGTGTAATATATTAAAAGGTATTTGGGGGCTCGATATGTAAGGAAGAAGTGTGAATAGACGGAAGAGAGAAGGCAGGTGTCTGGTAACCTGAACATTAACAGCATGAAAGAAAGATGCTGGAGTGAGTCTCAGACAATATAATTTCTTTAATTTGAGACATTACTATACACAAGCTCTTTTCATGATTTACATTCATGTCATGGGTTGTAGTAAATAACTTTTTGGCCACCTGTCTGTTTGGCACTCATGAGCAATGACAACACTTCTGTTCATGGTGTAAAAGAAGGATCACACCAGCTGAGGTGCAGTTTTTCTCCATCATCACTGGGCTAAACACCAAATATCTTGCTGCTTTATTGACACCACACTTATTCTGCTAGTTTATATTTTTATTTAGGTAATTTTGTTACATTAATACATTAGTGATGGCTTACTTAAAATTTACTAAACACTGACACCTTTTCCATTTTGACAAGATAACTCTAGGTCCACAATTTTGACAGGGTCCTGAGTGCTTTCCTCTTCCTGCTCAACCCCCCATCCCCCAATTCTGGGTCCCCCCACACTGCCCATGGCCCAGGACCCTTTGTCAGCCCCCCAGGGCCACCAAGCCCTGCCCCAGCAACACTGCAGCAGGACAGGTCCAGCTCCCTACGGGCCCGTCCTGCCTGGTCACAGACCCAAACAAGCCAGATCCACCTGTGGCCTGTGGTCTGTCCCCATTCTTAGGGAGATATCTGATGCTGGGATTATCCCTGGTGCTCCGTGGCTGACCCACTCCTGGTCCCCATGGTGACCATTGGAGCATCCTGGCAATACTCACCTTGAAATTGTCCAGGTTTATGTATGGGTTATGTTGGGATATTATCCAGCAATGAACTACCACTCACAGTTTTGCTATCTTACATTTAATCTAGGAAATTACTCCTTAGAGAATCATCGTGTGGGTGCACCTATGATCCTGCAGAATAATCAGCCAAAGAGGGTCAGTTATCAAGATGTAGTCAGAAATCTTTTTTTTTGTTTTTCATCTCTTTTGAAACCCTTATGAACATGAAAGCTGTTCCAAATATACCTAGGACCTGTGTTATTAGATAAGATCTCACTACCTGTATATCACCATCACAATTTAACCCCATCCAGCAGCTAAGCCCCACACAGCTGCTCACTCACTCCCCCACCAACAGGATCAGGGAGAGAATCAGAAGGGCAAAAGACAGAAAACTTGTGTGTTGAAAGACAGTTGAACAGGGAAAGCAGGAGTCACACACAAGCAAATCACAGCAAAGAATTCATTCACTGCTTTCCATGGGCAGGCAGGTGTTCAGCCATCTGCAAGAGAGCAGGGCCCCATCACCTGTAATGGTGATCTGCGAAGACAAATGACATAACTCCGAACATCTTTCCCTTTCTTCTTCTCCCCTCACACTTTACAAATGAGCATGATGTCATATAGTCTGGAATATCCCTTCAGTCGGTTGGAGTTAGCTGTCCTGGCCATGCCTCCCTGCAACTTTCCATGCAGCTCCAGGCTCCTCACCAGTGTGGGAGTACCTAAAAGCAGAAAAGGCCTTGCCTCTGTATAAAACTGCTCAGCAATAACAAAAACTGCTCTGCTTTATCAACCCTGTGTTCAGCACAAATCCAAAACACAGCCCTGTATCAGCCACTGTGAAGAAAATTAATGCTGCCCAAACAAAGCCAGCACAATCACACAGAAGCTCCCTTACAGAACATCTATAGCTCTTATAGGAGCTGTAGTGCATCAAAACGAACCAAAATTTTCAAGGAATGATGAGAAAGTCAAGATGAGTTTTCAATGGCACATATTTCCAGTACTAAACCTCTCTGTGTCTTCCAAGCTTGCAAGCAGCTCCAAGTAAAAGGCATGTACCACATGGCAACAAGAATTCTTGTAACAGAATGAAAACCTAAAAATTGCCACTGCCGTGGCTTCATTTGCTGTTTGCTCAGTGGTTCCAGCCTCTGTGCAAATGTCTATGAACAAAGATACATTGCTGTTGTTTTGCTAGTTCAGAAGAAACTGAGAGTCTTTGTTCCACCTTTTCTGTTCTCTGTGTAAATGTGCAGTAATCCAGGGGATGCTGTGCAGTGTATTTGCAGCAAAGCACATGGTGAAAGAGTCTGTTTCTGTATTTTAAGCATCTCACAGAGACAATAAAAGAGCTTCATCTATATCTATGGTATAATGTGAATAAACTCAATAGGCAGCACTTAGTAAAAATATATCCTTGGAAATATAATGCAATATCCTAAAGTAATTTCATAAATGTGAGTCACCTAATACAATTATAATATTATAAAAAGCCATTTCAGAGGCAAAAAATCTTCATGCATGATTAAATAGCAAACTTCGTCTGAGCATACTAAGGATTCTTTAAATTGCAGCAGTCCTTTTATTTCAGCTTCTTCTTGAGATATAAGATGAGCTTTATATAGATTTATCTTCAGTTGTTAATTTTCTAGGTAGTGGTAACATTCTCGCTAAACCAAGAGATGAAACAGACCTGAAAGCACTAATGCATAAAATACTTTCCTTCTTCAAAGTCAAAGAACAATATACTTTTAAGTTTAGTGATGTAGCTTTCACCAACATAATACCTCATTATTCATGACATTTTGTCCATTATAGCTTGAGATTCCTCAAAAGATAGAAGTAATCATCCAACAGAAAAATCTGGCTAATTATCCATTGTCTGAGAAATTGAGCTGGTGTAATGGATGAAACATCGGTTACAGCAGTTGCTGGTGTCTACTGACAGAAGAAATGCATCTCTGAAATTACTGTACCAGAAACCTCAGAAATCTGAGTCTTCCTTACCTGCTTTCTCTCGATGGATAGAAAAGCTTGTTTGTAGCAGAAAATGATATATATATACACATATAAGACATATTAAATGCCTTAAAATTATTATGGACTGTTATATAAACATTACTTTTGTGGAATGTACAAGGTATTGACTAATTTCTTATCTCTTAAAGAGCAATTAGTGATTTTGTAAGAGTTGAGGAGGTACAAATATAGGGAAGTTATTAAGTGTAGGAACATATGTTTTTAAAATTTCACTTTAATCCATTTTTTAAAATACATACTATTAAAAATGTAGTTTGTTTATTTTTTTAAGTACATAAAATACTTTACTTATATTTTAGAGTTAGGAAAAGGGCAATATAATATAAGTGCTTTAACACCTTAGCATGACTACTCAGTAAGTTTTTCAGTCCTAGGCAGCTAAAAACTTTGTAAATTAAAATTAACAAGTAACAAGAAGGGAAATTTAGACACTTTGGATACCACAAGGAGGAGCTTTGGGAGTTGTACTGGGGACTTCTAGGACAGCTGTAAAGAAAACCAAAGGACTAACAAAGAAGACTAGGAGATGAAGGAAAAGATGACCATGTACACAGATGTTAGAAATGGACGATGAAATAATAAGATAGGAAAAAAAGTGCCAGAGCCAGGGCATTCATGTGAAAAGATAGAAGATTAGACATTTTTAAAAAACTGATTTTTATTAAATTTGAGAAATAAGACCTGAGGAGAAAGGGAGATGTCTTACATTAAATGTTAATAGAATCTACCGAAAGAAAGTTAGGCCTTAGTTCTGCCTTCAGATAAATTACAGTGAGAAGTGTATGTAATATAGAGGCAGGATTTGGCCCTTTTCTTTTGCCATTTTAAGGTGACTGAAAATAAAGAGAGGTCAGAATAAAAGATGGTTGGACCAGAGGATCACTGAGGTCCCTTCAAATCTGGTATTCTGTGATTCTGTGATGAGATAGCTGGAGGATTATAGGCAAAGTCTCTTCTCTGTAGTCTGTTCCTACTCTAATTCATTTTGAGCTGTGCTTCATTTACTGCATCTGGAAAGGTTACAAACTGGCATTCTCAGAGGAGATGTAAAGGAAAATGAGTCCTTAGGTACTAAGCAAAGATATAGAAATAGCTGTAGTTTTCTGATGGAATGGTGACAAAGAATATTTGAACTGAATCTTTTTTTTGTGTGTGCCTGTCTCATAATGTATTGTGCTAGAGGTCAAAACCGGTTATCAATTTTTATCAAAATGCTATCTAACTAAAACTTTTGTAACACTGGCTTATCTTGTTTGCTAATATTATCATCTACACAGGGGAAAAGAAAGAAAGGCAAAATGACAACTCCTCCTCAAATCACCTGCAAAATAGAAGTACTGCATATGAAAGTGACTTTTTTTGTTTTAATAGTGTTCAAGGCAGTTGTATTTGTGAGCTTCTGTGGGTTTAGATCTCTGCTCAGTTCTCAAGTTGGAGAGCACCCTTAGGAGAAAATGTATCCTCTTGTCTGCTCTAGGACATGCATTCTGAACATTGAGTGGCAGCATGAAGATTCAGCACAATGGGAATCAAGAATCAGTGTCTAGAAAAATAAAAATGTGTATTTGAATCTAATTAAAAGCTAAATATTATATCATATGATTTCTTATGTCATTCTAAAGGCAGTATTTTTTAGGAAAATAATTGAAATCCTATATAATCACCTCATACTCTTTAGTTCTCTTCTGGCAGAAAGTTTTCCAAGAAATATTGGGGGTTTTCAGGTTTTATTATACTCTCACAAGTTAGGAAAAATGAAGCACATGAAGAAATGAATTGGCATCTTCAGGAAATAAGGTAGCTTATGGATAGGAATATTGAAATTATAATGTGACAGGTACACTGTACCTCCAAGTGAACCTCCAAGGAGAGGAAAAATAAAGAGAAATAAAAACTTGTATGAAGATATGAGGAGGACAAGTTAGGGTAACAAGATTGTGCTTCTGGATTATTTGATATCAGCCTATTTCAACAACCCTGCTATTAATTGGGAATTCTTTGTGGCATGTTGTAGAATGGAGACAACGTTGAAAGATTTAGGATTTAATAAATTATTACTGTCCTAAAATACTGTGTTAACAGCCCTACATGGGATAGTTTTTTGCCTCATCTAGATTGAATTTTAACCAATGAATAAGACAACTGTGATAAATCATTGAAATAATAGAAGACAATAAATTCAGATGTCCACAGTCGATAGTCATATTTTGCTACATTTTTAGAACAGTGTTATTATATATAGAAATGGAATGTACACACAAAATAAAATTACCAATGGACTAAGAAGGCAACAGTAATGAATAGTGTAAATAGTAAATTCAGGAGCCATAATTTCTATGATCAAAGACAGACTAAATTTTAGTATAATAGGAGTTATTTGCTAATCTTTTGAAACAAATAAAATAATGTTTTGATAGTTAAGATCTACTAATAATCCACTGATTTAAAAGGGCTGTGACATATATACAATTCCAAAATGCATCTGATGTACATGAGTTCTTAAACCATGTAGACAATGTCAAGCCTAGTTACTCTTTTCCACCTACCATGCCCAATAGTACAAGGAGGCATAAATGAATATGAACAGAAGTGAGGCCAGACCACTGTTATCTACAAAAATAAATTCACCTGTTGTGTTCCTCACACAGGTCTATAATGATAGACATATCCCTCATTTGCAATATAGATATCATGGTCCATACATGTAATCGGATATTGTTAGCTGACACATAGTATCGTAAAAAAAAAAAATTCAAAAAATAGAGTTCTTACTCTGAAGCTTTAATATTCTTTTATGATTTTGCTGAAAAGTAGCAAGATAAAAGACTGCAGAAACTTTGGAATATTTACTGAGTAATGTTAACTGGTTACAAGTTTCCTGAAATTTAAGGCTATGATATAGAAGTGTGGTAAATTTCACAATTTAGAAACCAGTCTAAGTGAGTAAAGAAGAAGATTGGCAACTAGGTTAAAACAAAATAGGGTTGTTATTTTGGTAGTCATGCTCATACAGGGACATTTATTGCCTGGATCTCCCACAGAATTTTTGGAGAATTTATAACACTAATCTTTTTTTTTTTTTTTTTTTTCTCATTGGTGTATCAGTTTTAATACTAGAGCATATGAATATTGAAGTTTGCCAAGAGTATTTTAATGTGCATTTCAACAAAAAAAGAAGTTGATTTAACATTGTGTTTAACTTTGTGTCTTTTTCAATGAAAAATATTCTGGGAACTGTAATATTTACAAAATTTAATACCTTCTCAAAAAATAAAGAACGAATCTAAGTTCATTCAACAGTCATGGTCCCCTATAACAATAATAATAACAGTAATAATAATAATAACAGCAACAACCACAACCTTGATAACAACCCCAGTAACAGCAACAGGGACAGTAGCAACAGACACCTGAGACCCCTTCACTGAAGACCCTATGTTGTTCTAGACAGACCACTGGAAAGTACCAGATTTAGGTACTGTGAGGCTTTCCTCTCTCTCACACCACCAGGGAGATTTCTAAACAAAGGCGTGTAAGAAAACATTCCAAAGGACCTAGACCTTCAAGGCAGTGAAAACCTAATTTTCCTGTAAATCCTACTAATATCTTTGGAGGTTTGGTCTGTTCTTGCTCTGTTGAATACAAATTATTCAGGCTTAGAAGAAATGTCAAAACTAGACGTAGTCAATCCAGTCTCTAACTGATTGGAAATGTATTTGAGCTGACAACACCCTTTAAATATGTGAAAAGGAAAGAATTTTTTTAAATAGCATATAGGTCCTGCTAAGTAAAAGGTTAGAAAGAGGGTTGACCATTAATATAGAATTTTTCCTATTAGAGTCTTGTCCTACAAGGAACATTTTCAAGGTGGACATTTTCTTAATTAAAAATTTGCTGCCATGTTAAAGAAAAAAACCAACTGATCCCGTGTATCAGTTATCAAATGGTTTATAGGTTACCTTTTACCATAAGACAGTACAGAAACATATGTTGATGATGCAGTCTGACATGATTTGCTTCAAGAGATTGTTTTCAAGCGCTTTCTTTTTTAATTCTACAAACCAGAAAAAAGTAGGAAATACAATCAGGTAGGAGAAGACATTTTTCCTACTAACACAAGTATTACACCTACATTTCTTATTCTTGTAACTTCAAGGAATGTTACTTTCAATCTCTTGTCTTATGCCTCTAAATATTTACAATTTATTAAATTATGCAAAATTTTAAGCTTTATTTCTTACATTTTATTAACTTATGTTAATAGGAAAACCATATGATATTCACTGATTTTACCATTATAAAACTCATTTATTTCCACTGGATAAATGTGAATTCTAAAAAAATCTTAAAAACCAGAAATCAATCTGATGATATCCAATGCATATTTTTCCAGATTCAATAAAACATGTGAGACAAAAGTATTTCTAAAAAAATTATTTTCATTTATTGTGGCAATTAACATTTCATATACCAACAACAAAAAAAAAATGCTTATGTCTGTGTTAACTATAATGAAATTATCTGTTGTTATTATCCATTAATGTTCTAACCATTTTCCCGTAAGAAATATTAAGCAATCTTAAAAGGAGCATATGTTTGGGCAAATTATATTCTCCCTTAAGATTTTATAAGAAGCTCATCATAATAAGCAATTATACGGTACTTCTTCAGCTTAAACTTTTAGATTAATCACAGAAAGGTTTCGTGCATAACCTTCTTGCCAAGAACATGCTTTAATGTGACAGGTTTATCCTCAATTAGGTTTTGTTAAAGAGTCTTCTTTGTACTGTTTTTCATGTTTTGGTTTAGTACAAAGATGGTGCATTCTCTTTACATATATATTGATGTAAAAGGTATTCTGCTGAGCATACTGCTTTTAGCGAATAATTAATTTGATAAAATTGGGGGGTTTTTACTGATTGGCTTCTTTTGCATACACACCTTAGCTCCTGATGATCAAGATGACAAGGTAACACATCATCATGCAAACACTGTAACTAAAAGGTAAACCCTCTGCTGCACTTTGAAGAAAAGTATCTTTTGTAGTTTTATCTTACTGTTTGTAGATGTCAATTAACCCTATTTAATATATTTTCTCACAAATAATTTGCATGTTTGAATGGTTCCATGCCTTTAGGGTGAGGGAGAAAAAAATGTCTAACTACAAATTCCAGTCTTCTGTACTTTTATTTGACATTATCAAAAAGTACCACAGAGGCAAAATGTCATGTTATGTCATAATATAAAATGACAAGCTCTGTACAAACACATGAACAGCAAATCTTTTATCTGATATTAGTGAAATAAGTAGCAAAGATATAAATGTCTTCATTTACAAAGGATCTAGATACTGTAACTAAAGACAAGTGAAATCTTTTAAAGGAAGCATTTAAATGACTGTATGTGGATAAAAAACATGAGAGAAAAAGAATGGGAATGCTCTTTTCAGTAAAATAGATGGAGTCACCATTCAAGCAGTTGCTTTTTTCTTTGATATTTTAATGTTCCTTTATATTGACTGAGCATTCCCAGTTGAGCAGGTTCCACAAAGCACAAGGGATTTCTGGTGTGCCTGGCTTGCAGAGGAGAGCTTTCCAGTGGCAGGCTGTTCTTTACCAAACAGCAGATCACATGGCATTGTGAGAATGCATTTACCACTGCAAGCTGGCCACTGGTGAATTCTCAGGATAACACTGATATTTGTGAACAAGCTTTTCCAGCTGTCTTCTGAAGACAGATTTGCATTTGATGCAATGTGGAGAATGAAATGAAGCATTATAATGAGAAAAAAAAAAAAAAAAAAGAGAAAAGAACGCAGTGGGATATGAGATTGTAGTCTCATAAAGGATGTAGCAAGAATTGAAAGGATTGCAGTAACAAAATAATCACTTAGAAATTAAGATATTCCCCAGGACAAGACAGTACCAGAACTGAGATAAAAGTGATCCTCCTCCAGGTGAATATACAAAGAAAACATACCCTCTTTGAACAGACTTATACAAACTATGGTAGATAAATAAAATAAAGAAATACACATTACGAGGTATCATATTTTAACTGTTAAAATGGTTTGTTGCTCTTGGTAATAAAAGTGAGATGTTTGTTGCTTCAGCATCTCTGAGATGTCTAAAACTTAACTCATTGTTTTAGCTGCACTAATAAATAATGCACAGGTATAATTTCTGTCAGAGCAGGAGTTACCTCAGCTATCTCAGGTACTTACATTAAGGTACAATGATAAATTGCCTTATGGATGCTTTTTCTTTTTCACCCACTGATTATGAAGAGAACTCAGGCCAGATGATTCATCCCCTATGACACTTCTCTGATGACAGCATGAATCACCCTCATGAGTTCTTGTTTGCCTCTGTCCACTACAGAAAGGAAGTTAGAAAGTTTTCAACTGTTGCTAAGTTCAACTCTATCAGAAGATAGAGTGATCATTTTTACTTTTCTGTCTGTTTTTCTTTATGCTCATAGAATAAAAACTGCAGAACTACTCTTTCTCTTCTAAGAAGGTTTCTAACTTGCTTTCTGGTGTTGAGGGTTTACACCAATGTTTCACTCAAAAAATTTAGTCAGAAATGGATAAAGCAGAACTAAAGCCATATTTACTCTCATATTGGTTTTGTCTGGGGTCGAGTTAATTTTTGTCATAGTATGGAGCTAGGTTTTGAATCTGGGATAAAAACAGCATTGAAAAATCCAGAAATGTATTACGTATTGCTAAGCAGTATTTACTCAACATCAACGCCTTTTCTAGCTCAAACTTCCCCACCAGTAATTAGGCAGGGGTAGGCAACATACTGTGTGGAGACACAACTGGGACAGCTCACCCCGGGTGATATCCAATGCCATTCATGTGTTATGGCCAGCAGCAAACCTGGGGAAAGTAATAGGAAGGGAGGACATTCAAATTTATGACATTTGTCTTACCAAGTCACTGCTACATGTGATGAAGCCCTGATTTCCTAGAGATGGCTGAACACCTGCCTGCCCATGGGAAGTAATATATTATTATGTATTTATATTTCTTTGTTTGCTTCATTTATTAAAGCATTTTTATCTTGACACATGAGTGTTTTTTGCTTTTGCACTTCCAAATCTTTTTGCCATCCCACTGCAAGGAACTGAGTGTGCAGCTGTGTGGCACTTAGCTGCCTACCAGAGTTAAGCGACAACAACTCCTAAATTCTAACATATGACCTGTTTTTCAATAATTTGTGTTGTGGAGATCCTTTTAAAATCTGGCTTACAAATTGTAAATGTGTTTGGACCTACAAACCTATTTAGTGTTACTTTATTATCACTGCATACACCCCAGGGATAAAGTGATTTATGCATTCAGTGAAAATATTTTTTTCTCTTTTTACAAAATTGCTGTGCTAAGAAAAGGTCTCCTTGTCAGAAAAAAAACAAAACAAAAAAAAAAAAAAAAAACAACAAAAAAACCCCCCAACAAATAAAGTTTGATAGAACTCCATCTTTACCCTTGCATCCCTGTTTAAAAATCTACATACTACTTACAAAGATTTGTTCCAGTCTTTTAGATGTGCACAGAAGCTCATATGCACACATACACACACATCACCAATGACAGCACTACAATATTCAGTTTTGAATCAAGTGGGATGCTTTACTGGAACAGCTGAACTAGTTGCTTACCAAAGAAATTTTGCACAGATAGTTACAGATTGGTTCTGAAGCATCATTTCCATTAACAACATACGACAGTCACTGAAGGAAAAATGCACTGGTATGTCACTTGAAATTCTGTACAAATGAATGATTATTGGGATCTGATATGTCCAAAGGTCAACTTGAGTTCTACAACAATATCCTAGGACTTTGACACAGCTTGATCAATCTCATGAAAAACAGTCCATCTGGGCCAATTAGCTTCACTTTAGCTGCTGGCTTAGTTTCTTTACATCAGTGGTTTTTCACTGCTGCATTAATATGGGCTTTTCCTTCCCTTTCATTTTATATGTTACTATTCTTCAATAAACATATTATCCTGTGTAGATAGATGAAGCCATATTGGTAGATTTCAATCTTAAACAGACATAGTGGCATACTTCAAGTGCTGTGTGAGCTTAGGGCTGAAGTTGTAGACAAGAATAATTTTCTGTGTTGCTTGAATGTACACTGTATTTAAATCAATTTGAATTGTTCTCAGGTGATGTTCTCAATTTGGCAGTAAACAAAGGTTACACAGCGTAGCAGTATAAATTATTTTTGTGTGCGTGTGCTTTGAGAACCCAAAGTATAACACAAAAGAGTTAAGGTCAAGTTTTCTCCTCAGGCTCTGCTGATACACTCCCATTTCTCACCTGTGCATGTCCAGTACATGTGATAACTTCGCCTTTTCTAAAGATCCATTCTATTTCCCTGATATCTGTTTAGGTTTAATCCTACCTGTTAACAGACCTCCTAAGGGCACAGGAGCAGGCAATTCCCAAATGTTGGAAGTCAAGCAGGTGCACAGAAAGGCCAGTTTGGCTGAACAGGAATCTTCTCTTGGAAATAAGACAAAAAGGAAAGGTGTATGCCCAGTGGGAGCAAGGTCAGGTGATGTGGAAAGAATACAGAGGTGCTGCTTGCCAGTGTAGGGGATAGTCCTGTGCAGGGTCAGGTTTTGGACTCAACAATCCTTGTGTGTCCCTTCCAGGTCAGCATACTCTGCATATTCTGTGATTCTGTGAAATTTATGGTAGATATTCGGAAGAAATTTGTTACTGTGAGTGTGGTGAGGCACTGGAACAAAGAAGTTGTGGATGTCCCTGGAAGTGTTCAATGCCAGGTTGGATGGGGTATTGAGCAATTTGGTCTCATGGGAGTTGTCCCTGCCTGTGGCAGGGGGGTTGGAACGAGATATTCTTGAAGGTCCCTTCCAACCCAAACCATTCTATGATTATATGATTATAAGAGAGGTAGAGATTACTTGACAACTGAGACTTGATAGGAAAAGAAGGAATTGAAAAGGACAATCATTTCAGTTGCCATGGCTGGCTAAGGTGGAAACATTTTTGCTTGCTACAGATGTTTGTTGAATGATAGAGCTCCAGTGTTGAGATTATTTGGAAACCCAGGACTATCACTTCCTTTACCATCTACTATTATCAAGACATCAGACAGATGGGGTACAAATTAACTGGAATCTTCATTACATGCTCTGCTTCTTGTTTGTATCATCATCCATTTAGCCATTGAGCTTCTTTCCTTAGTGTCATTTTTCTTTCCCTACTCAATGATATTTACTTGCAAAATGACATTTACTTATAAAGTGACAGTCTTTTTCACCCTCAAGTGACATTTCTATGGCACACTGTGCAATGTTTGGCAAAGATTTGCTGGATCGATTAGAAGAAACAAAGGAAAAACACACAACAGATGTTGATTTTCTCGTAGCTGTGACTATTGTTTTGAAAGACTGACACAGAATTTTCAGGTTTTTCTGTCTTCCTGGCAGCAATATAAAAAGCTTATCCAACTGCAACACACATACTTTCACCTTCATTAAACTGACCCTGAAGACTCCTAATAACGGAGGCTGTGTGTCATCTTTCACAAGATGAGCTGTTCAGAAAACAGCAAAACTGTTACAGGACAGTCATGCATTAATCATGGAATTACATGAACTAGCTTGCACTGACCTCACAAAAGTCTTTTCTCTAGCATCAGAGAAACAAAGAGGCATTTTCTCAAGCATTTCCTTTAATTAACTATTGCATCACTTTTTAAGAAAAAATAGGTTTTCAGTAAAATCCTGAGCCTGGTGAATATTTTTTATTTTTAAGTATCAGTTTTCCATTACTTTGGTAATGAAAATTTTCTGAAGAAGTAGACACAAGAATGAAGAAATGTGTTGATATGATTATGAGACCTTCAGGAACTGTTTGATGTGTTCTTTTAGATTTGTGCATTTTCTTATCCATTGTAGAAACAAGAAAGAATTAATCTGGTCTTGGCAAAACCTCAGCCATTAAATACCCAGTGCTTCTGTCTGAATCTGCAGTTCCCTGAATTTGGCACCACTAGATCATAACCTTTAAGCTCAATTTTAAAGAAAAGAGAGTCAAAATGTATCAACTTTCCATGTTGGTTTAGGAATTTTCAATAACAGCAAAAATCCATGTCAATAAAGGTGTCTGGATGTTTATGCTAGAATCAGCACTAGAGGTTACATGTAATAATCTAACCTTACACATCTAGAATCATTTTATACAACTGAAAATGTCTGGGACATCTGCACGGGATTTTAAATACACGGCATAGGTCATTGGGGGATGCACAAAGGCTTCTAGAGCAGCAACTGGATGCCAAAGGGAATACTCTATGGTATCTCAAATGACTCTAAACTCATTAAGTTTAAGATGTTCAATTTTCTGCTTTTCCAACCCAAACCTTTTCCTTTCCTTTTTTTTTTATGTTGTTTTTTTGTTTTTGTTTTTGTGAGAGAAAACTTCATTCCCTAGTGTTCTGCTTCAGATCAAATATGGGATCAGTTTTCACAAGCACTGAGAGGATTTTTTCTTCAGTTCTCCCAGTTTCTTCTTTTTAATGAAGGGTTTCTAATCAGGTACTCTATGTATTGAAAAATCACTACTTAGATAAAAAACTGCTCCTCAGAAAAAGTAAGATGGATGCTAAAGAGAATGGGCAGACTTAAATTAGTCAAGTCCCAGGCTCTTCCCACCTAGTGGCATTCACTTACTGTGTAAACTTCAGAGGTTAACTGATCCACAGTTTTGAGTTTAGCTCTAATTTAGTTTTGGACTCTCCAGTGTCTCGTGTGACATAGAAGTCAGTGTAGCACAAGGCAGTGCACAGCCTAAGGATATCCAGCTAAAAATGTCCAAAGAGTAAAAATGACTATCCAGGATCTTACTTGCCTCTTGAAAGGAAGTCGGTCTTCACTTACATTAAAGGAGTCTTCAGTAAGAACAATTCCTAGTTCAGTTCTTACACAGATGAATGAATCTAGCTTCTGCCATTCTTCCCAGAGCACTGCTTTGATGTGCCCTAAAGCAGAGGTTCCATACAACAAGCAAGCTGTTGTATGCTGCTTGTTTAGTTTTCCTAATTGTAGTCAGGTATGGCCCTTCTGTCAGACATAATGATACTTTAATTGAAGAAAATACAGCCTCTCAGACATGAGGCCAAAAGGAGCTGACTTTAATAAAAGTGTGGCCATCCACAAGCAGATGGGATCTGCAGTAAGCCTTAAATGAGAACACAAGTGATGAGAATGGGTATACTCACTTATTTAAACACTGATTATTTCTGCAATCATTTCCAGATGTTTTAGTGAGCTCATTGGTATAATGTAAGTTTGGTCTGCACTGGGTTTCACACAGATTTCCTTCACTCATGGACTAGTCTTGATTAAATACCATTCAAATACTTAATCATAGTGTAAAATAAGTTTTATTTTTGTCATTCCTGTTAGCAGGTGTTTATAAAATATGTGCCTCCTTACATAACTTCATGTAATATATGCAATATAGTAACTTTTTAGTAATCTAATTCTCATTCTATGTTTGAAATTTCTTAAATTCTTATGATGGGTATTGGGTTTTTCATTTTCCTTCATGTGCTGAGATGAATGGATATCATTAAGTGTTGTCCTTTCTTCTCATAACCTCTGAAAAGCTCTTGAAAGGGTCCCTTTTAATGATGGAAAAGTAAGTAAAAGGATGAAATTGCAAGTAAGAAAAATGCTCTGAATTACCACCATCCTGCAAGTATGATTCCATCTGAATCAGTTTCTGTGTTGGATATGAATTCATATAATATAAAACAGAAGTGAACAACAATTTACATTATGAAAATGTCAGATTTTGAAATTAAGCATGGTAGTTTGGATAATGCTGAATAGATTTTTTTTTAAAAATTGCTGCCCACACACTAACACATATCCACATTCCTATCAGCATCAAACAATAGCAGTCTATATAATTTTTACCTTATACACCATGTAGAAATGTATATTAAAAGTATTTTTATAGTATATGAATACACAGACCTCCCATGCTCATTTGTATTTTAAGTAAAAAATATGAACATTTTTTAATGTGTTATTGTCACATTTAAACTATACTTATTAGGCACATTTCCTCTGAGGAGCGTGTACATTATTATGACATTATTTTATTTAATTAGGTTTACTTTTTAAAAATATTCTGTAAGTGTTTAATATTTCACCTCCATTGTATTCCCCCAATGTGTTGTATGCATTTGTACAAACAGTAATAATCTCTGTATTATCTTTTACGAAACCAGTTTAGCTGAAATTAAATTGCATTCCATTTTAAATCTACTCATAGGTATAAGATTATGTAATATTAAAGCTTATATTCAATATTATGGGTGGTAGTTACAGTTAACGATGAAATATGGAAACGATACATTACATAAGTTCATAAACCAGGAAAAAAAGAGGATAACATGTAGGAAAGAAAATAAGAGAAAATATGCCCAGAAATGGAAACTCTCACTTTTCCAGTCCTTAGCTTCCTTATCATCATAAAACAAAAATAGTGAACAGAGGCTTCAATTAGCTGGATAATTAGATTCCCTAGGTTGGTGTAGAAAAATAGACCATTTATTAAAAGGCCATCTCAACAAGAATTACAAATAGTAATTAATGTCCTTTGGGAAAAAAATATATATCCCTGAGTAATTAACAAAGAAAAATTTCCTAGGGGGGAGATGAAGAAACATAACGAAAATAATAAAAATGTTTTGCAATGGAAAAAAGTATGAAACAGCCTAATCAAGGTCCAAAGCACAAATTCCTGTTTAAAACAAGAAAAGAAGAGCTAGTTAATCATGTATTGTGTAGGCAGATGGTAAAGGTGTAAGAGCTGCTAATGCAATGAACCTTATTTCATACTAAGTTCTGTACCAAGGTCTGACATGATGAGAAACCTACTCAGATTTAGTAACCTTATATGGTGGCATATTTGGTCACATATACAGATATACATGTTACAGAACTCTAGAGCTGCAATTAATCAATTCAGTTGTGCTGTGAGAGTTCCAGTCCATTCCTGTCCTTTTTTTTTTTTTTTTTCCTTTTTATAAAATCTGTTTCATCTCAATTCTCTGAGCACTGTTTAGGGCTGCTATCAGTCAATGTTAAAGTACTAGCATTAGCTGCAGTCTGTTAACAGGTGTTTATTTAGTTATGCCTTGGAGTGAAATATTTCTCTTGAGACTAGAGTTTGAAGGAGCTCATTTGCTAGATAATTTTCTACAAGGGTGTATATTTTATTTCCTTTCATTTTATTAATCTAATAGAAAATAGATCTAGGTTCTTATGACCTTGAGTTAAGTAACACTCAGGAAAGACAGCGACTGTGATAACAATACTACATAGATAAGATATTGACAGTCATAGACAACAATTGTCAAAATATTTCTGGTCAGTGCTCCAAGTCACATGATTAAATGCTGGCCTTTTTTGTCAGACAGAGATTGATTTTTTAGTCAAACAGTGTCAACGGCACTTTAATTTTTTTCTTTTTCTTCTTTTTCTTCTTTTTCTTTTTTTTTTAGCTTAACTCCAAAAAACCCTCTTGTTTCTGTGAACATTTACAGGATGGTCTTGCTTCACTTTTTTTTTAATCCTTTCAAACTGACACTTGAGAACCCCTCAGGCGCTAGTGTAATTCTTGGCGACACATTGTTTATTCACAATAAACAAATGTCTTGAGGGAAGACAAAAGAGGAAGAAATAAAAGTCATCAACTCAAGAAAAAATTGTTGCATATGTTAAGCATTGGAAAATAGAACAAAGTAGCTTTTCCATGTGACATACTGAATAACAAGTTGCCACTCAGATTTTCTTGAAATTCCCTTTGAAGACTTTTTTTTCCTTTTATCATTATATATTTTTGTGTTTATTTCAGTTTGGCTCTGGGTCCCAACACACTCCAGCTAAACAAAATGCCTCAGGCTCTGGAAGCATTTGGAAACAAGTTTGGAACAAAGACTTGACACAAGTATTGCACAAGTTAAACATAACAAGTTGGAAGGTCTTTTTGGAAAATCTGAACATTACCACTTCTTATCTTGGCAGGATTTTTGAAAGGAACAGATTCTGAGATCTGTACTTCTGGCTCCCTGTTCTGGATGCATGATAATATAGTTACAGGATGAGATTTTTTAATTACAAATTAACTACATTTTGGAGCACGTGCCTCTGGATAATCATTAAAAACTTTGCGTTCCAGAAACAAAGTTTCTGAAGCAGGAATTTTAATCTGCTCGAATTCGTACTTGTTAGGATTTAGATGAATTCATAACACTAGAACGGCACTTTATTTCTAATAGCAGATGATTTACACACCCTGAAATATTATTTCTAAGCCTAAATTCAGGACTGCTATGGTATAAATGCAACCTACCTAGACTTCACAGGCACCTGCTATGCCCCAGGTAAGATTTCTGGCAAAACATTCCCTAAGGGCTGAAATTTTAACTACTGTGAATTCTTATTGCAGACTTCTTACTGGGTTGATCTCTTCAACTGAAGACTATTGAATTAAAGAGGATTATCCTGTATTTACATTTTTCTTAAATTTGGCCTTTTTTCCCAATGCTTTTCCAATGTGCAACAAAGACAGCAGGTGATGATAAAGGCTAACCTAACTGGAATACTAGGTTCTATCCTGCAGTGCTGCCTTCTTTCAGAATGGGCTGAAGTCATGGGAATTGTCTCTGTTTAATGTAGTGAGTTTGATTTAAATAATAGGTCAATAGCAACTGGTTTGATGCAAATCCAACAAAACTTTAGAGTAATTTCTTCTTATCATATATTATATGAGCTATTGCTATCACATGTATTGTACTTTGACTATAATGTTATCTTGTTTCTCATATATATGCAGAAAAATTGTACTGCTTATGGCAATATATTCTCTTTTCTTCCTAATCTCCTTGTAATGTTTGTTATTTTTATCAGTGTTGAATAACACAGAAAAAAATGAAATATGTAACTTCACAACCCAAAGGACTTTTGGTGCAAAAGCAGCCATTCAGATGCCAGTTTAAATGTTTTAAGTTATCTAAAACCTCAACACCAAACTGGAAATTGGGCATGAGCCTATAAAAAACTTAAATTATTGTGGATCAAAAGCAGAGGACCAGACCTATGACATTGGAAATGGCATTGGAAATATTGCTGGATCACTGCTAGTGTGAAAGAAACACCTGTGTGTTTCCTATCCAGTATCTCTGTCTTGGGGTACTAAAATATAAAGAAGATCTATGACATTTCCCCTGATTAGAAATGTTGTTACTCACACTATGATAAGTCAGTGAGGAACAATTTAGCTAATCTGGTTCAATTTTAAGGATGAATCTTTAGTAAGTGTAGAAAATTTAAGACTCCCAAAACAAGGCTCTTTTAGAATAGAGTGGCATGATAAAGAGCACCACTGCCCAGACATTACAGTGATTCTATAGCAAAAACGTTTTATTTCTAATAATTATGAGCTGAAAAATATCTTTTATCTGAGAGTGAATGGAAAGGTTATTTATGCCTATTCTCTACTTATTTAAATTACAGACATTTATAAGCCTTGCCAACTTTATAATGCTGGTTTTGACCTATGTATCTTTATATTTTTGTCAAGTGTGTGATATTGCACCCGCACCGGTCAGGCTAAAAAATTAATGGGCCTTTTTTACTGCTATTGCAAAAAGAAGTTTCAAAAGGAAGTCCCAAAGGACACAAGATCTGAATGAGGTCTAGAAACAGACCTTCTCAGACCTCATAAAATTATCAGAGTTTGCTGTGGGTCATCATACAGAACAAATAATTATTGAATGGATTTAGTTTTTAGAAACTATTCAGAATTTCTTTTTATGTTTGCTGTGAATTTAATACCAAAATTTCTCTCACACAGAGACATTCACAGAAATTAAACATTTTATATATGCACAAAGACATTAGACAAATAAGCTAGTAAAATTATAAACCCTTGATGAACAAGCTGTAAACAGAGATAAGAGTTAAATTTGCAAGTATTATCTTGACTGTACTCATCTGGACAATTTTTATTCAATTTAGTAGAGTTAAAACCACTGATAAGTCTGTGTGACTCATTCCAGATCTTTAAAATGCTCAAGATAACAACTGTGAGGGATAATGATCTTCTTTAAAAGAAATTTAATTTAAGATTTTTAAAGACAATCCCAATCTCTAGGCCTGCCTGTCATATGCTAGGCATCATATATGGCATATCTGCATCTGACACCAGTTTTCAGATTGCAATGCACTTTCATGATTATTGCATACCACATTTAAAGTTCTTTATGAGAAGTAAAAAAATTACTTAAAATTACCCCTGTATATCCAGAAAAACACTGGAGTGAACCACTGGTGACCTTGCCTTTGTTTCCACCAAAAGCAAACCTTGGTTTTGATGTTAGACGTGCTACACACTAGTTGCAGGTTGCCCCAGCTCAGCACCTGTGGACTGAGGGGACACTCAGCACCTGTTAAAGGAATTATCTGACCAAGGAACACCCAGCGAGAGCACCAGTCAGTGTTTACAAGGAACTGTGGAAGGCTGCCCTCACTTGGAGGGTGAAAAGCTGCTGCAGTTTATTGTGACAGTCTCAAGCAGATGCAGGACAACACATCACAGCCCCAGTGAACTAATATGGGTCCACATTAACTGCACTTATATATTAAAAATAAGCAAAGCTTATTTTTGATTGCCTTTTTTCTATCTGTTGTTAGGTCAAGGTCTTCTTTCTTCTCAATTTTTCTGTCTTCAATCCACTATTTATCAGATAAGACCAATTTCTTTTGTCCAGTCAGGGGTCTTGTCATGCCCACCTCAGTATTGATCCTTGTTTCTCCTGTCTTATGGTTTTGACATTTGTCACCTCAACTGCTCTTTCTACCTACATTTTTTATTTTTTTGGTGATATGTGAAAGAACTGACTTTGGTCTGTATTAATGCTATGTTAGACTAAATACAAATCATGCTGAATTTTTCCAGGGACAGCTATTCTTTCCAGACCTTTCTCTGACCTTTTTTCAAAAATTGAAACTGCACAAAGGCAAACCAGAAGCCTCAGTGGGTACCAGTCTATCTCCCATAGTGGAGAACAGAGAGAATGTGATCGTAGGGGCTGTAAGAGAGTACCTACATAACGTTTAGGTATTCTCTCTAAGAAGCAAGTGGTTGGATTTCTGGGCAGAGTGTGGCCCATGAAAAAGCTTTCTGTTGTGAAGTAGGCAGTAAGACTGAAAGGAGGTAAAATACTGAAATAAATTTTATGTATATATACACATATCTATAAAAAAAAATCACACAATTTCCAACGAGATAGGGAGACTGTTTCAGGTTCACAAATGCAAGGATCTACAGTATAGGGACCTTACACAAGGTATGTGTCTAACTTCCTATTATAGTCAGCCAATACAGCTAACAAAGCTTAAAAAGCAGTTATCACCTGAATGCAGACACCAGAGGTGCCATTCAGTCTCCTTAATTTGTCTACCATTATTTCAGAAGTTCCAAGTTACTTCTGTGTGTCTTTAGTTGCTGGTTCAGAAGGGCACAGCTCTCTGGCATGCCCTATGTCAAATATCATAGCCCTATATGGCTGTTTGGGTACACTAATGTCTCAAAAATGATTCAATGACCATTTTCAGGCATGTGGAAATGTACAGACATCTATGCATCTATATATTTTATATAGAATAAATATAACTAAATTTACATTTTGTACTTTAAATTTTAAAAAGCACAAGACAGGATACTGTGCAACTGTCATTGCTGAAGAAAAATTGGTACAACGATTCACTGATTTGACCAGGGATCTTTATAGTTAGCTAAGATTAGCTAAAATCAAACAGGGATTGTCATCTAGATTACTTAGTTGAGTACATAGAATTAAAAAAAAAAAATTCTCCAAGAAACTGAAGTACTTGATAAAGCACAGTGGTCCACAGTCAACATGATTGCATACGCACCTAGCATATGCCTAGGCATTTTGTTGTTTGAAGAACAGAACCTTGCAAAATAACTAATTGCTTTCAAGTAAGTTGCCTCCCATCTAAAAGTGAGAATCAGTGTATCTCTGGCACAGCTGTGGCTATCTGTTTGTACCAAAACAATGGTAGGAAGCAGAAAAGGACTGCTCAGAATAGGAGATCTTTTATAGAAAAAAATATTGAGGTTTGTTTTATTTTGTTTTAAATTTGGTTTATTCTTTTAAATTTTATGAGAATGTTAGATCAAGGGTTGTCACTATCACGAACAGAGGACACTTGTTTTAATAGTCACACAACATTTTTCACTAAATGCATTATGAATGATAAAATAAACCATTTTTTTTAGCTTCAAAAAGCATTTTAGATATTCAGAGTCAACATTCATAGTAGGCTGTTTCTGCAAAGGCAGGTACAACCACTTAATGGATGATGAAGTGCCTCTCCCTGGCAAGTACTGTTGACACATCTTTCTTTCTAATTCAATCCTTCAATTTGAATAGTATTCCAGAGGTAGCTAAGGGTTAAAGATAGATTATGAGTAATAAATAATGTATGTGGTGAGATCCTGTGCATTCTTTTGTTTCTTGGTTTTATGTCTTTGTCCTTTTCCAGAGATCAAATTTGACCATAGGGCTTCATAAGATTTCTCTTTTTTCCCTCCTCCCTTTCCTTTTTTTTTTTCTTTTTTTTTTTTTTTTTTCTTAAACTTCCTTCATTTCTAAATAATGTAAGTATCCTGGCATGTACCATCTTTGACAAGTCAGAACGATTATTTCTAGAGTACTGTCAGGTTAGATAAGCTTTCCATCTTGTGTTAAATCCTGTATTGGAGTGCTTAATTCTAACACAACCTTCCACAGTCTGACAGCATGACACTAGAAATCTACTGATACATGGAGGAAGTACACCTGGAAATTGAATGATTCACTGAACTTTTACAATATGTCTTTGTCTATAATTTTCAAAATTTATTAGCATAATTCATGTTAAATAATAGTATAAGGTTTCATTTCATAGCATGAAGAATTTTTCAGGTACATGATAGATACAGATATATGTATGTCTGTCTGTATGTATGTGTGTATCCATATGCATATTTATATGTGAGTAAGCAGAGACATAGCAAGATGTAAGTAATAAAGAGATGCATATGCTTATAATAAAATTATTTTTCAAATAGGTTTTAACGGGATTTTTACCAAAAATGTTTTTCTGTTTATTTTTTCTATTATTATTATTATTAATATTATTAATATTATTATTTATTTGTTTATTATTGTTATTATTACAGTTTCCCTAGTAGCTTTCTGTTTCTGTTGATACTGGTGTTTTATTTTATACATACATTTACCTTTTATTTTTAGTATGCTTGTCATCAGTTGAAGGCTATTTTTATTGTGTTGTAGATATGGAAATGCATGTGACAGATCCCTGTACCTAGAAAGCAAATTTGACCACAAACTTACGGAAATTCATGGAAAAAACTAGCAATTCACTTAACTCCAGTTATGAATAAGTGAAAATAAGTGACCATATCACAATACCTTTTAAAATACTCTGTACCATTCTACAACCTAATTAATAAATGATTTCTCAAGAAAAATGTGAAAGATTTGAAGAAAGAGGGGAAAAATTACTGAGATTTTAAGAACTGATTTAAAGCAAATTACTCAAGATGACCAAGTTTTTAAGTGTTAAAAGACTGTCAGATTACACCCCGTTAATATCTAACATGAGAAAACATAAAAATATTTCTAAGATTCAGTAGCAAGAAATAAATCTAGATAAATTTAGAATTTAGAATAGAACTATGACACAGTCACTTAATAATTATGGTTTTCAATCATCATTGGAGGTGCAGGATTCTCTCTCACTTGAAGTCTTTAACCCAAGAAAGACAGATTTTCACTGAAAATTCTATGTTTCATTGCAAAGATCTGAACTTGACAGAGGAACTTTCAGGTGAAATTCCAACGGGCTTGGTTGTAGAAGAAATCAGAATAGATTAGGACAATTATTTCTTCTGGGGTATTTTTTAAATCTCTCCTTGGGAAAGGAATATGGCATTAATATTCTACTCTGCTGATGCCTCACCATGTACTCTTTGGCATGTCAATGCCAGAGAGTGAATCAGATGAAAAGACAGGAGAAAAGAAAATGGAGGAAAAAAAGGAACAGGAAATTGTTTTGTGTTTGATTGTGGATTTCCGTGAAACAAGGCAATGAACTAAAATGCATTCAGAAAAAAAAAAAAAAAATACAGTTGATTTCAGCTATCTATCTTGCCACAAAATAGATTAGGATGTTTCTTTTGTTGCTTGATACAAAGATGAATGTATACTATAACCCTGAAAGAATAAATTTTTACAGCTTTGCCTATGCTATTGTAATTTTTTTAGTCTTGAACAATTTAAAAATTAATCCTCTCTTCCATCTTCCATATCCACCCATCTATTGTTCATGTCTCAACCTTTATAAATTCCTAATTCCTTGATGGGCAGTGAGAGATACTCTAGCAAATTGCTAGTCATACCCTAGTCCTATTTCTAGTCGAGAATTCTGTAGTGCTCTGACTTGTAACTTTAATCAATTGCTCTGTCAGACAAATGTTTCAATTAATATGATTATAAATATATAGGTAGAGGTTCCCTGTCTAGGAATACAGGACATTTCTCACACTGAATGAGACTGAATTTTAAAAACAAATGTTTTATGTCTCAAAGAAAAGTTTATTTCTTGGAATTAAGAACTGCTTTAGGAAAGTTGTTGGTAAAATGCAAGCCTAAATCTAGCAGTTATTTTGCAAGTACAGCGTTTCTGCTGGTGAACATCCAAATGTTAGAGCAGATAATGACACATGCATCTAAAATATTTAACATATTTTCGCTTCTGTCACCCAATTTGTCCTGATCTTTTGATTTTTTATCCCACTATATGTTATTATATTTTACATGCTATTAACCCTCTACTCAACTGGAGGATAAAACTTGTAATTTCAAAAAAGCCCATACATCTTCTTTGTTCCCCTTTCTTTGTTCCCCTGTCACAGAATATTAATTGTTGCTATTTAAAAATATTTGAAAGAAATTCAGCATGGCTGATATTGCAAATTGAAGCATTTATAACATGGAAATTGTCTTAGTACGTAGATAGATATTTTTCATTAAAATTGCAATCTATTATTTATGCTACTAATAAGTAGGTCTAATGAGTATATCTTCCCCTAAATAACAATGGCTTTATCTAATAAAGGGTGTGAGGATTCTGAAAATTCTATTTTGAAACATCTAACTTTATTCCAAAGTGGGACACAAAATCTCTGATTTTGGTTCCTAATTAATTATGCAGAATATCAGGACAGCCAGGTACCTCAAAATGGAATGTAGAAACCAAAATTCAGGAAAACAAATATAGAGGCACAGGTATATCTCTTCCTAAGTTGTTGCCAACAGGACTGTCACTTGGAACTGACAGTCTGGAACTGTTCTGGTGAAAGATCAAAAGGCAATTCTTTACTTCTCTGAAAACAAAAATTAAATTCTGTATTAAATTCAGCTCACTGGGAGAGTGTCCTAGGTTTTGAAAATTACAAGCATTGATATCATCTTCATTTTGTCCAGTATTGATGTGCAATTTATAGGTTCTGAATGATAGAAGGCTTTGATCTATCCAGGCTCATAAATATGAGATGTATACAGAGGTGTAGCTTAAATAATGAGGTAAGCATCAGTAATAAAAGGAAAGTACTAATATACATTAAGTGACACTGTGCTAAAAATCAGATGCCCAGGAACTAAAAAATTTAGCCTGTGATGTCTGCTGAATTCCCATTCCAAGGACTGTGCTTGCTTGTTGCCTCTAATATATATTATTTTTTCACCTTTTATGGGTATCATACATTTTGTTTCTGTGAATTGGCAATTAGTTTTGAAGAACACAAACTATTGTTCAATAATAAAGACATTAACAGTATATTTTAAAGTACTGAGTATATTAGAAACTAATTGCATGCAGGATATCACTAACCGCAGTTAATTGCCATTGAGGAATGTAGATTGCCATTTTGCTGTTTGCATAATGAAAGTTTAAACTCCTTGAATTCCCTTTGTTCTTTGTAACCACGATTTGGTATTTATAATATTTTAAGATATCGTGGTTTTTTTTTTCATGGTGTTTAAATGCTTAAGGGGAAAACCCCTTAGACCTCAATACTTTAATTTGGAGACTGTAGTTTTTAATGAGAGTTTTTCAGTTTGACTCTTTAGGCATTTCTTGTTCATTATCTCATCTGTGACCTTCAAACGTTCTGGAAGGAGATTATTGAGATGAAATGATTTCTACTTTTACCGTGTTTGTCTTACGTACATTGAGGTCTCTAAATGGCGATAAGGAGGGCAGGAAAGAAGTGCCATCAGTAGAGTATTTGTTTCTCTTACCATATCACCCCACTGCCCCCCTCCCCTGCTGCCTTCCTGTGCTCTGCCCTCTGCAACAGCTGTTTTTAAAGGACTAGACTTCTAATTTCTCTCCGTGTCTCATATCTTGCACCTGGATAGGATATGAGGATCTTGTCAGAGAAAGGGATTAGAAAGGATGGACAACATAAAATGACAGGCAACAATGACCTTTCAGTAGTGATTTCTGCACATAGTTGGATTTTACTAAACATTGAAAAGGCTGGGCTGCAGGAAGTTCTGCAGGTTGTTTGAGTGAACACTCACCAATGGCTAGTGCATTAGCTGTGAACACTAATTAGCTTAAGCAAATACCAGAAAGAGAACAAGAAAATATGTAACTAGAATGATTGGTGATAACTTCCCACAAAAAAAGAGCCAGATGAAAAACTTTTAAAGCAAGAAATGCTAATCCTTAGATTGGGAACCAGAGATGGGAAAAAGAAGAAAAATTATTCTGGAAATATAATGATATCCCCCCCCTTTCTTTTTACCCAGTAAAGGCATGAGCATGAATGCATGTAAACTTGTACCATGTCACTATAGCATATACTTTTTATCATTGACCTTAGAGAGATAAGATGCCTGTCTAGGAAACATTTGATAAATTCATTTCCATCAAAGGCATAAGGTATTCTGCCTATGCTGAAAAAAACCCATTGAAAATATAGTGATATTTAAACAGCAAGATCTGTGTTCCTTTATGTCCACATTGGTGGAGAGTCTGACAGTATCAACTGTCTTATTCATGGGAATATAATAAACACCCTTCTTCAGACACATATCTGTGCACGTGACAAAGATGAGTAGAGTACCCAGCTGTTATTATCTTTGTAATTTATTCAACAAGAAAGTACAGTGATTATATATATTTACGGGGAAAACCAAAAACTTTTTGATAACAGATTACTTTTACTGCACTAGTCACAAGGTAAAATTTATGCCTTAAAAATATACTTTTGAAAAGAGGTATGTATGTATTGCCTCCAGTATGACCAATATCAGTAAGCAAGCTTTGAAAATGCAGGTATGAATTGCTGTTTCCTGCAATTCTTATAGATACTTTTACCTCAGATATTGAGGAAATAAGAGTAATTCAGTTCCAGATTTTTGAAAAGTAAGACATACAAGGACGGGTTGCACTAACACTTCTAGATCTAAGTGTTTTGTTCCCAGACACACAGCTCAAACAAAGGCATCTTCATTATCTTCAATAATGAAGGAAGAATCCATTGCACTTATTAAACTCTTTAATTATTTATGGAACTTAGGATGAGTCAGAAAGGTATCCACTTTGTTATTTAATAACTTAAATGATTAAAGATTCATTATATCATTGATCAACCAGAAACAGTAGTGCTGAAAGCCTGAAGATCTGTTCTGTTAAATAGTAGGCAGCTCCTGCAAGATGTTTGAGAAATATCTTTATCTTTCAGATTTGAACAGCTTCCATCTGGAGCTGTATTCCCACTTTTTGCTGAGCAGCACTCTCTTGGCTAGGAAGCAAAGTCATATGTTCTTTTTGGGATAGCTTATTTATGTACTCTTGAGCTTCCCGTCACCAAGTAATTTTCAGTACGAGACAATCTTCCAAAAATGAGGATTTGCAGAGGCAAATCTCCACAGAGATTGGAAGGCTTTTCATGTGGAATGGTCTGGGTATATCACCTCTGCATAGCCAGTTAATCCACCATCTTTTCTTTTTCAGAGTTTTCGGTTGGTATTTCATATAAACTGATAAGAAAAAAATAAACTGACTGGAACTGGAGCATTGGTCTGTTGTGGAAACTGGTGCAATACACTTGAGATTTGAGATAGGCTGCACATGCAGTGCAAGCAGTCACTGTTTTCTAGTTGTCTATGCATGTGACATTGCTGAAATACACACTTTTAAAAAAGGCTTTTGTAGAGGCAACTCTTTCAGGCCAATGTATAAAGTAGTATACAAATAACAAATCTTCAGCTTGGCAGCTCTAATCAGCATTCTAAGACAAAACACTAAAATATTTTTAATGTCAGGGAGTTTGGGGAGTTTATAGGGGGTTTGTGTTTTTCCTCTTATTTTCCTTGAATCATGACATACTCCTTTTTGTGATATGTAATTAAGTCTGGAAATAAACAAATCATTGCTATAGTCCTGGCATTAATAAAATCGTATGCATCTGACAATATGGGGTAGTAGATATTTTGGAAGCAAAAAGGAATGTTTACTGTGTTTGTGCCAGAAAAAGATGTTTAGCCTACAGCTATTTCATGGCAGTATTAGTGTCCAAGATCTGAAAGCAATGGAATAGATTTAGCTTGCTTGTAGACTTTTGTTGTTATTTTTGCATGGAAAATATCAGCAGAAAGAAAGTCTGAGAAGTCCCTCTATTCAAACAGTCATTGCATTTCAGGAATAACAAGAAGCATAATTATTTACTCTGTATAACTGCAGATAAACTCCTGTAAACTTACTTTCCACCACCACTCCTCCTCCCTTTTGCTTTTTCTTTTCTCTAGGTAACAGTGATGCAGTAGAATTCAGCAGAGCACAAGCTCGACTGATATCTATCTCAATTGATTAACTGTCTAGAAGATTTGATTTTCAGAAGAGATACCCAAGAGAGCTCCAATTCATTAGTGGTTGTCCACATGTGATTAGAAACTGTGGGAGGTCTAACCCCCTCTTTTAATTGATCGAATTTCATATTCCTCATGGTCATTAAGTCTGCTAATGGTAACTTAGCACCTGCATTAAGAAACCAACTTAACAACATCCTATAAATGACTTTAAGTCAGCAGGTGCCAAATTTACAGGGAAAAAATGACATGATTTTTGCTCTAATGTTACCGCAGGAGGCATATGAAGTAATAAAATATTGCAATTGTTTAATCCATCATGATCAAGCAGTCATCATTTGATGATAACATGATTGTTATATTATTACTATCCTTTGTTACTTGATTGCCCCTTCTTCACTCAAGGGTATCATTCCTTTTTTTATGCTAATAACTACATTCATTTATGCTACTCTGTGAGGAAGTAAGACTTTCCACTTTCTTCACTATATGATATCATAAGATGGAAGATAGCAAGCTGTTTTAGCTACAGGTTATGCCAGAAACACTCACAGATTTTTTATTATTGTGCTGTGTTTACACAGACATTGTACTTGAGAAATCTATTTGCAAATCATCTGAAAGGAAGCTCTCATTTTAATGGCATGCTACTTCTGATGTTATTTTGATACCAGCAGGATTGGCAGTACTTTAAATAAATTCTGACAGAGAATTCAAGACAGAGTTTGGGAGTGACTATAGCAAATATTCAATTGCTATATTAGTTCTAAATGAGAGTTGTAAGAGTTAATATTTTCATTTAAAGGCATTGTCCAAATGTTTCTTAGTTTCTTCCCCAAAATATATGTGCAAGATGACTGCACAGATAAATACCACAAATACAAATTCTTAGAATTGTACCTCTTCACATTCCCAAATTTGCCCCATTCTGAGCAGCCATATGCCTAAACCCTGTTGGTTTCCAGAAAATATCTGGAGAAATGTCAGTGCTCCCTGAAGTGTTCAGTCTGTGAAGCATTTTGACAATGGCACATTTAGCATGCACCGATTGGATTAGGCTGTCATACAAAATGGAGTTATTCTAGGCTTTGTTACTGCACAACAGTGTAATTGGCAATAATTTCCCAAAATATCTGAGAAATCAAAGAGCATTCTGAGAATGAAAGGGAATCGGGTCTGTTGTAAGCTGTAGAATGGGTACCACATACAGTTAAAAGAGAGAAGGAAATATCAGAATAAGAACTGTTCCTTGGAATTGGTTAGCATTTAAGAAAAAACTGAGTAAAATACGAAAGACATAGGTAAGGGGGAGAAAGGAGTAGAGAAGGTGAGATGCAAAGAGTAGGGTTTAAGGTGGTGGCTGGCAGGATAACAGAGGAACATCAACCTCTCAGAAAATGAATGTAGTTTCTAATATTTCTAATGTTACAGAAAACCAACCTCATTGGCTTCTGGGCCAACAAAAAATATACAGATATAGTAAGTATAAACTTTAGGCCAAATTCTTTCCAGAAAAGAAAAGATTACGCTCTGAGTGTGTTATGAATGGATGATGTGGGTTTAAATCAGTCCCTGCCTTTTTGCCCAGGCCTAAGGCAGCAGGCATTGATGTTATTGAGGTGTCCAGCACCCCAAAAACCCACTCCCATTTGCAAGTTCTTTAATAATGGCTGATTCCATCTATTATAGAATGGATTATTTATTAATAGACACAAAACTAACGGGCATAAAACTTAAAACAGACTATTACTACACAGAGGACAAAAATGGGATACTAGTATTACGTGCAGAGTTAAAGGTACCATTAAATTTACAGCTAGCTAAGAAATAGTATAACCTAGGATTCATTGTTTCTTACTGCCAATTCTCGGAGGGGTACACATCAAATTACTTTCTCTCAATTCCCAGGAAAGTAACCTCAAAAGTCCACGTCCAGACTTAGGGGAAGAAGTCTTCTTGCATGTTCCCAAGGAGTGTGCGAGACTTCTCCCTCTGTGATAATTTGTGTGGGCTTTTACAGACATAGGAACCATGTCTTTTGGTCACCAATGTTTATTTTCCTTTTACCTCTTTCCACTTCTGCTCAAATACGAAGTTGTGTACTCTGGCCTTGGGTTCGGACTCTCCAGAGCCTGGAGGTGACCTCCTGCTGGGCTTTCTGACTCCTCGCTGGGCTATTAACCTGGCCTGAGTTATCTCTTCCAAATATCCCAGCTATGAGAGAGGGGGGACGTCCTGCCACGTAGTGGCAGGAGGACACAGGGGACTGTGGCAACAGCCAGGTAACCAGATACTCAGAGGGACAGCTGGAGCTGAGGATCCCAGACTTTTGCACACTTGGTCTGGGGGAATATAATATCCCTGGGTTTCCTTTATTCGGGGTCCCTTTTCAGAGGCACCCAGCTCTGGCTGGTTTTTTGTTATTTAGCTATTGCACCACGACTAAATTATTTAGAGGATCGAGATGCCTGAGACATAGCTTTGGGAAACCCAGGGTGGAGATGGTAAGGACTGTGAGAATGGGGTGTGTAGGGAGTCAAGAAGAGCATTTCACTGGAGAGACTCCTTTTGTGAAGAGGCTGCAGTTCCACTCAAGTTGTGTGGTTGTGACTGCCAGAGTGGCTCCTGGATGGTCAAATGGGAAAGTTTCCTTAACAAGGGGAATTACAGTAAGATGAAGACAAACACACCTCAGAAAATAATTGGGATGATGATTGCGAAGAATTGCTAGTTCTTAGGTGAATAGGGAACCATACTGACAGAGTCCACCTCTTTCCTCCTTTCTGAGAGAGCAGCAAGCATTTGGCTTGGTTATGAAGGCGTGTTGCTTCCTCCTACCCTGAAATGGTGGGAAAGAGGTTTGTTCCTACAGCTGGACTCTGTGCTTACCTGAGAAGTGTTAGCAGAGACACTGAGTATTAACTGGCACTACTTGAGACAGACCAAGGTCGTGTCCCTCAGAGAGGAGAAATGAGTTTTTTGGGTGTTGAGCCAGAAACTCTCGGTTCTTCTACTTTACAGTAACATGTTCCTGTGATTCATCCTTTGCTTATTGATTTCTTAGGATTCAGAACTCTTTAGGTGATTTGCTTTGTCAGACTTCATTTGGTGATTGGTTTAAAAAAGGAATAATTAACAAAACATGACTTTCATATAAATATTTACATATATGTTTATACACGTATTCTTATATATTGGTATCAGATTTGTTTAATTAGCTCAGCTGAACGAACAGATTGTCATGACTGGCATAATGGTGTGTAATCAGCAAGTTTCTGTGTTAAAGCTCAGAGCTCCAGTTTAATATGCAAGGGAAATGTAGAACTCTTCATGCTTGTATTTTGCTTTTTTGGAACTGACGATATGAATATGGTTGGTTCAAGAAGATGTAAAACGTGTTTCTATTAATATTACCTTACATAGGAAGTTTATATAATCCTTACATTTCCATCTGTGTCACATCTTGATGCAGAACAAAAATGTTGCCAGACGTTCTACAATTATGTATTTAAATGGAAAATTGTTAGAACCATTTGAAAAATCCCACCACAAAGAAAATCTAAATGTTTAGTGTTTTTATGCTTTTTTTTCCCCAAGAAATTGCAACCATAAATCTAAAGAAGATTGCATGAAGCATTAAGAGGAAAGAATAAAATCATGAACTTTTGTAACAGTAATTAACCCAGAATGCAGGCATTTCGCCTCAGTCTAGTAACAAGAGAGGTAAAGGTATAGGCCTAAAAGTTTTATATGTGCATATACAGGTGTTTTTCTAAAAGTTTTCACAAGACTCAAAGGGCATGGCTAAGCAGAATTCTCAAAAATGTCTCTTTTTTTATTCTTGGCCTCTTTTTCTGTTTTTCTGATTTTCTTAGTACAAATTCACAGAAGCCAAGGTGAGTAAAGTAAAAAAAGGTGAGTAAGTAAAATAATGATTATCCTGCTCTAGCCTTTAGGAAAACTTAAATCTGTTGAAACATTTCATTAATATTTCCCTACTTGTCTCTTTATCTCTTGATGAATTTCCCACAGGGGAAAAAATTCTTATTAAGTGACTAATGAATACCTGGGTCATAAATATAAATTATGAAGATTCTGTAGACAACTATTGGGTACAATGTGAATAATTTAATTCTTCATTAACTCCTTAGAGTGAATATTCTATTATCCTGTCAAGTTTTGATTTTATTAGTAAATTTAATTTAATCCTCATACTTCTAATAGAATATTAAAACAAACAACAACAGTTGCATAAATCAAAACATGTTAATAGTTTTCACAAAATTCCAGCCAAATTCTTAGTTTGTATAAGCTGATTTTTGTCTAACAAAGTCAGTGGTGAAGTATCTTTTTACAGCGGTTGAGGGCTTGGCTCCTTATATGATAGAAAATGTATCTCCTTTGGGACACTACCTGATACTGCATTTGTAAATTGCTACAAGCCTTGTGCATTGATAGCCTGATGTGAGCAATTCAGACCAGTATTTTTTAAATTCAGTACAAAATGGGAAATGTCGTCTACACTGAGAGAGCTTAGAAAAGCACAACTATAATTAGAGCTATACAATGGATGAATAATTGGGAATGTATAGTATCTTCAGCTGATGTAAAAAAACACATTGTGCTGATTTGCTCTCCCTTCAAAAAGCATTGTTTTATTCTGATCAATGGAGAATCCTAGATGCATGAAAACTGATTGATGAAAATAATTCTCTTGATTTTTAATGTACTGTATATATATGCAATAAATTTTCATAGGTTATCATTTAAGTATCCATGTGCTGAATATTTTATTAGAATATTTATGATGATGAGAAGTGGAGAAAGCAGCAAACTGTTTGTCTTTATGTGGTCACAGAATTTGAATTAGCTGGACAGCTTCAAAGGAAAGAGAAGAGTGTTCTGATGCTTGGGATAGAGCAGGCAGTGAATGGGAAGTACAGCATATGCATATGTGCATTTGTCAGCACATATGGAGACACCAGAATTCAGGTGGTTTAATCTTCTACTGTATCCTACTTCTATAATTTGGCAAAACATTTGTACCCAACAGAGCAGCTTGCTTGCCTGTCTTCTAGGCTCAGACAGAATTTTGAAATTCGGTGTACTCCAGGCCCTCAAAAGGACTCAGTCTGCCTACCAGGAAGACTGAGTGCTTCACAACATGTAGCAGTACTTTCTTTTTTGGAGTGTTCCAAAAAGAGTTGCTTGCTTTTTATGTTCTTACTGGTTTGAGCCCTCACAGCAATTCTACGAGCAACTACATCTGTTCTATTCTGCACAAAAATAATTTGTCTTTGTATAGCTTAATTTGTTTGTTTGAAGTCATTAAGAGCAGAATCAGGTCTTATATGCACACTTCAGGAATGAGACAGCATTCTCTTCTGTTTGGATAAAGTGATTACTCTTAGTAACTAAAAATAAATATACCATACATTGTTATTACCATGTCTAAATGTGCTTTCATGATAAGAATAATTTGGATGATTACATGATGTTGGGGCATTGTTTTTTTAAGTTACATTCATGATTGTTTGTCTTGATTATGAAAATTATAATCAAATTTTGTATCTTCTGGCACATATCTGCTATACATGTAATTTTTGTCTTGATTGGCAAAACAGTTAAGATTTAAATAATTTTCTAACATGGTACTCCTTTTTCTCTTGGTTCAAGTGTTGCATATTTCCTTTTTATAGCTCATTTTTCATTCCTTCTCTCTGTTTAAAGTCGTAGGAAAGAAACAGGAGTCAAGTGCTTTGCCTGAGTGTTGCTTGAGTTAACCTGCTTGGCTTAAAACTTCATACTTAGGCAACGTTTGTATCAATGATCAAAGGTTTAAAAATTGCTCACATTTTTACAGAAGCAGTTCTACTATGAGTAAATATTTAAGTGTTGGGTGGAACCTCAGTAGAATTCTGGGCCAACCTAGCAAAACAGGATCAGATAACAGGCAGATTAAGTTCCTCAAGACTTTAGGCAGTCAGGTCTTGAAGCATCCTGCCAGTCTCTCTGGACAAACTACTCCATTGGTTTTCTGCTTTCCTCATGAAAAAAATTTGCTTCCAGCAAATCTTATCCTTACTTGTTTTAGCTTGTGTCCATTACACTTCACATTGTGCTTTTATGCTCCATTGGTGTATGTATGCTTGGAACTGCTTTCCTTTAAGTAGTTTCACATATTTCTCTTTGAGTACTGTCAAGCAAATTATCAGACCTGAAAGATAGCACAAGTTTCCCGATCAGGGCACGATGCAATAAAGGACCTACTTATGCTGGCTTTGTCAAAAATAAAGCAAAGTCTTCTAATAAACTCAGGTATGCAGAGACATCTCAGACTGCCTTTATACTGGTTGTTATTAATGGCTGCATTTAGATATATTAGCTTTTTCATCCACCCTACATTATTTTTCATGTAATTGCCAAACATCTTTTCCTTAAAACTTCTAATTTTTTTAACCTATTTTATAAAGGTTTTTACATTCTTAGTTTAGGTAGTTTTTGTTGTCCTATTCCCCTGCCTCTTAGGAAATCAATAGTTAATGTACAGGAAACTCCTTTCTTCAAACTTTTATATTTACAGTGGAATACACAGATGACAAAACTTACACTACTAAAAAGCATCAGTGCCCTGAATGTTAAAATTAATTCCTAGTTTTCAGTCCCTCTAGACATACTGTACCAAGAGCTGAGATTTCACTAAGGTTCTTGTTGCACCAAGCAACCTGGTTTTCTGCAGAGGTAGTTGTGCAAAGTCATTTGATTGTACTCTATGCAGTAGTGTTCTGCTTACTTGAGAGTTTTGGGGTTTTCCTTTTTTTGTTTTTTTTTTTCCTGTAATGTATTTGCACCTTTTCTGTCTTCTTATAAAAGTACTTACAATTTAATGGGTCTTCTAATTGAAGTGAAAGGTGCTTGTTTGCACTTAAAAATAGCTTTCAGTGAATTTGTCATGTACCAGTAATAGAAGAGCTCTCTCTCTGTTATTAGCACTGCAGAATAAACCTATGGTTAATACCTTATTTACACAAACTGAAGACGTCGGGCGACCTTGAAGCTGCATTTTGTTCAGTGCCCTTTTTATAACCTTAATTACCAGGGAATGCAGCGCTTTAAAGAAAGACTAACATTTCACTTTAACATCCACGATAATCTATTATAAAGCCAGCTAAGCCAGCCCCCAAATACAGAGAAATGTTATTACATGCTCAGCTAGCTGTCAAGGGGCCATGAGTCAGTGGCTTAGAGTTATCAAAAGTAACAAGGTTGTTCAGAATTCCCTCCAACAAAGCCAGCCAGCTTATGAAGGGATTAAGCACTCTTTGATTAGAACAAATGGAACACATCCCGCCCTTTTAATTAGCATTCCCTTTCACTTGGTTTAGTATGGTAATTTGACACTCTTACTAGCCAATGCAAGAAAAGACTTTCAGTTTTGGCCTACCCCCTTTTTTTGTAGCAGTTTTATAGCAGTTTTATATTAGCGTACACTAGCTAAATTGTGAACACTCATAGAGATCATGCTCAAAGTCCTATTAAAATCCCAAGGGCATAATGTCAACAGACAGAGTGTAATAATACTCAATGCAATGTGTGACAGCAGACTCCATGGGCCTTTAGGCACAGTATATTGCCCTGAGGCCACAGTCTTTCTACCCTCTATCCTAGACAACCAAAAAGGTTTTATGTCAGTTATACTGATATTTTAAAGGTTTACATTTTAATTTCTAACTTAAGTCAGTCATAGCAACCTGTCTTTGCAGTGGTGAAGAAATGAGTGAAAAATACATTGAAAATAATGAAGTGTTGATATGAAGACAGTTTGGTGTGGAAACATTCACCCTTGTCATGTTGAATAGAAAGAAAAAAAGTTGTTTCATTGGAACACAAACACTGACATCTTGATTTTGTGCTGCCTTGCCTCACCCTTTCCCTGTCCTCCTTTCCCTTACTTGGTACCTTAGTGTAGATTGGTATTTGATAAAGATTAAAGAAATTACAGGTGAGTAATGTGCTCTCCAGACTTCAGTTGTGCAAAACTCTGAGTGTTACGCCTAATAATCACTGGATGAAATGGTCATCAATGTTTTACAAGCTGCCTCCTTTCTCTAATACCTTTCATTGACATGTGTTTAATAAACCCCACTGTATGTTGCCCCTCTTTGTCTCAAATCAACTGCTTGAATGTGTTCTTGAGAATGTCATCCTGCTCACCCATATCCTATCATTCCCTTCTTTTCTCCTGTCCTTCCTTCTGTATGATACTAAGTGCAAAATACCCAGTTTTGTTTAGCATAAACAGCCGTGACAGTCAGCTCGTGTTCCAAGAGCAGCTGCTCATCTCCTACTCTCCACCCACTAGACATCACCCCTTCCTCAGATCTGCCCTGTGATCTGCTTGTGTAATCACTCCCTAGCACAGTTCAATCAAAATTATCTGTGTTAGAAAAGTTATAACTTTTTTTTTTTTTAAGTGTTTGAGCTAACCAAAATGTTAATGACTTAATGGCTTATTTGGGAAGTAGGTATAATCTAATTCAATTAAATCTGCAAATTTGACTTTTATATTCTGTATTTCTCATTCCTAAAAGTACAAAAGTAGCACTGCATTTGATTTATATGATCTTCTGCTAGACCACAAAACAACTAATTTGAAAATATAGAAGTTTGTTTGTTTGTTTTTTTAAGGTCCCTTCCAAGTGAAGCCATTCTATGATTCTAAAATCAACTGGAATTAGATTTCATGTAGTGTATCCCAAAGCTATCATTATGTCTCCCACCACACTTTTGTTGTCCTGCAGTAGAGCATTGAAGCAGACAATATAGCCCACATTTTTGTAGATATTTAGACCTTCATTTTCAGTTCACACCAGGATGTTGGACTCACTAGAAATACATGAGGGAACTTAATTATCACTCATCTCAAATTCTGTAAGCGGGCACTATTTTCTTAGGGCAGAAGAGGAGAATATTTGGTGTCTCAGTGCAGTATTAGGTTTAGGAAAGTCTGCTGGGAATTACATAGAGTAGCCTGGGTTTTGTTCATTGGCCTTTTACTTCAAGTGCTTCATCTCTTATTGGGTTATTTGGCTGCCTACAGGCAGGAAGCAGTACAAATTACTGCAAAAATCCGTAGTAGCTGAAACTGCACTCTTCTCTTAACACAGCTGTTGCCCCTTTCCACTATCTGTGTTTTTGTGTGACCCCTGACAAAAATATTCAAAAGATATGCTTCAAGTTCACTTTTCAGACCTCAACAATATCCTAAATCTTTTTATGAGACAAATTGTGCATGCTTAAAAAGTCTAAATTCTAAGAGATAATTCTGGTCCATTTTCAGGGATAGCATTAAAAAAACCAAAAAAACCCCAAACAACAACAACAACAACAAAAAATAAACCCAAAAAAACCCCACAAAGTTAAATATGGAGGCTCTTTCTGAAGATAAAAAAATAAGTAAAATTATTTGCATTTGTTATTGAATAAACTTTAGAGAACAGATCAGTGTAGTTTTTTTTTAATTTAAGAAGCATTTCTGTTTTAATGAAAAAAAAAAATTCAGATTGCCTGTCAAAAGTAAGATCCATTATAATGATGAATGAAATGCCACCACAATGATTTTTCTCCTTTATGTATATTTTTAAAAGATGATGGTCATGTTTTTGTTTGGGCATAACAATTTAAGTCACGCACATCATTGTAGTCTTCTTGTAACTTGACTTTTTGTTTCTTGTTTTCCACTGTTAGGTTGGGGTTTTTTTAATGTATCCTGGGATGTAAAAATCATTTGAAAATGACAAACCACCTAATTTCAGATAGACATTTCCAAAAAGAAATTTTCTTGATGGATGAAACACAATGAAATTAAGTGAAAGAATTTGGTTTTTTCTCTTCTTTTTATAGAGGCTTTTAAGACATTTAATGTTATATGAAATAGTACTTTTTAGATTGTGTTTCTCTAATAGATGAATAGCATACAGTTAAAGTAATTAAATAGAAGCTCTAAGGTAGTCATTCAGTTTCAAGAATATTAGTATAGAAACAATGTAGATAAGTTGCAGGATGAAATATAAAAATAATAATAGATAACATCATAGGGAAAGTGGAAAAGGGGCAAACAAAAATATTCAAGAATTTACCCAGAATGTGAGAAGAGGTGAAAAAAGAAAAGGATATAATTTTGTTTATGCATTTCCTTAGAAAAGCTCTTTCATATGACAAGGTTGAACACAGAGAATTATTGTGGAAAAAATACTGTTTCATTTCTCTTTTATGTGTGTCATAAACACCTACTAAAGAATTAATTACACAAAAAAAAGGAAGGGTACACTTGTCATTTGCTAGTATGACTAGAAAAACACTTTGATTTCATCTGTAAATCTACACACATCAGATTGAAAAAAAAAAGAAAGTGATGGAGTAACATCTAGTAAACAAATTACCTTGGAACAATTCAACTGCTATGATAGTTTGCTTGTGCCCCACATCCCCCCATGTACATATAAAGACAAAGACAGTGCAAAGACATATATTTGTGTGTGTTTACAGCAAGCCACATGCATAAATATGCTAAAGTGAAACATAAGGAGACTCTTCATTAGGGGTGGCAATATTTGTGTATCTTACCAGCCATCTAGTTGTGCTCAGGTGTTCCCAACTGATTATTCATTTGCTAATTGATGCAATAAAATGCAATTTCATGATAAACAAATATAAGTTGTATTAACAATTCATAAGTGAACTTCAGCAACAAGAGAAGAGAAAATATCCATTTTTAATCTGTACCAATGTCATTCAGTCTTACACATTGCCTCTTGAAGGGGAAATTTTAAAGAAAATAATTATTTTTTTCTAGAAACTATTTGGAAATTCAGAGTCTGGGGTTTCTATTTAGATGTGAATCTGTATTCTTCTAGTTTTAAAGGCGGTAAGACTGTGTTTTTAATTAAGTTTATTAGAGATAAACTAAAACTGTAAGGTAAACAAGCAGGCTACAAGACTCTGGAGTGTGCAAATGATGGAAATGTAAGGATATAAAAGGGCTGTAGTTAGAGCAATGTCTAATGACTATTAAATAAAGGAGAAATGAAAGAAGCCAGATAAAGATTAAACAATATATCCCTACTTAAGCTCAAATGGAAAAGACAAATATTTGTTAGGGCAATTCATAATAGATGATTACAGATTTGATGTATTTATGTATTGATGTACTAATTTATTATACATTGCATGTATAATAAATAATGCTAATCTAATTATGCCTGATCAAATTAATAGGGAAGGGAGGAACTGAAATTGCTTTCTTGGGAATGTTAGAAAAGCTTCACAGAATAAAAAGGAAACTTTGAAGTTAGGCAAAATAGAGGAGTCCCTCATATCAGAAGAAGTTTAAGGCAAAGTTTATCACAAAAAATGAACCATTTTTCTTGTTTTTGAAGGTACTGATGTTGATAAAGGATATTAATAAGAAATTAATGTTTAAAGCAATGCATCACTACAAAATCATTCTGAAATAACTTTAATAATAATACTATGACAATGAGACTGTTTAAGGGTCTGGTAAGATGTTGAGTATTTCAGCTAGGGTTAGTTTTGTATGAATATTTAAAGATGCGTAAATACATTTGGATTATATTAAAAAATTACTTTTGTAAGCCAGTCATCAAACATTTTCTTCCTGAAAATAGAGGCACAATTATTTCTTTAATTTTTTGAGTTTTATATGTTACTTAACTTGCTGGTATTCTGTAGGAGCTAAGATGAGCTACCATATCTGTCAAATTCTAAACTGTAATCTGCACAGTCTGTGTGGCACAGTATGCCAAAGGATTAAAAAAAAAAAAAAAAAATAAAAAAAGAAGCTCAGAAAACCCCACTATTTTTAAGAACCTAGAAAATGCCATCTGAGCATAACAGCAGATACACGTTCACCACAAACTTTAGGGATTTAATTTTTGCAAGCTGTAGATAGTTCAAGTAAAAGGAGAATTAATTATATTGTAGCTAAGATAATTTCCACTTAAATCATAGAATGATTATATTAATCTTCCTGTTACTAATTTTAAGTGATAAATTGTGTAGAAAGAGGTGTAAGTATAATAGACTGGTGAATTCCTAAATTTGTCAAATAAGCATGCTTTGCAATCAAGCTTCCTGCAAACTCTTTATTGAAAGCTCAAATACATGTTGACAGAAAGGATTTTACTTAAGTAAAATACTACAGCTAACTCTAAATTTGTTAGGAATCATGACTCCACAGATGCCCCTTCAGGAAATATTCTGTGGAATTGGTGGTCTGACAGAAAAAAAGAGAGAAGTACAAAGCTGAAGAGAGAGGTGGTGTTCTCTCTAATCTTAGATATTTAATGTTCTGTCCAATTATCAGCATACACAGGTCATGTCCATGACTTCTGAGCTGTGCCACAGCACTGCTCAGGATACTGGTTGTACTGGCAGTTTTTGGGTGCCACAGATCCATTCAGACTCAGTTAATCCACCAATTTTGAGAAAACCACACACATATGTGGTGCAGAGGAGTCTAATGTATTGGAAAACTTCCACTGAGGAGTGGAAGAAGGGAAAGCGAAAAGAAGCTGGAAAGCATTTTTGAGTTCCCTAACATGCAGTGAGGGGAACAACTTGACATTTAATTTTAGGCTTACAGTTTAGTTTAAGGCACAGTTGAGAGTAGTGCATATGACTCCAAATTGAGCAGTTCAGTATCACATTGAATATGCATTTAATTCTTATTGAATGTACATTTTTTCTGCAATTGACTGCAGAGCTACATTATACAGGGTTGTAAAATTTGGCTTAGCAGGCAGATATTTTGGATAAGACTTTTGTTACACATCTGTACTTTTCAACACTTATCTAAAAGGAAAATTCTCCATATATCATTACTTGTTATGTTATTTGATGCCAATTTTTTTTATTATTGTTTTCCTTAGACAGACTTTTATTTGTGAAAGCAGCTGCAGTACTGTATTCATAATTGCAAGTCATATAGTATATAAGAATAGTGCATGTAACAATACAATATAGAAAACAAGGTAAAATTACAGTTCTTATGTTTCTTTTTACTAGAATTAGTTACTCAGCAGAATCAGTTCTCTGCTAACTGACTAGTGAAAGCAAAACTCATCCTACTCATGTGCTGACATCTCTCTGCAAAATATTAAGCACTAGATTTAAAACAGGCCAGAGGCAAATTTGGTGGTTTATGGCTTGGGAAGGATGAGATCTATGTCTATCCTAGAAAATTAAGAAGAACATGGTTCATAGATCCTGAGGACAATAAACATGGAAATTATTTAATCCATACAGCTATAATCCCCGCCTCTGTTAAATAGGTTTGTTCTGTTGAAAGAGATAGGAGAAAACATTTTAGCAATAGTGCTTTTTTGTGCTTAGTCTTAGGAATACCTGAGGTTTTTACAGGAAAGCACTGCTTGACCTGGATCAAATCTTTGCTAGCTCTTGGATAGTTTGGTCTTGTGCCCTGGCCAGATCAGCATTTTAAGTAAAGATATAGTTGACTGATTTCTAGTCCTTACACAGTAACACTGTACAGTGAAAGAAACAGGAAGGACTTCTATAACACCACCATCCTGAGATCCATCCTCCCAACATCCATGATACTGTTTGCTATTAAAATCTCTCAATCAAACATTCCCCACACTCACAAAAAACCACCAACAACCAAAAACCCAGAACTCAGCCAATGATTTTGTTTTCCCCAGTAGACATGTCTCTCTGATCAGTATGGGTTATTTTCACTTCATATATTTATCCACTGAAATATTATGTTTCCAGAAGATTTATACCGTAATCTTAACATTTAGGTTTTCATTTTCTCTCTTATAAAAGGCTTAATTGATCTTTTGTGACATTGGAAAAAGATCACTTGTAACTGTTAATGTTTCAGGGTTTAGTGGGGTTTTTTGTGAAGTTTTATGAAAATTCTAATATTAAGCAGGGGTTATATTGATCTACTGGTAGATTGAACACTGTATGAAGTCCACATTCGTTCAATTATTTTTTCCAGGACAGCAGTATTTGGCAGATGTGAAGCAGGATCATTGGCTGTCAGTGAATGTGTACTTTATCAGATCATGGATAAAATCATAAAATAGCTCTCATATTTTTAAGACTCATTTCACTCTTCACTTGTCAGAAGTTTGATTAATAAACATAGGCACCCCTGTATTCCTGGCAGGTTTTCAGCTTAGTGTCAAATGCATGTCTCATTTAGTTTTAGTTGTTTAACTTCATATGCCTAATTATACTACTATAATGGAAACACAAAAAATTTAGAAAGAGCTGCCCCCAAAGTCTTCTGAAACCTGTAGCTATTTCAATATTTCATTATTTCTGTAGTATTTTTTAGATATTTTAATAATAAAGAAGCAAATTGCTACTTTTAAAGCAATTTTTAAAAGTTGGTGAAACTTTATTTTGTATGTGGTTGCATATTCCAAATTTGCCATATGCCTCTAAGATCGTTCTTTCATAAGTTTAAGAATCTTGAGAAATATAATTACATAATGGTGCTGGCCATTGCATTTGTAATGTTCCTTTTTGTTAGTCAATGAAATGATATATTTTTAAAATGTGTTGGGATTAAGCTTCATACTGTGCTAGAGACCTTTACAAGTAAGCTGTGTACTAAAAAGTTATTAAAACTCGGCTTGGAGACAGAAGACATAAACGTTGATTGTAGAAAAAGAACAAAAGAGGCTTTTTCTTCAGGATACAGACAGGTATATTGGCTTAATTGTGCCATTGATATTCACTGTGACATTGATATTCATTGTGCCATTTGGGACATTTCTTGAGAAATGGCATGGTAAAGGAAATACTCCAAAGAACAGGAGTAAAGTTGCACTAAGTCATGTGTAAAATCAGGTCAGCTAGTACATGGGTTTAGGGAATCTTTCATATGCATGAGTCATGGGTTTTATTTCCTGAACTAAGGTGTGGGAAATCAATCTCAAAGAAGGAAACATCTAGCTGCTTGACTTTTCTTCTCTTATTTACCTCCTATTAGGAATAACTTCCTCATATGCCAAACAAATACCTTCATTTACATATTTTAATTTTTTTTCTTTTTCCCAAGAAGATCCCTTTTGTTAAGGCTTCTTTTTAAACAGATGAGATCAATTTTAAATCAATACCACTCTGGTGTATTTTTCATATGAGTTGCCGAAGATTAGTATAGATTGGGCTGCACTTGACAGTCACGTTGGACTGCCTCAGGGCAGTCACAAGTTTCAGTGCCTCTGCCCAGCCCCTCCGGAGCTCTTCCCACCCTGGTGTAGTACCCCAGGGAACATATAGTACTCCCATGGCAGCCACCCTGGGACAATTCTATAGAATTTTAGAAGCTTTGTGAGTGTGAATCTGCCCTGCAGTGAATGTGTCATGCAATGGATGTGCATCCAATAAAGAATAACATGGTTTGTGTGCAGATTTAGAGAGAAAAAATTCCATCCAGTCAAACTAAACTTAGGAGGACAACCCTTGTTTTTGGGATCCATCAAAGGCATATTGCCTCTCCCCACCAATTCCTGAAAACCTTCATACTTTTTTTAGAATAACTGGGAACCTAAAGTTTAGATAGGTTGGAGCCTGGTAAAGCTGCACAACAGTTTATTGGTAAATACACTGAATAGTGTAGGATAACATGACAGGAGAAAAGTTAAGTTAGCACAAGATATGATATCTCAGATAGCTATAAATGCCTGTGTTCAGATATCTGAAATTCAGAAGTGAATGTCTGTGACTCGTCTCAAGTCATTGTGTCAGCTGCCCTTAGCATTTCCTTTTTGTATCTTCTGTGCACCCCCAAAAGATTTGGGATACTCAATTATTTATACTGAATCAGACCATATATATTTAAAAATCATGGAAAGTTGTATAAACCTATATGGAACGGAAGATTAATTTAGTCATGATAGATGTAGAACGCAGTATTGGTGCTCCAGTTAAGCTTCAAATCCCCAAAAAAGCTCTTTTTCAGGTATTTATGAAAGAGAGATAGCTAACTGAAGAGTTGCTGGAACTCTTATGTTTCATGACTTTTAAAAACCATCGCATCTCAAAAGGCTTTTTTAATACTAGAAGATGGGTTAGAACTGGCCTTAAAGCTTACCA
>VZRO01008351.1:30906-46570 GCA_013397915.1 Daphoenositta chrysoptera | reverse complement strand
AAAAAAAAAATGCACTGAATGTGAAGAAGGAGTTGACTATACACATGGTATTTTTGCTGCCAGGGAAGAAAAAACAAACCAGAACACTAAACCTAAACAAATACTTCAGATAATCCTGAACAAAGAAGTGGTTTGAAATTTGAAGAAAAGCATGCTTCTTTATTTTTTTGTACATAAGTATTCCATTGATAAGTTTACCCTCTGGAATTTGTGTTGAAATATCATATTCTGAGCAAGTATTAGTGAATATGACTAGACAATGAAGTGTGAACTCATAAATGTGAGCAATTGTACTTAAAGTTATTTCTTATTCTCCTAAGCTATGCTCATGCTTTGAGCACTGTTAGATAATGTTACTACTCATAATAAAATACTCAATATCATTTACTTCTCTACTCTTCCTGCCCTAATAATTACTTGCTCCAAAGATCAAACATCAAATTCTAATGGCATGGTTAACAGCAAATGTGAATGTAAGTTATTCACGCTCAAGCAGTACATCAAATAGGAAAGTAAAATTCCGCGTCAGCAGGACCCATACCTGACCATTGTTTTCTTCTAATTAGAACTATGAGAACTTCAGGTTAAGAATCCCAATGGACACTGTGTACCATAGCTCAAAATGGAACAGATTCAAAAGTCCTACACAGTATTAGTTTTAACTGTATGGTCTAATATCAGCTGCTTTAGTCCTACTGAAAATTCTGAGGCATAGCTCATAAAGCATTGCTATATGCATCCCTTTTGATGATCTTGCACTATGTTGTGTATCTGGGGAGTATTGGGCTGCATCTCCACAGCATCAAGAATTTCCATAATCATGTTTTTAACACCCTTTTTCTCCCACAATATTTTACAGAGGAAAATCTTAGACTCAGTTATCTTAGATGCCCTCCAATATTTGTCTCCATCAAACCAGCCAAAAAGCAAAGTTGTTCTTCCTCTGAGGTAATTTACTATAAAATTTCTACAGTGCACAGGACTCTTCCCTCTAGAAGATTTATTCCTGCTTTGAGGAGTGGACAATATACCGTTTACTGACATTCTATCCTCTAATGAACATGTTGAGCTTTGTGAGGATAACACTTTACACTTACAAGAGGTCTACCTTTAGGAAACCTAGTTACCACAATTATGGGCAGGCACACTGTTGTAACAGTGAAGACTATAAAGTAAATCAGGCAAAAATGAGTGTAATACTGCTAGAATATGCTCCTGTTTGTTGATGTTACCATTTGGAGTAAAGCCCCATTTACAGAGACATAAGAATTTAATATAAAAAACTTGAAAGCAAATAACTTCTTAATTAATAGAATCCCAAATATTTTCATCTTCTATTAATAGTCTCCAAAATTCAGAGGAATCCTTGTTTCTTATATTTCAATAAAAATATTGATTACTCATTACAGAAAACATATGTAAGGGCAGCTTTCCTAAAACACTTAATCACAAGTACAGGATTGCTGAGATAATGAAAATAAAAAAAATTAAAAACAAAAGGAAAAAACCCAGTCCTCCTATCCTTATTTCATGAACAACACACCAGTTTCAAGGCAGGATGTCCTGTCTATAAATAACAAAAAAGCCATGCTTCTAAGCCATGTTTCTAAGTTATCTATGTAAAGAAGAATAAGATGAATTTGATCAATTTTCTCCCAGCAGCGTCATGTAAAGAAAAGTTAGTTTATACTTTGAAAATTTCTTTATAGGAGGGGTTTACACTATGGGATTCAAAATTTATAGAACAATTTAATAACCAGTTGTGAGTGGCATATAAACATCATCTGATTTAAGTTTCTTCTTAACTAGATTTGGCTTTGAAGTTAGAGCATGTGCATCACAATTTTTTCCAATTGAGTTTTGGGCATCACCAAAATTAGAGATTCCTCAGCAATTCTGAGCAACCTGTTACAGAGTGTGATTGCTCATAGTGAAAAAATATTTCCTAATATCTAACTTATTGCACCTTTGTCCACTGATTTTTGTCCTTTTGCTATAAAACTCTGAAGACCATGATTCATTTTTCCCCACAAATGATTTTCAAGGAACTGAAGACACAAGTTGGAACTCCCTTAGTTTTCTGTCCTTATATATTTTGCTTTAGGACCCTAACTGCTGTGCCATCTCTTCACTGGATTCACTGCTCTAGATGCATACTCACAAGTACCAAATAGAGAAAAATAATCTTGTTGACTTGCTGTCTACACTCTTACTAGTACCTGTCAGTTTGCTGAGGGTCTTCTTTCCTACAAAGGCACACTTTCCTCATGTTCAACTTACTGTCTGCTGGATTGTGAAAAGCTGTTTTCTAGCAAGACTGTTTCCAACTCGTATTGTTTCATCGAGTTATTCCATCCTTTTTCCATCCCAGGTATGAGACTTTGCATTTATCTTTCGTTAACTTCATAAGATTTCTGTTCAAAGTTTTTTCAGCCTCTTGTAGCCCCTTTGATTAGCAGCCTTAATCTCTGATATAAGGCAACAGATCACCTCAGTTTGGTGATTAGTGTAACTAGATGGGGCTAAGTTTTTTGGCCTAATTTTAGGTATCTACTGGTGTTGAGACATCCTGGAGTATTCAAGATATCCCATTGGGTTAACAGCTATGACACAAGACCTTGAGAAAAGTATGTGCCCTTTGACAGCAATAAAAGCTGATGGGAGTGTGTTCCCTATGCCATGCAGATCCTTAGAGGTAAGCATCTAGAGTGAGTAACTATATTTAAGTAGTCCACATGCAGACACTAACCTGTGAGCTATCTATGCAGTCATTATAGTCTGTGTGGATCTGGAAATTTGTTTACTTGCCACATATGTGTGTTTAGTGTGTGATGAGATCTTTAACAGTGATCTCTTATATCTCTCAAAATGAAGTATCCACGTGGAACTAGCAGAAACAATGAAAGACCTGTGTGGGAGACCTGTGTAGTCCTGTACTGGCACTTGAGGTCTAACATGACACAACAAAGCATTTCAAATGGGTTGTGCACATATTTTGAAAAAACGAACCAAATCTGTATCAAAGTTGAGGACGTCTAAGGAATTACTTAGTTCAGCCTTTAAGAAGCTAGCAAATTTAGTCAGTTGTACAGCTTTTTGGCCTGTAAAGGCTTAGTTCATTTGACCCAAATATAGGCTCCTGGAGCCATTTATTATATGCTGGGGTATCCAAGATACCCACACACAAGAGTGACAGATGGGCTATAAAGCAGACCTATGTTACCCTGCAGTGGCAGCTGGAGTATTTGGAAAATGGCATGAGATGAACACATGTAAGCAAATTGTTCGAGTCTCAGTCAGTGAATTCACCATAAATTTCATCAGTTTACTTAAATGTAGGTACCTAACACTAATTTACTTGCCCTAGAATATACAAGCCATCTCACTGGAATGGTAGTTAGGCCACAATGCTTTCAGGAGGTCTCTATAGTTCTGAAACAGAAACTGGAGAACAGACGAAAAAACACCCAACACCAAAAATGGGACTAGTATTCTGTGTGTAGGCAGCTGAACTAAATCCTGCATAATTTGGGTGAATCTGAATTCCACCTCCATATAAAAGGATGAAGTATACAGGAAAGACTAGAATGAAAATGACCCTAGCGCATATTGTATTAATGTGGTTTTTTGCTAATGTATATGTAATTATGTACTGTGAGCCTTATGCAACACAGCATAAACTCTGCTTTATGTTTAGCAACATAAGGCAAGAAAATAATGCTTATCAACCAACCCATCTGAAAGTCTGCAAAATAGCACTATTTAGGCAACTCCTATTCTTTTGTTTTTCACATAAAATTTCAGAGCAAAAACAAACAATTTTTTTTCACTTGGTTTACTATGCAATAGAATGGTGAAACCCCCAAGACTTTTCTGAAATGATACCACTAACAGAGACACCAGGTGTAGTTTACAAGAGCGTAAATCTTCCATCTGCTACATATACAAGTGTCTCTGCCTTCACATTTCTGCTAAAGATGATCCCAAACTCACTTCTTGGAAAATGGTGGGCTGGATACACTGGAAGAATAAAAAACTGTTCTTTACAGAGAAATATTGTTGAAAATTCATAACCTGAATTTTTATGCCTTCAGGGGATCACTGCTGGAAATCAGGGAACAAGTGAAAGAAAGGCATAAAATTCTACTTCTATATTTATATTGACCAATATTGTAATGCTGCCACTTATAACACACCTAACTCATCTGTGATTAACTCTGCAACAATTTTGCAATAACATTAAATAAATAATTAAATTTTAAAATAATTTTATGTACACCCAGAACCACAGAAGTATTCAAGTACTTAGCTAAGCTGAAGTTAAATTTAGTCACCTAAAAGCAACATTCTGGAGAACTTGTCCCACTCCTATCACTTAATCCAATGTTTGTTGTCACTTCTCTTTTTATCAGTGTAGTGCATATTGATTTCAGTTGTGCTTTTACTTGAGTCTAGAAATTTTACACACTTCACTTTTCTCATGTATGTGGAACAAAGATTTTGCATTTTTAATTTAAAAACCCCTGCCATTTTCTGGTTTTATCTATTTTCTTCTTGAAAGTGTATCTTCAGATTTATTGCCATCTCATCAGATTTGGAAATAATCTAGATTGCAACTGGAAGTTATGATATAATATTGTGATAATGAAAAAAAAATCTATAAATCAGAATGTTAATTTATATTCTGGTTGTCTTGTTGGAATTTTCCCCCACCCAATCATATATTCTTATATGCAAATGTTTATAATCCATGTTTATCGAGCTGATTGTTTTCTTATAGTTGCTGCCTTCATGTTTGCTAACAGTAGAATAGGATCCTAATTCCTTGGTTAGAAATTACAATCAAATAGCTTTGACTTGCAAATATATTTTTAATTGAAAAAAAAAAAAGGGCAATAAGAATTTTAACTGGGAAAAAAAAAATCAGAATTTTTGGGTGTTGTGCTTAAATAATTCATCAAAAATAAAATGGAGCTGATGGGTGACATAAAAAAGAACCATGACGGTTCATTAGTCTTGATGGTATATCACACAATGAAAGAATGACAAGATATTCAATAATTCTGAAAGAAAAGATGATTTTCAATGTAAGCTCTAAGTTTTGAAGCAGGTGTGTTTAAACAGAGTTGAACAGCAAAAGGAAGTATAGCTTAGCTTGTTGTGTTATATATATACATGTGTGTGTGTATATCTGACATTGTGTTCCTAAATTAACATCTCTGAGGCTGTTTGAAAGTGGTACACTTGAAAGAAGTATGCAGAGGTAGGTTTTAGTTTAATTGACTGTTCAGAGAATTGAGTGAAGCTCAAAGTTAAGAGCAAATGCAAGTCAGAGAATACTTCAGAGAACTTTTCAGCTCATTATTCCTATGTTTTCTAGAAAACATTGTAGTCTGTGAAGTATAGTTTGCACTGAATATTATCACTGTGTAAGCTTGCACTAAATAATTTTTGATGAATCTGGATTTATTCTGTATCACAAATTTCCTACATTGGTATGTAGTTCAGAGAGGTGGCATGCTGTCTCCAGCATCTGATGAACCTTTCACTCCCAGCCCAGCATTTAAGTTGGATATCTTAGTTTGAAGGATGATTCTTGTAGCATTCCCCCCCACCTCTGCATTTTTTTTTTCCTTTTCCTCAAGCAGAACAACCAACTTTGTTCTAAATTTGCACAGGGTCCAAATACATTCTGGTTTACTTTGTTCTGGCTTGTTCTGTTAGATGCCTATTCAACTAGAGGGAATTTGTGCTTCTGCCCCCAAGCTGGTGCTTTGTCCCATGTTAATCCTGTCATTTTGCCTGTAGAACATTATGCCACAACTTGGTGTATAGAGTCTCAGTAACCTTTAAAGATGACTGTAGCACAGGAATCAAACTTGAGAACTGAATTGGATTTTTCATGGCTTAAAATCTGAGAAGTCTCATCCATGGAAGACCAGCTACTGCAAGACACTCACATAAGGTCTAGCTGGCATATAAAAAACCATGCATATGTAAACACCACATGTAATTTTAATATAAAATGAAATACAGACACCCATGAGAAATAAATCTATAATTTAAAGAAAAAAAAACCTGATTTTTGTTATCAGAGTTGTTTATATAAACTATTCTGAAATTCTTGAGCAGAAATTCTGGTGGAAAGACAATTCAGTCTGTCTCCCTAGACTATTGGAACAATTAACAGTAAACAGGCATAGTAAAAAGTCAAACAGTCCAGAAGATAGCATTGTAAGCTTTACAGTTCTTCTGCTTTTCAGAGATTTTTCACAAATTGTTTAGTTTTGAGCCTTTTTTTCTTTTGTATGTCCTAAATAGTGTGCTATCAATTAGAAATTTTAGTACTGTCCTTTTTTGTGTATTGGTTTGAAAACAAACCAGTGGGAGATCGTAAATCAGAATAAAATTCAATAGGAAAAATTAAAAATAAGTGAAATAATACAAGGAAAACACGGACAAAGTCAGATACAACCTGACACCCTGTTGGGGTGGTGGTAGCACTCCAAACGTAGTAGCTCAGTTGAAGCGGTGATTCAGCAGTCTGATCTCCAGCTGAAAGTCCAGTGGTAGCTCTTGTCCTCTGGGAAGCCAGTAGACAGGGCTTCCGTGGTGTTTGCAATCTCACCTTATATCCAGGATGGAATGCTTGTCTCCTCCCTCGGGGCGGAGCATCCCACAATGGGATGATGCAGTGTTGCCAGTCATGTGGTAAGGCCTTGATTGGCCATTAACACAATATTGTCCGGAATGGGTTATGTATGAGTCATGTGGCAAAACCCATTAACAGACGATAGTCCAGAGGGTGGAGGCAAGCAACACCACCCACCTGGTGTCAACAGTTCATGTAGATGGTAATAGAATACACTGCAACCCAGGACATTTGTCACCCATCTATGGGACAACCTGTCTGAAAGAGAAATGAATATATGCTTAGGAGTATTGAGTATCCATAGAAACATATAACAACTAGAGTTATTTGGATGTCTGTTGCATTTAGGTAAAACTTTATCAAATGAAGGCTTTGTTACCTTTGTAAAATAATTGCTTAGGTCTCTTACTTAGTCTAGAAAAGGACCTTGGGAAGGAGGTACAGCTGAGTTACTGTTAGAGAAACATGCTCCGTGTTTATTGTATGTTCACCCAGTGGTGTGTGCTGATTGGTGAAGCCAAATCTGTTGTGTCTTAAAACTATGTAAACTCTAAAACTCTATAAAAGAGACTATCGTGGTATTAAAGATAGCACTTTCTTTCCCTCTCGAATGGAGTTGGTGTGAGTTCAGCGTGTCATGTCTGTCTCAACCAGAGCAGAAGTCCTTTAGCATAATGGAAAAATAGTGAGATGGTTTCACAGTCCTCTCTTTTAAGTAAGTAGGTCCTCTACACTTTGTACAGAAGCATACACAGATCTTCATAAGAGTAATGCTTTATTTTGATTTTATTTCAGTGGATTATTCCATTCATATTTATAAATAGTAAATAAAACTGGCTGTGATTGTAAATGAAAAATAAGTGCTTCAATATCTACAATTTCAACACAGTGATGGTGCCCTATAACAATAACAATTTATTTCTGAACTCTTGTTTAACACAGGACATTGTGACAAGATTTGTCCAATAATGTATGACTTTTCCTTTGTTATCAAAGAAAATGTCATGTTTTGCTTTCAATCTCAGAGTAATAATCTTATATCTGAGTCCAGGGACTGCATTTTCAAACCATCATACTTTAGTGTGACCTACTGACAAGCTGATATATGAAAAATATGAAAAAGTCTATCAACAAAAACTGCATCCAAAGGACCTTTAAAACTAACCTTAAACTCAGTGACTGATTGTAAGCTTATGATATTGGAACTGCTCACAGCTATCTCCTAAAAGACATCTGTAGATTTCACATACATTTCATAACAGCCTAAGTAATGCAAGCTAACCCAATTTTTGCAGTATCACACTTGTCAAGGCACCCAGATGATCCGTGCAATCATATGGATTTATGATCCAAGAAAAGTAGAAATTCCATGAGGGGATGATAATAGAGAGAAGCACTGAAAGAAATGCCAGTTCCACACAGAAAATAGGAATCAGTTTCTGATAAGTACTTGCAGTTCAGATATGTTCATACTTTCAGAACTATTTCTTTTATAGTGAGCATCTTGTTAAACTTCCTAAAATAGTTATAAAATAGATGTTGTTTTCCCATTAAACAACATGCTCAACCTAATGGGAGAATAGAGCTCATTTTTACTCCTGGGATTTTACTTAGGGAAATTGTGGCAGTTTGCTTCAGGTCACCATGCAGTGCAAATTCACTGGCTAAGTGCCAGATCAAAGAACTACAGTACTGTTCAAAGTGCTATGAGCTACAATCTGAATTCCAGAGGCATGAAAGAAAATGGAAGGGAAAAGCAAAGAAGTAAAAGATGGACAAATTGCTTAAGGTTATAGCATAGTGGCAAAGCCCACTGATATACAGAAAAAAGCAAACAACAAAGCCGCACCATAACTCTCTGGTAGTATTTTTCTTTTCATTCCAATGGGGGAAAAAGATAAAAAAAAAATATCCAAGTATATGATAAAACAGCAGTGTTGGTAATGGAGAGACAAGATCAGGAAGTATCTGGGAGATTGAACTACTTGCTAAAAATATTTTCTCTAAATCTAAAAACCCATGGCTATGAACTTCAGAGAACCCAGGAAAAAGTCCTGGCAGGTGATTGCTGTAACAACCCAGTTGCAGAATGTTTTTGAGTCAGTAATAGAGAAGCTTTTCTTTTGCTGCTGTGGGCATTTTTTGACAGCAAATTATATTTCTTACATCAAGTTCCAGTCTAAAGTTAAAATATTTAGCTTACACTATTTTTATTGGTACAGTCTTTTTCCAGTAGGAAAAACACAGTCATTTGCAGGTTTGATGGGTAGAACTATCCTGTAATGCTTAGCCTCTTTTTTTAAGGTGGTTATTTTACACTAGGCTCTTCACTGTTATATGGCTGGAGTCAGATGAGAATTTCAGCCTGCAGGATTGTTTTACCTTCTTAATTGTGAAAAGGAAAATAAAAAATATAAATGTATGGTTATATGACTCAGTTCAAACAAGTTTTATTTTATTAGTTTTAATAGCTAAAATACAAAACTTTGTGGAATGAGAGGTTATATCCATGTGCTAGAAGGCTGGCAGAAAGATGTTACTGTGTAAGACTGGCGACCCCATGATGACAAGGATGGCAATACAAATGACAGCCTTTCTTGCCCAAAATATTTCACACTCTTTTACATAGAAGAATATATTGAGAAACTCTGGGCTGTAGAATAGTAAGCCAACTGACATCCTGAGGCTTTTCATAGTCTGATAAGAACTTTTCTTCCTCTGCACTACTACCCTCATGCTTTAGCCATAACAGAAACTTGGAGTCCAACCATATTTCCTCTGAAAGCTACTGTGCAATCTCCTAGTGAAACTGTTACATCCACTACCACTTGCTGGGATATTGGGGGTCTAACATTCTCTATTCACTGGTATACAATAAAAAAATAAAAAAAAAAAGTGCAGCTTAAAAGAAAAAAAGCACATGGAAATAAACTATGTAGTCAGACAAAAGAAAAAAATATTTTCTAGCTTGCAGGTATATTGAAACAGAAATTTAATAATTACAAGTAAAACAGAAAATTAGGAGCTATAAGTAATGTAGGAATTACAAGTAAAACTGATGCATAATTGAGTTATGTCCCACAGGGAAACCTTCACCTTAAAATGTGTCCTTGAACAGATGAAATACTTGCTATAAAATTATGTCAGTGCTGTTTATACTAATAAATTTGAAAAATAAAAAGAAAAGGATAGATAAGATAAAGATAAATGATAAAGATAAAAATAGAAAAAAAGGAAAAGAAAAGAAAAGAAAAGAAAAGAAAAGAAAAGAAAAGAAAAGAAAAGAAAAGAAAAGAAAAGAAAAGAAAAGAAAAGAAAAGAAAAGAAAAGAAAAGAAAAGAAAAGAAAAAAGAAAGAAAAAAAAAAGAAAAGAAGATGAAAAAGAGAAAAACCTAAATCTCTGTGTGGAGTTTCAGACTCATTTGATAAGAGAAAACAAGCCAGTTACTTTGTGAGGAGATTCAGTCTTTAGATTAATTTAGATAGATTTATTTGGGTTTTGACTTTTACTTTTTTCCTATACAAAGACACAGATTGCAGATAATCTTGTTGCAAGTCCAAACATCTTCAAACTGCAAAATGGCAAAATGTGAAGTTGTGTGAAAACTACAATTCATGAATCTTGTTTATTGGCACTTCTCTACTTGCAACACATTTCTGAATACCAGCATTATTACCTGTTCATAGCGATCTGTGTTTCAAATTATGACTATGTTTCAAGATGAGTAAAGGCGCTATAATTCTGTATTAGGCAGTCCATCACAGTTCATTCCATTTATTTAAATCATGTAAAAGCAATGATGGTGTACGAGGATTACAGAAGACCTTCTAGCGACCTCAATCACCTCCTGCTGCTGGCCACAGGGACAAAGTGGAAGAAGCTGTGACACTGGAAGAATGGTACTTGGTAACACTGCTAAATAAAAGAGGATCAAAGAATGGTGTCTCTGAGCACAAGTAGCACCCCCCAGCATCATCACTCTTTATAGCTGGGTCATTCTAGAAAAAAATTAAAAAAAAAAAAACAAACAAACAATCAAACACAGTCAGGGAAGATGTTAAGGACTCTATTGAGTGTAGTTGGCAATGTTTTACCAGCAGGCAACTTCAGGGATGGCCTCTGTAAAGAGAGGCTGGGACTGCCCTGCATGCAGTAGGGCATGGCTAAGCCCACAAGCCCAGGTGGTGGCAGTTCAGAGGCAACATATTTAAGAAAGACAGGCTATGAGGAGTGAGGAGAAAAGTGAGAAACAGTCCTGCAGACAGCAAGGTGACAGAAGAAGGTGGAGAGGGAGGGAGAGAACTTACGGTCCGGACAGCAAGGCAGTGATTCCCTTGCAGCCCATGAAGAACCACTGGGAAGCAGATATCCCCACCGTAGCCCGTGGGTGACCCCATACTACAGCAGATGAACAGACCCCCAAGGAATCTGTAGTCTGTAGGATAGACCCATGCTGGAGCAGAGCAAAAGTGTGACGAGCAAGAAAAGCAGAGACAACCTGATACACACAGGCCCCCCTGTCTCTTCTGTGCCACTCAGGAAGGGGAGGTAGAGGATTTAGTAATGAAGGAGTGAACCTGAACGTGGGGTGAAGATGTGTGTGTGGGAGAAGGTGATTTATTTTTTTTTCTTTTTGTTTCACGATTCTATTCTGTTTCAAATTAATAATAAATGAAATTATTATTCCTTGAGTTGGGTCCCGTTAGAATAACAGGCAAGTCATGTCCCTTTCTTTATCCCAACCCATCAGCTTTTTTCAGCTTATTTTCTCCCCTTGTCATGTTGACGAGCAGAGGGGAAGAGAGCAGCTGAGTAAGGGTCAGGCAGGTGGCCAAGATCACGCCACCACGGTGATGAAACAGGGTCTCTAATCAGTGGCCCAGTGTGAGAATTTGCACACTGCCCTTCTCTTGTTTAAAAGTAATGGTAAACCCAGAGATAGAAGGTACAGGGAAAAAACGTCAATTACTTTCTTAAGGTCTGAAGAGAAAAATCTTTCAGTGCAACCTCAGACCTAAACTGCGGAACAAAAGAAATATTTTTAGGAAGCTACAGTTGTATTCTGTTAAGGTATGGACATCTACTTTTGTAGATTCAGAAAATGTTATGGTCATTTAGCCTGACCTCTCGTGTAACATGGCCCATAGTATGCTATTCAGTGACTTCTGCAATTAGTCTTTAGCCTAGAATCCTGTCTTGATTTTTTTCTGATTTAGATCTACTATTGACTATTGTGTTTATAGGCTAGCTTTTATTTTAGTTAAAAATAAATATTATCTGATGAGATTTGAAAATTTTGGAAATTGCTCCTTTAAAACTCATGTATCACTGTGTCTTTTTATAATTCTTGGATGTTTAATTCCTTGATGTCATGGAGATAGCTGCCTATGTGTTGCTTGTGACCCTACTCTTTCTTGTAGTCTCTTGGTAATGTGACAAGAAAAAAATAGCAATTTTAATACCTCATTCCCACCAATCCATATAGTGGTGCCTGATTTAACCTACCATTAAAAATGTCATGTAAAAATACAAACACTTATTACATTACTGTGGAACTTGAAATACTGGAGTCACATTTAGCTGCTTTAACTCATTATTTTAAAAGAGTATATTATGTAGTAGAGTGAGGTAAGAGATGGTAACATTTTCTAATAGATCAAATATATACAGTAAACCTATAAAATCTAAGGAGTGCAGGTCCACTGCTTTTGACAGAAGATCTGCCAAATTTACTGAATATACATAATTTCTGATACAATTAAAATAAGCTGTCCTCAACTGCAGGCTGCATAAGTCTTCATTTAATAAAAACAGAAGCTCAGGTATCATACCATTTTAGAAGTTATAATCCCACCATAGAGTGTATTTCTTGTTTGTGTAAAAAATTTCTAGTGCATCGATCAGGGAAATAAAAGAATAGGCAAATTAAAAACACAATTCCCACATCCCAGTTTTTCATAGCAGAATTTGAGCAGCCCTGTGCATGCGCATACACCCACAGAGAAGGCTGTGGGTGGTAAATTCATTGACAAGCAGTTAAAAATAAAAGGCAAAGCCCACTTGGTTAATTGCTCATGTTGCCTGCTTTCACAGTTGGCATTTTCTCAAACGAAAATGAAGTACTCTTTTCCAACATAGAATTTTAAGACAACAGATATGTTGAGCTGCTTACAAACCATTTCCTGAAATTTTACAACTAGAATATCTTTAACTTCCGCATGTAACATAGAAGAGAGCCAGAAGGACACTAGCAGTAACCATCAGTTTTAAAATTTTAAGTGGTTGCATAGTAAGTTGTTTGTTATCAGTGTCTCAGTACAATGACACCTACGGAAATCAGCTAAGTTGAAATTGTTATGTGATACAGTAGGATGAAAATCCTAATTATTTCACTGCTTTCCAGTGAGCATTATACAGAAGTTTAGCTCAGGTGATCAGAGAATTGTGCTAATAGTGTCAAGGTTATGGGTTTGATCCCTGTAACAGCCTTTCATTAAAGAGCTGGACGTGATGATCCTTGTGGGTCCCTTCCTATTCAGAATATTCTGTGATTCCTTGTCCAGCCAAAAGTAAATTCACACATTCTATGATGAGACCAGCTGTAGTTCTTACAAGGTCCAACTGATGAGTGGACCAAAACTATTCCCTCAATCAACACTATTTTCTCAATTGATTGGCATGATTGGTGAGTAAGAGCAGCCCTCCCTTGCTATGCAGCTGGTGAATGATATACGCCAAGTACTTCTTTTTCTCCACTGACTATAATCGAATCTTTGAATGACACAGTCAGATTTCTTAGTCTGCATTGTTGATTTCAACAGCTGGATAAAATGAATCCCCTGGCCATACTGATCCACAAATTCTTGGAAAGCATTAATAACAATTTAGTTGTACAGAAGATGTAGAAAACATCTTGAGGATGTGATTCTAATTAACAGATTTTATTCTAATTAATAGAGAACTGATTGGGAATATGGATGTGGGACCTACTTAGAAAGACTAAGTATGAAATGGTTACATTTATAGCCTTGAAAATAGGAAAGCAGGAAAGCAGTAGAACCAAAACAGGAGGGTAAACTTCAAGAGAAATAGGAATTTTTATGAAAATATTTGCCAGAAACTGTGAACCCTGTGAAGGAAAATATGAAATGTTATGAGTGATAAACCTGGCTAAACTGTATGATCTTGAAGAAAAGAGGCAAACATTCAGAAAATGGAAACTGTATATCTGAAGAGGAGACAAAACTGTGTTAGTAATGACTACATCTACTCGATGGAATACCTTATCTTTCAGGGTCCCTTCTAAACTTATGATTTATGAAGTACAGTGGCCTTTTGCAAAGTGTCAGCTTATATTTATATGAATACCTTAGGTAGCTTAAATGATTTTTTGTTCCCCAATTCCTTTTGTCGTCTGTGTTGTTCTTTTAGCTTACCCTCTCACCTCCAGGCATGTTGTGATGCAGTTTAATAAATCAAAAATATCCTGAGGACCAAACCAAAACTGGTTTGTTTGGTTTTTTTTTTCATCTTCCTCTCAGTTTCTACTGATTTACTGCAATATAATATACTCGAAAAAATTGAACAGTTTAAATTAGTTGGTGGAAACAGACGTTGAAAATTCTTGCTGTGGACTGCTTATGAACATTTTTCCCCCCCAAGCCACTTATTTTTAATTATGTATTTAAATATTAGGGACATGTTTTCCACCTGGTAGTTGATTCAGCATATTGCACCATAAATTCTGATTTCTCGTTAGCTGTATGGCTTTTTGCTATGTAGGTAAAATACAGAATGAAAAACCAGCAATGGCTGTAGCTGCCAGTCTTCGGATAATAATTTTCTTTCCATTTACTTCCTCCTTCCTTTTATTGAATCTTAGGGTGGAAGTGACCAACTACACAAAAGTGCAAGAGTTGGTGGCAGACAAATAGTGACGCCAGCACCTATGCAGCTTATAAGGAACTCAAAAACAGCTGCAACCATAAGCAGCAGCCAAAGTTTGGAGTGTCACTGGGCACACAGAAGTGAGGACAGTTGGGTTACTGAGGTAAGTAAACACCTTCATAGGCCTCCAAACAATTCAGAACTGTGAGGACTATCCAATAATGAATTATAAGCATCTGTTTTCAGGTATGCTTTTGTCTACTTGCCAAAGTGTTTAGAACTGATAAAATAGATTTATGATTTTTTAAAAAAAGATCCCTGTCCATCATCTTTTATTCATCAAAACAGTTCTCACATTTTTCAACTGTTTCTTTTTGAATGAAAAAAGAACTATTTTTGTCTAACATAAGGAACTTTTGTTTTCCCTGAGTCTATAATGCTACAAGAAAAGTAAGAAAAGTAACAGACTATATTTAATTATTCCTTCATGAATGGAAAAGAATTCAGAATATATTTAATGAAATGTATTTCTGAAGCAGAAACACCTATAAGAAATCTGATGGTTTCAACCAAAACCAAGAACATCCCTCTTTTCTAGGCAATATGGACAGAAACTAGCATTACGACTGTACTCTGCATGACTCAAATGGATCTGGAATGGTGAAAGCACAGCTGGGAGAGAGATAGTACAAGGGGTTGAACTCAATTATGTTGACAGGAAGTTCGGGCAGATGTTTGAACATAGTATCTTATATTGATAGTGTTGAATACTGATGGTAGAATTCTAGGCATTTCATTTTCTGACAGAAATATTGGGTTGGGTTTTTCTTTTTTTTTTTTTAAGTTTCTAGGAAAATGGAATTGTAGCTGTCTAATCAGCACTACTTTCTGCTGCCATTTTGATAATAATTTCCAAATCTTGATTTTTTACTTTTCCTTTAGAGGCCCATTGAAACTTGTATTGAATACATACACTCCTATTTAAGTTCCAGAAGTGTTTTCAATCATTCTGAGGACTTTATATATATCTGCCGACTCATGAGCCCATGATTGCAAAGTAATTTTTGCTACAGGTGTTGAAATCAGTAATAGAGCTTTCTAAGCTTTCTTGAAATGGTTACTCA
>VZRO01008351.1:0-29132 GCA_013397915.1 Daphoenositta chrysoptera | reverse complement strand
CTTGCCTTTGGCCTGCCCAGGGTGTAGCTTTGAAGGCCCTTCAAATAAATATCTAATTTTATTCCCTTATTCCTGTCTAGTCTCTGTTTTTTAGGTGGCCATCTCAAGCATCAAATGGGTGAATGCAGACTGACTGAATTTATTCCAGTAGTGCTTAGAGGTGGCGATGTGAGACAGCTATGTTGGGGAAGCCAGTTACTTTGATGTGGCACTGTGCATGGGCTCCTATATCCTACTATACAGTATAACTTTGCATCAGAAATGTTTATGTGCCATCAGGACTTTAATTTGTTCACAGAGTGGCTTAGAATAAGGATGAAATATTTGGTTTCTGAGGGAAATATGAGGACAGTTTTATTTTCCTCATACTGGTAAAATTTCAAAATACATTGGTTGATTTATGCTGTTCATTGTAACGTAAACTGAACAGAAGGAAGACAAAGTTCCCCCTCTACTTTCTGCTGTAACACTTGGAAAATTCCTTAATCTAGAAAACATGTTGAAATTGTTTGCAAATATGACATAAGCGTGTCTGATTTTGTTTATGAACAGAAGGGGGGCTGATTAAGTGTTTCATGTTCAGCATGTAAGCTTGACAAAAGACCCTTCTGCACTTCTCAGACGTTTTATTTCTAAATGCAGATGTTTTGTAAAGTTCATAATTTTAAGACTTTGATATTTTCATTTTCTTATCCCATTTTAAAAGATCATAGTGGAAGGACTTGACATAATTATTATGTCTCCCTTGTGTTTTATGGATAAGACTTATATAGCCAGGTGCTTCTTGTAACCACTTTTAATCATTCATTTCTAAAAAGGCAATTATAAATTCCCTATCCATGGTAAACATTTAACCTCTCATGTCAGCAGGGCCTATCTTGTTGTTCTAAAGAGATTTTAGCTGTGAAGTGCAGATGGATTGAATTAAGTGTTTCAGCTCCCTGGAAATTATATGAGCATCCTACCAACATCAGTCTAATCAGAAAACTATTTCCACTCCTCTGCCTTAAATAGTATCAGTCCAGGATGTGTACAGGGAGGGGGAGAATTGCTTTAACAAATTTCACTACCAAGTGTCCCTCAAACGGTACAAAGTGACATTGCTGTTGAATAGAAGGTGCTGACTGTTATCTGTGGTTAATAGCATCTCTTGCTAGTCCCCATTCAGCTGCCAGTTAGCACAAAGACATGTCTGCTCGACTTTTAAAGGGTCTGCATTAATACACCCAGACAATCAATGGTTTCTGCCCCTTCCACAAGGACATTGGTTTGTAACCATTGCTAGATGCTGTCAACAGAAAATGACACAGGAGTCACAAAAGGTAAAATGGTGTCAATTTAATCAGAGAACAGACAAAAGGCAAACAATGCTGTCCTGGAAAGGAGTATAGCAAGGAGACTCAGAGGTTGGCGTAAGCCACACTTGGCAGGTCCCAGTGAAACCAGATTGAAATTCAATGATACGAAATCCAGCCGTGTGACACACAGGATGAGAGCTGTTGTTTCCATTCAATTAAAATCAGCGACTGCTGCTGGCGTAAAATAAATTTGACAAAATACCAAGAGAATCTGTATTGTAGGTCAAACTATTTTCTTTCTAAACTGAAAGAAAATAACAGTGGGAAATGAGTTAGTGCAATTGTTGTCTAAATTACACAAAATAATAATAAAAAAGTCATCCTTCAATTTCCTGTTCACTATGAAGTTAAACAAAACTCTGCTGATTGAGATGATTCCACTATAAAACTAAGCAATTCAAAGTGCTTACATATTTATGAAAATAGGCTGCAAGAATGTTAGGATTCTTCTTTTTGGAATTCATGCTGTGTTCTGCACATAGTTATTCAGAAACCCGCTTATTTTCAAGGATTTATAGAAAAATAACATGATCTTGCTTCTTATTTGTGGAAAAATTGGTTTTACAAACAGTCTAGTTATGCATTTCTTTAATGTGCATGTCCTATACTGAAAGGATACTGTAACCTGTGTGTAAGTCAATGCAAAGTTTGCAGCTTCCTTCTTCCTGTCTGTGATGACTCCTGTAAGGAAAGCTTGGTGCCCAGACAGGGAGGGATCCAAATGGTGTCTGATCTGGTCTGATCTGATCTGCCTGGGTTAGGACGACAAATCTCACATTAGTAGAACGAATCTTGCCTGTCCAGTAGCCTAGATGCAGGTTTGCAAACATTTAGGCTCAGGTTCTCTTTGTCTAATGTTGAGTACCAAACAAGAGTTCTCTTTTAGCTGATGTAAATCCAGAGGGTTATTTAGTGTTCTGAAGTTCTGAATCAACTAGAGATGTCCCACATCTTTCTCCACTGCATACGCAAGAAATGCAAATGTTTTCTAACATTATTTAGGATAACTTTGGGCCTTTGTGTGTGCACATGAAAACAATCATGATGAATGAGAAGGATAATTGTTAGTGCTCAGAAAAGTCCCCAGATTCTTTTGTCTTCTATGTAAACTATTAAGATGGGAAGACATCCGAAAAAAAAATAATTTTTTTTTGAAAATATGCACTTAGAAAAATTAAGATTGAAAGATGCTTAAGGTGATATAACTGCTACGGTCAGATGAACCAGCTGTTTATCAATTATTGCTAATATATGAATGCTTATATTAGTGAGATTTTTGACTAATTAATCCTAATTAATTTTGACTAATTTGACTAATTAAACTTTCTTGTTCTGTTGTACTGATTATTTGTTATAATAAAACTAAAAAAAGGCTTCCGAGAATTTGCACAGAGTTTTACATATGTGTAATTTCTTGACCTACATAATAAGTCTAGAACTTATTTGAGTATTCTGAAGACCTTTCTGATCATCTGCATGTCATTTCTACCTGTAAACTACTTCAAAGTAAATGAAAGTAACTGTAATCAAAATGACTTTGTAAGATGTAAAGTGACGAGGGCAGGTGCCAGCCTGGTAACAGATCTTTAGTCATATGGCATTCTACTGTGGGAAACAGCTGGACTGTGATTTATGAATGAGGATTCGTTAAATAAACATCCGTATTATCCTGCGTGGGCAATTAATCTGATGGGAAGCCACCTAAACTCAGACCTAGTGTAAGGCAGCCTGCTGGCCCTCTGGAATAGCATGTCAGCCTCCTTGATGAGAGAGCAACTTGTTTTATAAAGTCACAAGCCAGAAGGCAATGAAAAGAGTTGAAGACACAACTGCCTAAACCTGATGTGTTGTTCAGAGCAAGTCTCTTACCCTTGGCTTTATCTATCCTAACATTAGGTACCTGAAAGATAGGCTGTTACCATGAACTAAGTGTGTATGCCTCCTATAAAGCAGATGGAAAGAAGCATACACATTCCATACTAGAACTTAGGAGGGGATCACTTGTGCCTTGGAAGTGCATATTTTTCTTTATTGACAACCATTTTGTTTTTCAACCAGAGGTGCTTATTTTCAGGAGCTTCAAAGTTAGATAACATGAAATGAACACCTAATTTAATGTTGTTCCAGTTCATTTCTGAATGAGAAATGAGCAACAAGTTTTATACAAAAGTATGATTTTAGAAACCTACTGTAATGAGTGTTAACAATGTAGCATGTCAGAAAATATGTTTGGAAATTATTGAGTCATGGTGATGAAAATATTATTAAAAGTAAGAAAAAGAAAAATTGAAGAAAGCTTTTCTATCTCTCAGTGTACAATCACTGGATCTCATATATGACAGAGATTTTGAACTTAGATTTTATCTATTTGAAGCAATATCTTTTCTATGGAGTGTGAACCAAATTGATACTTCTGGTGGATCTGAACCGTTTTTGTACTACAAGTAACTATTATGAGAAGTTTGGAAATGTATGAACCTTTCTATTCATAACTCTGAGGGCAGAATTCTTTAACATTAATGAGAAAAAAAAATTAAAAATAAATATTTTTTTTTTAAATACATTTAAATAGTAGTTACACAGAGGGTAGTAAACATAAACTTCCTAAGAAAACCACAAACAAAAAACCAACCAAACCATCCAAACAAAAAAATCACCAAAGCTCTTATTCTTTTGTCCTTGGTTTTGTTGGATTTTTGTTGGGATTGTGTGTGCATTCGTGCACACACACGGCTGTGTGCATGCGTGTGTGTGGTTTTAAGTTTCTAAGGTTAATCCCATCCTATGCATATGTTTGATGAAAGATGTTACACTTGGTTTCAATACAAATGTCAGCAAAATCTTGCATATGGAGCTCCAATAGACAGCCAAAGAAATACTGTGATTCTTGTCTAGATTTCTTTATACCATACTATTGTTCTTTTATTCCTATATGTTGAAATGCAAAGCATGAGTTTTGATTCATTTTATTTTGAGAGTAAAGCACTAACTACCTTAATTAATATATTTTGGACATTGAACAACTTAAGGGAAAGCAGTCTGATTTTGTTTCTGATCCAAACTTTTCATAGCATTTTTGTGGACCCTCGGATTTCTGACCAGAGAAGTGGTCAAAGATGTCAGAAAAAGCAAAGATATTTCAAAAGTAGTAACATAATAAATTACATATTTTGCATGTTTACAAATTAAAAGCTCCCTATTATTGATGTAGTAAATGGTTTTCAGTTTAAATGGATTTATTTCTCAACTGCACTGACACGTCAGACGAAAAGAGAATAACATGCAAAGAACTTAAGCAAGAAAGCATCAATCTTTAAAACACCAAGGGACTGGGACAACTCAGCCACTTATTACAAGTCACTTCTCCATGTCTGTGCAAGATATAAGATTGAGTCTCTGCAGAACTAAATTAAATAAATACAGTTCAGGAGGTGTTTCTGATAGTTGTATACCTCAGATACACAATAGTGGTATCCCAGGTTATGCCCAAGACTATTTTATGGCTATTTTGTAATTAAGTAGTAAACTTTACAAATTATATTTTTCTATAATTTCATTTGGTGAAAAACATCATTTGACTAGATTCAGTTGGGAATGACTCTATTTGATCACAGGGGCTGTTAAAATAGCACACCACTGCAACGGAATATTCAGACTGTATAAAATCCTGAGTAAGTAACTCGATATCATGGCTGATTGTTTTCAGCCAGGGACTTCCTGAAGTCCTTTCAGCCTGAACTATCAAAGAATGCTTTTCAATTCTCATCACAACAATACTTTCTTATTCCTCTCCACTCCAAGAATTGCCTAGAATTTCTATAGCTCAAAAATACTTTTCTGTTTATCTGCACACTGTGTCATGAGATACATATTCCTTGTTCTTCCTCTGCAATGTAAACTGTGCCAGACAACATCATCGGCAGAATCATCACTGAAAATAATAAATCTACAAATCTACAAATCTACATTGCAATATTTTCTACATGGCAAACAGTCAGGTATTTTCCTTCTCAGGAAACTATCCTCTATTCTATTCTTGCATTTACTTTTCCACACCCTTATGAACCCTTGTACAATAGTTGGTTCAGGGAAATTCAGAGTTTGAGGATGTTATAGCAAAAGGGGAGGAGAATTACACAAAGGTTTGTAAATGAAGAGTTGTTCCACATTATGAATGTACCTTAAAATCTCTGCAACAGTAAAAATGTAACAATTGAAGGAAATAGAATTGGGTGAAGTTGAGGGTTGTCTGAGGAGTCTTCTTCAGTACATAGGAGAAATAGGTCCTGAAACACACACATATGGACGATAATAGTATTATTTTCAAGAGGCAACAAGAGTTGGACAGCCTTAGCACCTCTAAGAGAATATGAGAGAATCTCTGTGTACAAAGAGGAGCTAAGCTGAACCCTGAGAGACAGATGGCAAAATGCAAAGTTTGGATGTAAAAGAGCTAATTAAGACACATTATTATATGTTGACTTTAAAGTCTTTATTCAGTTGCATTTGCTGTACTGAAATTCTATTTGTTTCAGATTATGATGTGTAAAAAGAGGAAAAGAAATGTGAAACTAGTGGTAATGTGGTTGAAGCAAAAGAAACAATTCTGGTACAGCCTGACCTCAAGTGCTGTGTGCAGTTCGGGGCACCACAACAAAAGAAAGATATAAAGGTATTAGAGAGTGTCCAAAGAAGAGCCGTGAAGATGGTGAATGACCTAGAGGGAAAGCTGTGCAAGGAGTGGCTGAGGTCACTGGATTTCCTCAACCTGGAGAAGAGCCTGAGGGGAGGCCTGATTATTGTCTACAGCTACCTCGGGACGGGGGGTGAAGAGGCAGGCACCAATCTTTCTGGTGACCAATGACAGGACCCGAGGGAATGGCACAAAGCTATTTCAGGGGAAGAATATTTAGGATATTAGGAAATCGTTCTTCACACAGAGGTGTTTGGGCTGAACAGGCTCCCCAGGGAAGTGGGGAGTGAGAAGTGGTCCCAGCACCAAGCCTGACAGAGTTCAAGAAGCATTTGGACAATGCTCTCAGGTACACGGTGTGATTCCTGGGGCTGTCCTGTGTAGGGCCAGGGGTTGGACTCAGTGATTCTAATGGGTCCCTTCCAACTCAGAATATTCTGCAAAATACAGTTAATAGCACATTCAGAGAGAGAGCATTAATCTGTGGACTCCCTCAGAAACATTTCTGTCTTTGATACTATCAAACTGTGGGTTCATACTATACCCTTCTGATCTCCCTGCCATGTTCTTTTTCCCAGTTTCCTATGCCTTTGGTGTAGAAGTTCAGATTTAGATAATTTTAATGGGCTTGTCTTGAACTTTATCCTGAAAGATAACCTAATACCTGCTGAAAGAATTATGTACTGGTTACTAGAGATGGAAAAATTATTTTCTAAGAATAACTATGTCCTTAAGCTTTCTTCCACCTTTCATTTTTATTTATAATGTACTAAATGGTGTGAACACCTTTCTTCATGGTAGGAATTTTTATTCATGATAAATTTTTATTCATGATAAATCCAGTACTGGATAGATGCACAAGCAGAATAGACTCTTTAAAAAAATGTTTCAAAGAATTGTATAAACCATAGGTTAAGTAATTCTTAGCTCTAAGAATGGGTTTGTGTTTAAGTTTCCTGTATATTGAATGAAACATTGAAAGAACTCTGAAAGATCTTTCTAATTTCTTACTACCATGCATGCATGGAGAAAATCAGTCAAGCGGGAAAATAAAGAGATAATGAGAAAGTGAGCATCTATTTACATTCCCAATGGGTTCTGTGCATTTAGATGTGATATTCCACTGTCACTTTAGTAGTTAAAAGGAGGATTTCACTTGAAATCCTGGATGAAGGATTATTGATCCAGAAGAAAGGAAAAATAAGAAAGAAGCAAAATTACCTTCTTACCCAAAGGTTCAAAAAGTTTAAAACTAGATTTTTTTCCCCCAAAACTCTCCATCCAAACCAAACCAAACCAAACCAAACCAAACCAAACCAAACCAAACCAAACCAAACCATAAAGAAAACACACAAGAAAAACTAAAAAAACCCACTTAAAAAAAAAATAAATTAGGAATTAAAATGGGATATGCAAGAACTTGTTGTGCATAAGATAGATCGGAGGGTTTTTTGAACAGATGGATAAACTGACAGATACTTGCAAATTTTCATGTTCATAGTTAAAACAAGAGCTTGCTTTTCTGAAGGAGTAAAGAGGTTGGAGATTTTTCAGGATTGTGGGGTAACTTATTTCTATTTAAAAGCTAAAAAAGTTCTTTAAAAAAAAACTGAAAGAGGTGAGGATTTACTGGTTTTTTAAGGTTATTTAAGTACACTTACATTTACAGACAATTACTGCAACAACTAATCAAAAGTGCTGAGACTGCTGAGATCTGAACTTGAATGAATTAAATTACACACCTTAAATAGATGCCTAAGTGTATTTATTCCATTATGTTTTATTTGTTGTGATGTTTCTACATGCCGAGGTAAAAGCTTCTTTTTAATATCCTGCTTTTATAGAAACCATTTTTTAATTGCTTGGCGCAATAGCAATGAATATCATTGAAGACTATGCTGAACCTTACTGACATAATTTCTGAACAAGAGTAGAGAAGTGAACAGACCTTTTATCTGTTCATTCTGATCTAATGTCAGTGATGCAGAGGTGGGCAAACCAAATTTTTATATAGCAACATAATTTTAAGATAGGAACACATAAGATGGCATTAAACTCCTTCAGTTAGGTCAGAGATGCACTAAATATTGTAATATGTTTATAGCACAGAGGAACATGCTTTTATTCTGTCACAGGTTACACTTCCCCTGTGATTTGGCCCAAATCACACCCTTGTCTGGCTTTTAAAACTATGTGAACTTCTCAGTTTTCAAAGGCCTTTTTTTTGGCCTTGTTTCTTTAACTAATAAAAAAAGGGGATGGTGACATATTTCTATTCTATAGAGCTGTACAGGAGCTATTTACAGCATGTATTTGTCACAGAGTTTTGCTAATTTAAACATAACGTGCAGATTATGCACATCAAAGACACCTTTCCAGTGAATAAATTAATCCATGTTATTCAGAGTACAGGCATGATGCTAGTGGTTCCTTTAAGAAATCTGGCTTTCTAGATCAGTTAAACATCAAACATCCCTACTTTCACACTAAGTGTTTTCATAATAAACAAAGTATATCACTCAGATTTTATGTCTTCTGCCTGTTATGGAAAATTTCTCTAAAGACTTTGGTGACGCCTCGTGGAAAACTTTGAAAGTTCTTTTTTTCCCCAAATAATTTTGCAAATATTATCAAGTATTTGCTTTTCCTTTCCCATTGTAAGATACATTACCTAAGACAACAGATGATGTATCTCTGTGATGAGTCTTTCTGTTAAGGTAACATTATTTGTTCATGATATATATTCTGGGTCATGATATACACTACCATTTAATTCCTTTTATCATTTCAGGTGAGGAAGGGGGTATTAATGGCAGTAATTTCCATTTTGGTCATTGCTATTGAGAATATCTTTGTCAGTCTTAAAATTATGTATCAAGGCTCGAGCATCCCTTGAGGAAGAGTGCAACAATTATTTCTTATCCTACCCTCCCCTGCACCCTATCTTTATCCCTCCCCAGGTTATGAAAAAAAATCATTTTATCATTCTACCATATAGGTAACCCAGTAACACAATCCCTATATGTGTATGCTAAACATCAGATATGGCACAATTCCAGTTTATTGCTTGAGCCTTTTACTCTCTGTAGTGTGCACTGTTTTCATATCTTTCTGTTAATTATATTTTCCTTAGATGACAGCTGACTGGTGAAAAGAAAGGGTGAAGGCTTGTGGGAGTAGGAGTGGGCTGTTTAAATGTGATTGGAAGGAACTTAACTCTGCATAAAATTATGTGCCTATGTTGGGTCAATTTACCACCCATATAATTTTTGCATGCAACTGAAGAAGAAGAGAGATGGAGGGTGCAAGGAAGACTATAAAATTAAATATTGCAAAGATATCAATAAAGAAAGAATTTAAAATAAAAGGATTTTTTTTTCTTTCTAACCTGAGGAGGGGAATGTTCCATGGAATCGAAATTCTAAATGCTGTCTATGTCTTTATTTCTAAGCATCCTTTACTGGATACTCTCAGTGAAATGTGGGTGGCACAGCAGTTTACAGATATTGTATGAATGCTCTTTATTTTCTTACATAAATTTGTTCAGGAATGAAAATAGTGGGTTCCATGAAAGACCTTATGTAAATCTAGATATAATAATATAAGGTTTTTTAAATGTAAATCAACTATGCAACTGTATTTTGTTTTCTTCTACCCCTCCACTGTGCCCATTCCTAATCAATGAAACAAAGGAAGAACAGAAGAACATTGACACTGGCTTCACAATGAAGGACAGTTTTACACTTAAAGCACAAATGCACTTGCTATGTTTGTAGTATATCATACACTCTCTCAAATTATACTGCTTAAAACCAGTCTTTGCTCTCTGAGATTCTGAGTACAGATAGAATTTTCTGAGAATTGACAAGTAAATTTTTTTCTTAGTGTATGAGTTAATTTGAAAATTGGTTTAAAAACTTTAGCACTTTCTTATCAGAATTTTTCACAAATCTTTTAAATAATAAAATAGTTCTTCAGAGCTGCTACTTAGCAAAATCTCATTGAATGTTGTTACACAGGCATTACCTATAATCTGAATATTCATTTTAGGATTATATATTTTTTACTTTTTCAAGTATTATATATAAATGACAATTTAGTTTCAGTGACTTGAAAGACTGACTACCTTTTTTCCCCAAAATGTCACCTAATTTAAATCTTAAACACAAGATCTACTTTTGAGGAGATATGTAGGTCACATTTTATTTACTTTGAAATTATTTCTGTTTATGCTCTTTCCTTCTTTCAGATACATTCCCCAGTTCTACTTTTTTATGTAAGGAAAGAGAAGTCTAGTTAGTACATCTTTTTTCTGTACTTAAGGCAGGAAAGCAAGTGTTGTATACCCCAAAATTTTAATTTAATTCCCTTAGATGCTCATTAGCCTGGACCTGGAAGGCTAGAACATTTATCCTGTTGATTTCAAAGGTTACAGAATTTCAAGTTCTTTCTGTTCTTACATAAATAGGTGAAAATGAGAAAACTCTGCTCCAGTCAGTGGTTCAAAGATAGCTGATTAAGTTTTATAGAGCAACAAAACTAGCAATGCCAGTCTGTGAGCTCAATTCAAGTTTCCTTTGACAAAAGGATCAAGGATAGCTGAGTAGAATAGAAGAGATAAGAATATAGTTATCATTCATATTATCTATGTCTTATTCTTACCTGTTATCTGCCACAAAATGCTAATAGCAGGAACTTGACAAAAAAAGACTGAAGGCATAGTAAAAGTAAAACCCGTTAATATTTTGGTAGAAAAAGTCACCTGACTAACTGGTTTCTTAATTCAGGTTTTTTTATGTATGGTGATGAAAGACACAAGTGTTTTCTTATGAGTTTTCAGAATACTGAAAACATTAGATCTTTTATCTGGGGGAATCAATTTATCAATGGCCATGTTCCCTTGCTTAGAATCATGGATTTCTTCAATTTGATTGTAGTTCTGATTAGGTTCCCTCCCTTCAGCTCTGTGTTGAGAGCTATAGTGGAGTAACTTGCCAGAATCAATAAGGACACCTGATGTCATTTCCATTTTTGACTACAGGTATGCTCTTTAGGTGTTTGGCATACTGAGAATTTAGCAAATTTGAAAAAATGCTCTTTGTAAGACTTGTGGACTGAAATTTTCATTTATCATTATTTTTTGATATGTCTTTTCAACACTGTTATTACCCATGATGCTGATGATGCTACTCATTTTCAATTCAAAAGTATTAATTAAAGTTACATTACACTTAGTGAAAAGGCTTAATATCATAACATGTTATTTCATTAATAATCTCTTAATAAAAACCCAAACAGCTTCAGATTGATTAATTTCTTTTCTTACTGTTTATCTACAAATTAATCTTACAACTTGAATTAGTACATTTATTCATAAAAAGATTTTTATGAAGCGTTCCAATAAGTTAAAAAATTATTAGTTGTACATTTCTTTCTGTAATTTGACAAAATTGCAGGTCTAATTTATTGATGATTTTACATGATCATTTTTATCATAGCTTTGAATTAGTTTTCTACATCTGTCTGATTTAGAGTTGTTTTGCATTAGGCTGGAAATCGTGTACATTAGTTCTGTCTCAGTCGATCTGCTTCATATTGATAGACACAGTGAGTAAGAAGCTTTCCTGGGTAAAAGGGCTGGTTGAATTAAAGACAAAGGAATCTGCTTCAGCAATGAGAAACCTGGTTAAAATACTGCCATTTGAGTAGCACTTAACAGACACTATTAAGTCTGGTCTTCATCAAGGAACTGGGGAAAAATTATGGTCTCCTAAAACTATAAATATGCATAGTACATGGATGCATAACATGTGCATGAATATTTTTTTTTCATTTCTAGCATAATGCCCTATAAAATTATGAAAAAGGCCCAAGCAAACTACAGAACAGGAAAAGGAGCCAGAAATAATGCACAGAATTTTGAAAATCCAAAACTAATAAACTAAGCCAATATGTGTGTGCATGCTTAGGTGTGTTTTCAAGTGAGACTCATCTTTAGCACTCTCTTAGCATATTCAGGTTCCAAACAGAGTGAGAATACAGTAATGCAAGTTTATTTTCATTGTCAGTTTTGCCTTCCTGCACCTCTTTCTGTTGTTTGTTCATTGTATTTACACACACAGGAAAGCTCTGAGCTTAGAAAGTAAGTTTTTTGATGTCCAGCAGAAATAGTACCATCCAACTCAGTTATGATATTTTGTCTTGCCATACTTATTAAATTTTCTCAGCAGGTTTCTATGTTCTGAATGCTCAGCAGCAGCCAGCTCTTCACTTCCATAAAACAACATCTAAGCTCCATAAAGGATCCATTATCTGCAGAATCCTAAATGCAGTCCTCACACAGAAGAAGCACACGGAGGAAGCACTCTCATCAGGCACCATCTGACAAGAACATCACAGAAACATCATCTGTTCCTCTGGTGGGGGTGGTTAGTATCTTTAGCCTAGCCATGTAGAACTGTGATAATTGAGGTGTCTCAGCTTGGTCACAGTCGGTGCCGTTCTCATGCAGTTTGTTAGCCAGTGGGACTAATACAGCTCTATTGCACTAAAAGTCAAATTGCACCAGAATGCACAGAAGTATCACTCAGGAAAAGGTTTTGTTGATTTGCTCATCTAGTCATTTCTTCTTGCTTGCTAATAACTGTTGCCAGAGACTTCTTTCTGGCTTTAGGGTGAAATTATTAATTATAAAAGGCCACTACAAAGAACAGACCACGGGCTTAGTGGTTCAGTTAATCATCTCAGGAGTGAGCAAAATTTTAATGTCTACACTAAGTTATTTAAAGCAAGAATGAAGTCTGGCTCTTCCTAAAGCCAAGCAAGTACCCTCATGCCTCAGTGTCATTGAAGAGATAATTTGCTAAGTGATAAATTTCAGGTTTTTGCTGGTGGAAAATGACAATAAATTTCAACCTTTTGACATTTTATATGTGAATTCTTGTTCACCAGATGGTGTTTATATTTCTTATAAAGTTTACTTATTTGCTTCCCACAGCCCCAGCTTACGGTGATCTCCTCAAATACTTAGTTTTTTATTTTTACCCTAAAATAAATCAAATGGTGTTGTTCTGTGTTTGAAATCTAGCGCAGTTTGTGGCTTTTTTCTGATGCAAATTTTCACAAATGTTCCTTTTCTATGAATCCAGATAAAAAGTGATATTCACAACATTCTCCTCATACAATTAAAAAAGAGAAATACAAGAATACTTGACGTAAGCAAATGAAATATCAGATTCTGTTGAAACATATCTAAGGCATAACTACTACTGTTCAGCTGACAGCTATACTTCATCCTCCAGTTCCCCAAATCATGGCAAATGGTACAAATGGGATGAGCCGCAGGCAAAGAGGGTTTATTTCCTTAAACAAACATATAAACTCTTGGAATGACTGAAAGTATCCCCAGTAGTCCCTAGCTGCTACTCCACAGGACTCCCATGGTTACTCTGTTGTATCTGCACCTTCTCACACCTTGGATATCTCCTGGATATTCATGTGCCCCCTAACAGTAACATTTCATTCTGAAAATGTTACTATGATGTAAAGTTATTTTAAGTAGAGGATGTCTATTGCATATTTTGATTATTTTTTTTTAAATTAACATTAATAATTCTACTGGTAATTATGCATTTTTGTAACCACAAAAACATATGCCTCAAAACTACCTTTGATATCTACATGTAGACATAGAAAGTTGGCAATTTAAATCAAAATCATTAGTTAGTATTTAAAAGTTATGTAACCTGCCATGATATCATATTTAACAGTGGCAATTTTCATGGCATCTGAGCATTCAGGAAAACTGCCAATCTTCAAATGAGTTCTCAAAGCCAAAAAGAAAGTGCAATTTATAGTTACTGAAACATAAAGCATCTGCTGTGTTCTATATATTCTTTTTCTATATTCTTTTTGTTATTAATTTTTTCTTTATATCAGATGCAAAAGCAGGGGTTTTCAAACATTGCTCTTACCAAGCTTTAAGACAGAATGTCTCAGTTCAGAAAACTATACTTATGATTTTTTTATTTTTTTTTTTTGCTTTGTCTTTCTCTTGTCTTACAAAGACGGCTCCACATAATTTCTTTCTGAACTCTCTGATAAATCTCAGAATATGAGTTTCCTGTGTTGCCCAGGAAACAGCTTTAGGTAAACCAAAAAAAAACATATTTAGTTTGGTATAAAAATGTTGACTTGGAGAACTATACTTTTATAAGTTTAAAGTAGGTTGGCACCTATTATAATTGTTCAACTGGTAAGATTTCTACAAACATGGGCATCTTTATATTATGAAGCTTTCTGGTGGGCCCTTTGCCAGAAAAGCATGAAATAACATTCTGGACTCACTGGACAGTTGCCATGGAATTTTCCACCAGGCAGTTTGTGAACTGATTATGGATCCTTCATAAGCTACAGAGAAGTTCAAAGGGATCATTAATTGCAGTAAAATCAGGCTGAAAGTTGCAAGTATCTGCATTTAAAAAAGCCTCATGATCGAATGAATCACAGACTTATCAGTTAACCCAGCTCCAGAGTGAGCACTGTGAAACTCGTAGGTGCCGTAAGAATTTATTTGGAAGCCATCTCAGGTGTTCTGAAGGCACTGTTGTATGGATCTGTGCAGATAGGTGCAAGATTGTCTGGACTCTGATGTATCTCCATGCTGGGCTGATGGGGCTGAAGGCCTCCTAAAGTGAATCTGGCTCATGACCACCTGGCTTGGAACATATGTCGAGTGAATCTGAAACTTTTTACATATACGTGTGTGTACCTACACCCTCTTCATTTTTACAAAGAAATGAGTTACAATTATGGCAGAATTTATGGAAAAAAAAAAAAAAAAAAGATTTATGAAGAAAAGTGTGAAATAATTGGGAGTTCATAGAAGCCCTTTGAACACGTGTTTTTTCATTGCTGTTGACACACTTGAAAGATTTGGGATGAAATACACAATTCCTATATGAAAAGGTATTTGTTTTATTAAATATTTTGAATGCATGCATTACATAAAACAATTTCTTTCACCAGTTTCAGGATGCGCGCATTATACCATAAAGTAAAAATTCTTTTCAAGAAGATCTCATAATACTATAAAAATATTTAAATGCAGCTCTTGTTCACAAACTTACCTGTAACAAAATATGGGGTTTTTTTTTTCCAATTCTTTAAAATATATGTGCACTCATTATTTCAATATGCTAATTTTTCACTATCCTTGCAATGCAGTCTGTGTGTAGTGTGTGTTGGTGTGTAGTGTGTGTTGATGTGTAGAGGGGACGTAGTGCAAAGGAATACAAAAACTCTTGAAACATTTTACTATTGCAAAAAGTAGCAAAATAACACATTTTCTGGTGACCAAACTGGCTACTGGTTAATATCTTGCTACTCATCAGACTTGCATAAATCTTTTCAAATGCTCTCACCAATGATTTATTGTATTCTGGCTGTTCAGTACATTAAAATCATATATAGTAAAGTCCAGAACTAGTCATCTTACATGATATTAATTATTCCCATAAAATTTCTAATGGGAGAGTCAACCCTGATTAAGTACTTTCTGCACTATTAGCTATAATAAATCTAATATAAAATTGACTTTAAGTATTATTTATATGTACACAATTATGGGCCGGAGTTTCCAACTCCTTTAAAACTTTGTTAATTTTTTTATTGGTTAGAAAATTAGCAACATACACTTTATGGTGAGTGTGAAAGATATCCAGAAATTCAGTAAACTCACTTTTATTGTAGTTGCCAAGATGTTGTCTTGATATATCCATGCTGTTATAGAATATTCCTCACACAGATTTGTGAGTAAAGAGGTCACAAATAGGTTTGTTAGAGTGGGAAAAAGATTTCCATTCTACTACTAAGAAGAGACTGAATCTTTTATCAATATTTTTTTGGATCAACTAATGTGCAAATAGTAACAATATAGTTAGAGAAGGAAACCAGGAAGAATCTTTGCTTATATAGCAGTTGTACTGCAATGCAAATGCAATGTCTAGAATTTAGTGCTCTTCACAAAATAGTAACAGACAGAAAATTTCTTATAGGAATTCAAGTCTAAATTGCTAGAGTCTAGACTAGAGTCTAAATTGCTCCATAGCCCTCTTTTAGGTGAAAACAGGCCAAGTTAAGCACTTATTTTGCCACGCAGACCAAAATATATGATGTGCATACTAATATATATGTCTAACAATTTAGACACTAAAGAAAACAAAAACATAATTAAAAAAAAAAAAAAAATGAATACCCAGGACTTTCCTTCTAAATAAAAACTTTTTTTCTGGGTTTTTTGAGATTTGATTCACATCTGGGGATATATAATATCTAAATATGTTTTAATAGACTAAATAAGGTGATTTCATACATACACGTTTGTTGCCTAAAATTAGATGAGATAAATTGAAAACAACAAGTAAAACTGGAGGTATGAATCATCAACTGTAGACGCTGCATCTGTACAATTAGAATGAACCTAGTATTTATCTGTATGGGTTATCATTTAAAAGACTTGCTTTCATGAAAACTGACCTTTGCCTTGGTTTGCAGTAATTTGTTTTGTCTTTTGCTCAGATTAAGTAAGTTTGACAGCTCAGAATGTTTCTGTCTTTGTAAGGCATAACATATACTACAGTCTTCTAGAAAAGATTACTATAACAATGATATAGCTATATTTTCTACTAGGACTAATATTTACCAGGGGGAAAATCATTCCCTTTCCCTTAGACTGTCTGAATTATAGGTTTTAGTATAAAACAAAACAAGATGAGAGTATAGGTAAATATAAGGGTTTATTAATGAATAATTCAGCTATTTTAATTTTCCCGAGAATAATTCAAAGACAATAACACATTTATTTTCATTCTCTAGTCCTAGTGTGCAAGTAGGCTCAGCATTCTTGGGAAATTAGGTAGTTTATCTTTATCCTTAGTATAGAACTAGACCTTCAGGAAGAACTATCGTCCTTGGGTGTCCCTCCAGTCTGGAAAGTGCATAGCTGTGAATGCAGATGAACAGACTGAGTGTGTACAAGGGCACAAAGACTTGTTACAAAGAGCAACACATAAAGAAATTGGTGTCAGAAACATGACAGTCCTTGAGGACAGTGGAGAGACCATAACAGCAATAGTATTATACTTAACATTATTTGTTTCCTGTGGCTTGGGCAGAATAATTTTGTTGCTGATTTTTTCAGTGAGAGAGACAATATGATCCCCTCAAATCCTTTCACTTGCACTTTAAGATTTAGCAACTGGTTAAAAACTCTTTCCCTATTGAAATTACCCGATGTAGCTAATACACTTCAGCAATAATTATATTTTGAATAAAGTTAAAATTAATAAGCTGCATGATTTCACAGAACACTTTAAACTTTTACTATTCATCTTTCGTCTTCTTTTTAGCTACCTAGACTTTTTGAACTATGCTTTGGAAGTAGTCTATAATATAACCCCACTGTTTTGGCTTGAAAAACTAGTCAAAAGTTCAGGTTTCAGTGCTTTTTTTCCAGTAGGAGGAGAAATTGTTTAACTTGAATCATGAGTTTCTGATGCAATTATTGTTGTTTATAAAAGAGATACAAAGGGTGTTTTCTTATTCATGATTCCAGGATGGCTCAAAAAACAAAGGACATCACTTCTATTTCCTGTATCTTTTCTACTGATAGGCATATCATTCCCCAAAAGTCTTCCCCCTGCCCTGAATATTTCTACTACTACCTGGCTTCTACATTTACCCATTATCATTTCTCTGCTGACACTTTGACTCATGGACCTACTGGTAAACTTGGAAATTCTGACTGCTGTTCTCATTCTGTTTAGGTCATAATCTTGAGTAGATTTCATGTATCTTTCTTGAGAATGGATTTCTGCCTAATAAGGATATTTGAGTTTCAGAAAACTTTTTTTTTATTTTCTAGAGTATTAAATGAAGAACATGGATTATGGCCACTTGTTTCAATGGTATTTTCTTTATCACAAAGAAAGCTTTCTTTACGTTTCCATGGCTGAGTTACCAGCTACAGCTGGGCTTACTAGTATGTAACTGAGACAAGTAATCAAGGAGGCTGCATAAACTAGGCTCAAATCATTAGCTCAATCATTATAAAACTACTGGGAAGAAATGGCCTGTTTTACTTAGCAGTTTTTCCTAAAATAGCTTGGCACAGTTCCTAGTAGAGTACCTTTCAGGTACTGTTAGTAGTCAAATGTGTAGATGTGGCTGCCCACTGTAAGGAGTAAACAGAAGACCTTAATTTCATTGTGCAGCCTGGAGTCATGTGGTGAAAAATTATCTGGTTTTGTTTTATTAGGATACAAAGGTGTGAATCCACAGTTATTATAAATAACTCATTTAGGACTAGAAGTGGCAGCCGACATCTGTAAGATGCTGCTCATATCTTTTCTTTCACTGATTTAGCCATAGAAAGTGAAGTCTCTCCTCTTTCTATTCACTTTTTGCCTTTTCCAACCTACATGCAGATGAATGTGATAGAAAGACCTGACAGTATCTGTATTTAGACTTGTGCTCAGACATAGGAAGGTGACTAAAGTGGGATATGGCTGAAATGGTGTGTTATGGTTAGTGGTTATGTCTGAAATGTCTTCTGAACTGAATCCATACTCAGCCCTTGTAGGACTGTGGGACAATCCAGTACAAACACTTTATATGTATTATCCTCTTTATTATAGTCCCTGATTGTAATCCTGTCTACACAGTGAACACTGAGATTAGCTAATTAGTCACCACATATTTTGATGGGTCTGGAGTGACCAATCTCAACTTGACTAGCTAGCTGTCTGTGAGATCATGCCTGTAAGGTTTAACTATCATGCCTCTACACATGACATGATGTTTTAGTCAGGCTCAGACCTGACTAAATATCAATGTAAAATTGTAAATATTTCCTGCTTAGCTACAAATACATTTTAAAGGCAATAGGGATATCAATTTCTGGTTTGGACCTTTTCTTAAGTTCATAATTTCATTTGGTGGTGCTGATGTAACTAGTGATTAATTTCTCCCTAGTCTACCTGCATGACATATGGTTCCACTACTTACTTCCCACCCTTTATTTTGTACTTGGTGGCATCAATCACCTTATACTTAATTGAAAAGTCATTGTGGCATATCTTGTGAAGGAGTTGGTGGAAGTTTATAATAGGTAAGGGAACTTCTGTAATGAGAAATTAGACACCATGCTCATATTTAGACATTTCAGACAGCTAGTGCTGACTTCAGCTGATCAAAATAGGCATCTATTGCCATTCAAGGTGTTATTAGTGTCGTTCTTCTTTTCCTCAGACAAAGAAAACAGGTTTTCAGATGGTGATGTTTAGTGTCTATCAGCTCCATGAAGATGTCTCAGACATCTTCAGGTACTATCAGTTTATAGAGAAATAAATAGAATTTCTTAATTTAGATAAAGTGAATGTTACTCCGTATAATTTCCAACTGTCCTTTGATTTAGCTTATTTTATTTTGGTTTTAAATGACTGATTGCCCCAAGATTTGCTTTCATTATTATTATTACTTGTTTGTGGATAGCGCCACTGATGCCTGCATATTTTCTTAAGTTAAATAAGCAGCAGAAATATTAAAAAAAAAAATTAGTAAATAAGCTGACATTTGTGAAAATATGGAAATGTACCAATGTCTTAATTAAGGATAACTAGATAAATATATTAAATACATTTCAAACAAATTGCTTTAGCTTCTAAATAAACTTTAAATGAACCTATGCTGACTTCAAAGTTTTCTCATAAAAAGGATCATCAAGTGAAGGAACATCAAGGTATACATGAACTAGACGTTTGTAGCTAACACAAACTTATCACCTACCAATAGGCTAAATTCTGAACTTTAAAACTAAATGAACTTCCCTTTTTTTGTGCATGCAGATAGAGAGAGTGGTGACTTTTCTACCATGTCAGATGAAGGGAAAAAAATCAAAAATGGTAGGGGCACAAAGCTATCATTTTTTTCCTGGGTTATTTGCATTCCCTAGTGATTCTACTGAGTGATGGAAGTTTCATGTAAAGATCAATGACACTGAAAACTGGTTTATAACTCAGTGTGACAGCTAGTATAGTCTCAGAATTGCTTTGCTGTAATCCACCCTGTCTTTCTCAGTTAGCAAACATTATCCCAATTACAGTTATGCCAAATATAGGCAGAACAGATGCTTCTTACAAGCAACAACTAATTTCTAACTGCAAATTTATAAATATAAAAACATTGATTGCCAATTCAAAGTGCATTACATCAATGGTTAGAAGAGAAAAGACGGGAATATTGTTATACTATGATGTGGCCTCATCAAAGCCAAAATCTGTTTTGGTGTTTCCGGGGAAATGGGATTGCAGTGACAGGGCTGGGTAAAGATTAAACTAAAAGGTGGAGAAAATCCTGACAGAATCCATTCAGATAGAATTTCAGTTCTAGTTCTTTTTGGTAGAGAAAGGTACATTAAGTAGAACAGTTACTGTAGATGTAGAGTTATAAAATAAATTAATACCCCTTGAATAGAATATACCTGTAATTTCCACATAAGTTAATCATGAAAAACTTGACAAAACTGTCAAGTTAGATACGTGGAGAAGAAAAAAAGTAACCCCCCACATTTTTGCTCCTGTGAATGCTGTTCTTTGGGTACTATCCATAGTGCATTAACATATACTTTCAGAGAGAACAAAAGTATCTCCTGTGAAACTGTAAAAACAGTTGTACCAGGTCTCCAGCCAGTATCTTCATACTAGATGTATTTAACAGTGGGTGCCCAGGAAGCAGAACGTGGCAATCTGTAAAAGATCTTGGGATAGTTTATTTTTCTACATGATATTGGTATGGCCACAAAAAAGGTCTAGATATAGGTTGTGCAAGATTCCTGTTCAGAATTAGAAAAGTATGTTTCCTTGCTAGTTGAAGCAATTAGAAAAAGACTGTAAATCTGTAAAGGTTTAAGGAGAAAAAGAGGGGAAATGCTAAAAAGTCAAAATTATCATAGATACTGACAATTATGTTTTTATTTCTATGGGAACTGACCACATGTTTCTTTGGTCTTCCAGTCTGTTGGACTGGTAAACAAAACTGATTGTTATTTTTAATTCAAAAGCTTTATAAATTAGATGAACAGCATAGAATTTTTTACTATTCATCAACACAGGCTCCTCAGAAGCATGTAATGAACTTATCTTCAAGCTTGGGATGGGATACCTGAGTTTGATTTTTTTCAAGTTAAAAAGGATTTTGAGGCTGTATCTCCCAATTTCTGAAGGAGTACAAATATTATATTTAATAAGGATAACTGTATCCTTCTTTTTTTCTCAATCCTCACTTCCACATTTTTCAATGGAAGTTGCAATGTCTGCTAAATATGGTTCTGACCTGATTTTTCAGTGTGTTCTAGCTGTACTAAAGAGCATCTCCAGTTCCAGCTGAGTCCTGGAGGAAAGCAGGAGTATGGAGATTACTAATGGGGCTAAGTATCAAACAAGTACACAGCACTCAGCCACACCAAAATGGCAACAGCCCTGGCTCTTCATGGCAGCAGCACGCCGTGCATCTTGAGAAATTTCCTGGGGCAATCTCACACGTCAGCAATCTCTTCTCAGGATGTTTTGAGGATTATAGGCTTGAATTTTGGTACTTCAATTACTTCTGAGTGCCACATTTGGTGCCCAGGAGCCTCACATCTGCAAAACAAAACTTAGATTAGAATTTTTCTCTGCTTTCATGGATCTTCACTTCAAGTTGATCTTTTATAAATTTTAGTTGCAACTACTTTAGAAGCATAGAATATTCGGAGACTATTGAATAATTATTCTTTATATAGAGATTATTGAGTAATTGCTCTTTATATAGAGATATATATTTATTTAAAGATAAATTTAGTTTTTTATTTTTTTCCAGTTTGTATTCCTGCCTAAATGGTTTAGACAAAGGATATTTTCAAGAGGAGAGTCACTGAATGGATAATTAATACAATTAATGAAGTCAATTTCTGCTAAGTTTTACAGACAATGGGAATAAGATTTTGTGCTTTATAATATTCTGGAAGATTGGCAACACTAAGAGCCTGAAACTGCTTTAAGAGGCAGTGATGACTTACAGGCAGGACAGGTCACACTCAATTCAAGAAATTGCATAGGACTCTGACCAAGAAAAAAACCTGGTTTTTTTCCTATTTATGCAGATTTTTTCAGATTGACTAAATTTTTGCAAGATTGTCTGTTTAAGGAAATTAAGTTTTATCTCTTATTTTCTGGTAAACTTTATAGGTTTATTTTTGTCCAAAATTATATTTGTTTTATGAGAGCTAGCTACTTCACTAAATAATCCCCTCTTAACACTGAGAAAATCCAAGAGTACAAGTGCAGCATAACTAAAATAATCATAATTTTTGGAGTCTGGAGTATTAATTTCCATTCTAGAAGAAGATTTTTGTTGCCCATTCCAAGAAGAGGAAACTTATGTAGATGTTTTACAAAATCCTGGTATTTACATGGAATAAGTGCAGTCAGCCTAGCAAGTGTGGCAAAATGACCTTTTCTCTTTATTCCTGTAAAACAGATAATGAAAAAAATTAAAGTGGGAATTAACCAAAAGTGTAATGTTCCATTGTATAAAGCTATCACATGCCTGAAGTTTGAATATTGTGTGCAGATCTAGTGACCTCATGTCTTTCTAGTTCTCTAACTATATGACTATAAAGAGATACAGACCTAAAGTATACATAGAATATTACATAATAGAATATATGCAATATATGTAATAGAATATATTATTAGAGAACATATCTCTCAGGAGAGAGCTGAAGAAAGGACTAAAGCAGTTTCTGTACGAAGAAACATGAGATCTCATGGACTTTTGAGACTGCAAAAGATTTTGCTGGGAAAAATGCGGAAGAGAAATTGGAAAATGTATGATATGATGCATAACATAGAAAAGATAGACAATGAATGGAAATTTACAACATAAGATTTGGATGACATAAGATTTGTAGGACATTGAATCAGAACAAGGAGCAAATATTTTTATTAAACTATAGAAAAACTGCCACACAAAGCATATTAAAGCAGAAAACACATTATTACAGCATTTTTTCAAGTGCAAAATGAAAAAAATATAAAAAGAATGATAAATTCATAACAAAGGCAATTAAACATGATGTTTTAATGTAATCTAAAGCTTAAAATTAAATAAAAAGGCAGCAAATTGTACAGACAAAAGTATTATTCTTTACTTGGCCTGCTCTTTTAAATATCTATCTAGTGCACAACATGAATTTACATGATGGGTTGATCTAAATAGGTTTGTATTACCTTTTATTTAAAATAAAATGTGATTTTCCAGCTATAATTTCATTTTTCTTAATATTCTTTTCACACTTTTTTCATCACTATGGCACGTCCAAAATTGATGCCTACCTTCATGCTTAATATTGCCGAAGAGATCAACCACTCACTTCTGGACTATTGTCCTGCCACCAGGGCTTGTTTCTCCCCCAGTTCATCCCATCATCGCAACAGTAGCAGGACGCTTGTTCCTCAAACAAGGATATAAGGCCAACGAACCTCCCCTGATGCTTTCCACCCCCCTCATTCCTTACTGACAATTTCCAAACCCTCCACTTGTGTTTGCAAACTCCTCTCTCTGTAATCAACACTGCCAATGACACAGTATTGAATTTTTCACCTCCAGGATGAAGATGAAGCAAATCTTTGTCCATAAGGTAAGACAATTCAATCTTGCTTTCAAAATGCTGAAAGATGGAGAAGACACTTAACTATCTGTGCCTATTTTTTTTTTTTTTCTTTTTTCTTTTTTCCTTTTCTTTTTATTTCCCCCCACTGCCTCCCCTGGATATTTCAGGCATGACCAGGTGTGCATTGGGAATGCTGTTAGCTATTCTCTTGGCTTAACACTTTGAGTGACCATACAAATAGTTCTGTTTAAATTGAATTTAAAAATTCTAAATTCTGTTTAAATTAAAATTAAGTACTCTTCTGTTTAAATAAAATGACACTGATTCATTAGAACACTTTCCGTATTTTTTTCAGTACTGATTTTTTTTGTGTAGCCCACGTAAAAAGAATGAAGTCTCTCAGATGGTGAAAACTAACTTTCTGATCTTTTCTTCTGCTTGAGCAAGTGATGATTTGGAAAGTATCTTCGTTTTTGTACTGTCTCATCTTCCATTATTTATATATCGCCTAGCATAAGAAATTCCAGTTTTCAGGTAGGAATTCTGGGTTCTTTTGTAATACACAAGCAATGATAACGTTTAGAAGTGAAACTGTAAAAATTGCTTTTACTGGTTCTTTCCTGAAAAAATTAGTAAGAGATCTTGGTGCTGATATTGCAAAACTCCATCCATTTATTTTTACTAAAAAAAAAAAAAAAATTCTTTAGCCCTCATGACCTACAGGAATGCTGTAATGTGAATAAGATGACACTAAAACTTACATTATGTTCAGAAAATGCATTCATCCACTATAATGTATGTATTTTCCCAAAGAAATGTGGTTGTACCTCAATGACCTACTGACATAAATGAGGATTTCAAAATTCTGGAGTGATGAGAAGATCTGCTAAAAGAGCTTGTGAATAGCAATTCTCACATCATCAATGAACATTCTCCAACTCCTGGTAGTGATCTATGTGAACAACTCCCTTCTGAGAATTCTGCTTTTCACAGCGCAGAGAGACGACACATTTACTTCTTACATAACAAAGTCACAGAGTTGTAGTAGTTGAAGTTCTGAAAGCATTTCCATGAAAAATTTTTTCTCCTCTTCTCAGGAGTGTGTAGGTAAGTTTAAAAACAAACAAGCAAAAAAAAGGTTTTGGCAGAATGCAATGTCTTGAATAGATCCTAGCAGTTGCCAAGGGGTAAAGTGGAGCAAAGATGGGGATGAGGACCTACTTAAATGGTTATTCTATATCATAAGCCTATGCTGCTTCTGTGGAAATAATTTCCTCCTTTCCCCTGGGCCATTTCAGGTCAGCTGTCCTGGCTATGCTCCCCCACAGCTTCTTGCACCCCTGCTCACTGGCAGAGCATGGGGAACTGAAAAGCCCGTGATTTAGGGTAAACTAAGCAGCAACCAAAGGACAGTCTGTTATCAATGATATTCTCCTACTAGCTAATGAAAAAATGAACTCTATCCCAGCTGAAACCAAGACATTATCCATTCTTTATTCCATACTATAGAACACCATGTTCAGAATATAAACTGGGGGCACTTGGCTGGGAGGTGTTGATAGCTGCCTGGGGACAGGCTGAGCATTGCGTAGCAGCTGGTGAGCAATTTTGCTGTGCATCACTTGTTTCTCTGGGGCTTTATTCCTCTATCTCTCTAATTTTCAATGCAACTATCAATATTATTAGTATTTATTATTACCATTATTTTATTTTATTTTGTTTCAGTTATTAAGCTGTTCTTACCTCAACACATGAGGTTTACTTTTTAATTCCAATTTGCTCATCACTGGGAGCAGGAGGTTTGTGGTGGGCTTGGGGGATTGGTGTTGAGTAAGTGGCTGCATGGTACTTAGCTGCCACCATGTCAACTGCTTTTGGTTGTTCTGGAAATTACATTCACATCTCAAACCCACAGGATGTTTCCTGATAAATGGAGCTTGATGGATAAGCTTGTCAGGAGAATAAAAGAACTCCACACAAATTAAGGATGGTTCAAAAACCTGTGACCTTGGTGACCTAATTGGTCTTTGCTATCAGTGGTGTGAAATTAGAATATTTTTCCTCACTACAGTACAAGGTCAATTATATGAACCTGTTATTGATATAGATTCTTAAAACCGGAACAGAACAAGAAAAAACACATTCTCCAGCATTAAAGTGCCTGTCCTTTCTTTAAGGTTAGATTGTGCAATTTTTTTTTTTAAATACCACTTAAGGAAAACATTTTGTAGGAGACACAAACTTTAAGAGTATTTTTAAATTGTTAACCTAGCTCACAGAGCAAGGTGTTATTCTTATCAAATAATACTTACTTGGACAATGTGAGCTATCTTCTGCTGTTTATCTATACTATTCAATAATACTGATAATACAGACTTAAACCAAGGTAGAAACACAATTATTTACTGTTGTCTTTTGGATTACTTTCCCTCTGTAACACAGAAGATTAAACATAATCATTCCAGCTGGAAACACTTTTGAGCTTAATCAAGGACAAGCTCACAAAATAATTTTATCTGTTATTTATTTGGTTTACCAAAAAAAAAAAAAACCAACAAAAAAAACCTAAAACAATAAAAGTAAAAACAGGTAAAAAGAATGTAATTAGAGTTCATCCTAATAAAATATTTAGATAGGGGTTTTTTTTGTAAGGAAACTTTTTTCACATCAAAGTGCTATGTGGTATTAATATTTATTTTTCTCTAATCTAGAATGTATTTGAGGCATTATACACAAGTTTGGTTTTCTTTTTGTTTGTTTTTTTTAATCAGTACAGTAAGAAAAACACCTTATTTCCTTACCAGATACCTCAGTATAATACACATGTGAAGATAGTATAGTGATGGCTGCCAAAATATTAATTGATTTTTCAAAGTTGCTTTGAAAGGTGTGTCGTTATGTTAGCAATTCTGAAAGTAATTTGAACTTATAAATAGATGTCTGATAAGAATTTAGAAGATCAACATTTTATTTTCATGTCTGCAATGAACATTGTGACTGTTCATGTTAGTTTCTTTTCCACATCATCTTCTTTTCTATTCTTTGTCTCTCTTATTTTTTCAGAGAGTTTATATTTGGATCTCCTTTTTAAATTTTTTTTTTGGTGATCAGAACAATCTGTTTAAACAAACTCTAAAGAAAAGCTTCATTTCATTTTTCTGTTCTTTCCTGGGGTCATCCAGAAATTATTGTTTAATGGAATGGGTTTTGGTGAGTTAGAACAACGAGCCTTTTTTTTCACTTTTCTGTAATTGAACCTTTCAAAAACTGTTCATGGAGATTTTGGTGAAATTTGTCTTGCTGCACAGAGACTTTAACATACTTTCTATCTTCAGTCCATTAAGGCCTTTTAAAGATTCTATGTCTTATCATAGTACCAACCCTGATATATCCACTTATTGCTCAGCATAACAACAGCAGATTTATATTTTCTATTTTTCTCAGCTTGTTGGTTATTTTTGTAACATTTGTAATGGTGGGAGGCTTGTAGGAGTGATTTTGCTGTGGAAATAATTCAAATCTTGTCATAGTCTGTGCTCAGTGCCACAATGCTGGCTGCCCTACAGAACTGGGACCTGAAGGATGGCCAAGAACTTATTCTGCTTACATTCTGTTCAGCTACAAAAGGTGAAGATCTGACGAAATTTAGGATCTGGATATATAAATCTGGTACTATACAGAGATTAGCACTTTTAATTTTTCTATATAGAACAGACAAACCTTTTAATGTACCAGTTTTAACAGCTTCTGTCGTACAAGATGCACTGTGCTGTTCATAACAACAGGAAATTTCATTCTATTAGGAAAACAGTCGTACTTTTCACTTTACAACCACCAGACAAACTTAGAGGCTCTTAAGATAAAAAGAGAGGCACAATTTAATTCCGTAATACCATACTGAAATCTTTTCACTTGGATGGCTGAATAGTTCAGAACAGCAGTTACCTTGAAAATAAATGACTGTGCTGAAAGGAGAATTAATTAATTCAGATAAACTAAATAAACTCTGTGAACTGACTAATGTAGCAGAAATTACTGGGTGCTGATACTGCTGTTTTAATTATTAAGTCCACATTAATTAATTTCAAAGCTACCTTTTTTGAAATCCACAGCTTGACCAACATTCAGAGTATAAAACATGCCAAGAGCCAAATTTTGCTTAGTAACACTTTTGCAAAGGCTGTAACCGAGTCTGCATACAATTAAATGTGATGAACTTCAAAAGAAAGTGACAGTTTCAATAAACAACACAGGATCCAAATAATTGTGCGGTACTTCCTTGACCACAAACTGAGAAACAAAATTTGATTGTGTCAACCTATTTCTTTCACAGAAGGAGCTGGACTTCTTGTTAATTGCCAATATGGTTCTGAATATAAAGGGAACTTAATGTCTCTTTGAGAGTTGCAGTAAAATCCGTGATCATGGCTACCCATGCAGAGCTGCTAGACAGAGTGCGATTCAGTCACGACCCGCTGTGACATCCCAACCTCTCTGAGCCTGAGAATATCTGAATGGGTGAGAATGAGTTGCATTACATTTATTAGTTAGTGCTGATGATTCTGTACCTAAGGACATAAATAGTATAAAATTTGTTTATACCATACTTTGTTCCCTAGCACATCACATGTGAAGGACTGTTTCAGATAGTGCCACGAGTGAACTACTTTTTTCTGCTGGGGAAGTTCAGCAGGGATTTTACTATCTGTACATTACTCTAAAAAGACAAAAAGGAAGGTATAACATATTTAAGACTGTCTTTTGTAGTGATTAGTTCCATAAATTGTTAAAAAAATGTACAGCCAGCAAATTTATATTGGCTGCATCAGACAGCAGACAGCAGTAACATCAATACGGTAACTAAAAGATACATTCCTGCAAGGATTTTGTTCTCTAATCCCTCATCATTTTGTTTGATTCTTAAAATGAAAACACCTGTAGCAATGATTTCTCCTGACAAGCTGAAAGGCATTGAACAGAGAACAAGTTTAATAAAATGCTTTAATTACAATCTTTGGTATAACTTCACCATGTATCAACACCTCTTAGGAACATCTTAATCACTTGCTTTTTCTTGTTTTCACTTGAAGCAAATTTAAATTTTTTGGAGAACTCTACACACAACTTCAAGGATGAGGCATGAATTTCTTTGAGAAAACCACAGACAAAACAGCTTTAGGAAAAGCCCTTATGAACACTTCATGTCATGTACTTGAATTAAAAACATTTAAAGACAGAAAAACTTCTACAAAAACTTTTGACTGCAAGTTTTTCTGCACTAAACTCGCTTTACCAGGATATTCCTTCTGAGACTGTCTGCTACAAAATAATCCATCTAGACCAATCCCTGTTTAATTAAAAAAGAAAAAAA